>CM034703.1:18704334-18719475 GCA_020142125.1 Phrynosoma platyrhinos | reverse complement strand
AAAAAACCTTGATACTAAACATGGAGCATTTCCTGGTTTCCATAAAATCAGCTGGCCATAGTTAAGAGCCAATAAGCAAAGAACTTTTTAGTGACTGGCCTATTGACTCAAAAAATGAGGCAAATTAGCCCACATGCAGAAAGTTTCTCCTAGAATTGTTCACAAGCCATAGATACCCCACTGATTTAAATAGAGCTGGCCTACCAAGGCTAGAATGCTACTGATGTCATGCCCATGTATAAAGTTCCCTTGCACATGCAGTTCCACTGGAAAAGATAGAAATGGAGAATTCTAGGATTTGTCTATGCTACTTTGCTTGGAAGAATAACTTACATATCCTGTATTTAGACCATCTAACATGGCTGCATACAGTACAATAACCCAAACAACTATGGATAAAGATATATGTGCATGCACACATATACACATTCCACAGAAAAAATACTCTGGAAAATGTTTCTATCCCATATCACTGTGTTCAATGGATGTATTCTGTTGCTAGTTATGTAAGTCTGAAATGAACATCTCTGCATGTGTGCCTGAGTGTGCACCCATACATAATGCACAATGCACTTTCATACACAATGGACTACTATGTGAAATAGCACTTCATCCACAACTCTGGTTCCACAACTCTGTACTGAATGTATATGTCCAACTGAGTACATGGAAAAGTTACACATGTGTAAGAAATAAACAGGATTGTGGCTTCATTTGGAATACCATTTCCTTCAAGTAAGGGTGTTTGTATGCAATTTTTGAGCCAAGAACAGCTTGACAAAACTGAAAAAAGTGCCCATTCTATAAAACAACAATGTTCTCATCACACATTAGTCCAGGATGTTGGAATTAGGTTGATATTCATAGAAATGTGAATCAAATCAAATTCTCACCCATTCTTAGCATCGCTCAGATGGGTCCAACAACTATAAATCTGAGAGTGACATGGAATCAAGATACACAGGGCCTGTATTTTAATGGGGTACAAAAGAGATAATATTTCAGAAATTTGAAGAATTCAGAAATCCTCCCAAGCAGTAGGTTCATTTCTGCTCCATGGCTTTAGCATATTCTGCTCTGATCTTAGATTCCCTCCCCATCCCAACTGATGAAAGAAAATTATAGGCACCATGAATTGACTTTATTAAATTGACAGAGTAAGGACTTTGACACTGTTTCACATGACTTACTCCAATACAGGGAAAGGAAATGTGTGGCAGATTTTGCCATCGTAGGGCCAGTGCATAACTAGTTCGAAACTATGCTCAAAGGATTGTTGCAAATGGTTCTGTATCTGTCTACCTAGTATGGTGTAATAACTGGAGAATTGCAAGGTTCTGCCCTGCTGCCTCTGGTCCTGTTTAATTTCCTGATAGAAGAGTGCAAGGAAACAATAGAAAATACTCTAAAATGTGTAGGTGATGTCGAGGTTGAAAGAACTGCCATGACTTGCCGGATGTTAATTTACTGCAGCAAAACCAGCAAAGAATCTGGCAGTATTTTAAAGAATCATAAAATCTGTTATGGTAAGAAAACTCTGTGATAGGTTTGCCTTAGGGTCTCCAGAAGTCCAAAATGACTTGAAGGCACACAACAACAACAAAGACTGGCAGAGGGGAAATCTCTGCCCACTGGTTTATTAGAATCAAACCTCAGAAGGCTTTTGGGTCATTCTTGTCCCAGAGCACAGAACTGAATAGTAGCATATTACTTGTAAGTAATTGCAAGTAGTAGTAATACTTATTGCTGTTGTTGTAGGCTTTCATGGCCGGCATCCATAGTTTTTTTGTGGGTTATTTCGGGCTGTGTGGCCATGTTCTGAAAGAGTTTCTTTCTGATGTTTCGCCAGCATCTGTGGCTAGCATCTTCAGAGAAAGATTTTTCTCTGAAGATTCTAGCCACAGATGCTGGCGAAACGTCAGAAAGAAACTCTTTCAGAACGTGGCCACACAGCCCGAAAAAACCCACAAAAAAACTTATTGCTGTTGTGTGCCTTCAAGTCATTTCTGACTTACGGAAAACCTAAAGAGAACCTATCATGGGGTTTTCATGGCAGGATTTCTTCAGAGGGACTTTGCCATTGACTTCCTCTGAAGGCTGAGAAAGTGCAACTTGTCCAGTGGGTTCCTTTGGCCAAGTGGAAATTTGAATCATGGTCTCCAGACTCCTAGGCCAGCACCCAAACCACAATACCACACTAGCTCTTACAACTACAAGTTTCTTGTAATTAATATCTTTCCCTAACCACAAGGTTACAGGTATAATGATGAATAATTTCACTCCTTTTGCAGTGCAATTATAACTTGCAGATATTTTTATATTGTATGTGTGTGCTTTTATTAATTAGTAGAGAAATAATATCACCAATTTCAAATGCTGCCTTATGCTGCTGCCTTGTGCTTTGGTTGTGGTTGTTGATGGGATGGCAAGGTGGAGCAGAAGATAGTGTGCTTTGTGCCACAGGCTAGCAGCTTGAAACATTTAGATTAAGTGGGGAGTGTGGCCCCTAAGGGCTCCCCAAGGCCATGCAGCACTCCCCAAGTTTTTAAGTTTTCCATTTTTAATTACTATTTTTTGTTCCTAAGTGCCCTTCATGCCCCAAGGGGTTTAGGAGACACTTATGCAATCACCTCCCTCCTGATCTAGGCTCAGCTATGGCCTTTTTCTCAGCAGGAAATAACTCAAAATTTACCTCCTGATCACTTCCTATAGGAAAAAAAAGCTCTCCTAGGCTTAAATGGTTTTCATTGCTGTAAGGGTATTGGGGGGGAAATTCTCCCAAATTGGGACCCAAAGTGGTTTTGATGTTGTTAACTGCCATTAGGTAGACTTTGACATATGATGACCTTATGAATGAGAATCTTCCAAATCACTCTATCCTCAACAGCCCTGCTCAGATCTTGCAATCTCAGGGCGAAGGTTTCCTGATTGAGACTATCCATTTGGTAAGTTTTCCTCTTTTCCTTCTTCCTTAAACCTTACCAAGCATTATTGTTTTCATTATCATCTCATGATATGGTCAAAGTATGACAGCCTAAGTTCAGTCATCTTGTCTGGCTCCATATCTTGTCTTCATGCTTCACGGTATCATCATCTCAAAAGTCTTCTCCAGTACCACATCTCAAATGAGTTGATTTTCTTATCAGTTTCTTCACCGTTCAACTTTCACAACCATACATACATATTAGAAATATGATGGCATGGACCATCCTAACTTTAGTATTAAGTGATCAATATAGACACTTCAGGATCTTGTCTAGTTCCTTCATAGCTGCCTTTTCAAATCCTAGTCTTCTTCTGATTGCTTGACTGCAGTCTCCACTCCGATTAATGATTGAGCCATTGTATGGAAAATCCTGAACTATTTCAATGTCTTTGTCTACTTTAAAATCATGTAACTCAGCTCATTTTTTTTTTTAATGTTCAGCTGTAAACATACCTCTGCACTTTCTGCTTTGACTGTCTTCAGTCATTGTTCAAAACCTTTGATATTTTCTGCTTCTATTATTGCATCATCTGCATACCTTAGATTGTTGATGTCCCTTCCTCTGATTTTCACACCTCCTTCCTCCAAGTCTAATCCCACTTTATGTGTATATTTTCAGCACACAAGCCATATTTAAATAGCTTGAGGCAAGTTGAAAATATGGCAAAATTGCCTGCTTCCAATGCCCTTCCACTAAAACTGGAGTTGACAACTATGCAGGGGTTGGGGACTATTTTCCCATTGTGCCTTCTCTCTGAGCAGTAGCATCAATTCTGGCATGACTGAAACAGAGATAAAGGCTGGGATCCTGTTGATATCTTCTGCATGTGTAAGTTCCCTTAAGAATGCAGATGGACCTTTTTGTCCAACATATTGCACTGGTGTGCATTGCCCTTGTGCATTGTGTAAACAGTCTGCATTGTGCATACATATTTGCATGTGCATTTGCTTGAATATCATAATTCAATGATGTGGAGCCAGGCAACCACCATGAAACTCCATCAGCCTGAAATTACACTCCACATCCTCAGTGTCGGTTCTCAGTCAACAACACTTCTGGTTTTCTTTTTCATCTGGAAAGTGGCCTTTTTTTCTTCTCTCACCCTCCTTCCTTTCTCTTTTTCTGGAATCTGGGGATCTGGAATGGTAGAGACCCAATCTGTCATGCTTTTATGACCATTTTACTGGGGTGTTGATTTTAACTGGAAAATTGAAGGGCTTAGTAAAATTAAAAAACTGACGGGTTGTGGATTGATTTTTCACTGATATCAGGTTTTTTTTAAAAAAAAATCCCCCAAATTAGTAGGAGATCTTTATTGAAAGGTTGGAGAACTTTAGCAGTTACCAAGATGGTTTTAGAGGCCCCAAAGGTGAGGCTTGGGGACCACAGAAAGGACACAGGCTGCTCTTTCCCCACTCTTGAATTGCTGTTGTGTCATCTTCCATAGGCATTCAGTGACCAGGAAAGAATGGGGGAGGACAATCAGAAGTGCAGAGAAGTAGACATCTGCCTGGACATCCTGGGGGGTCAGTGGCAAATCTCCATGAGGATGACATTATCCTTTTGCACTAAGCTTCAGGAACACATCTAGAAGCTGCCTGGCTGCCCTTGTCCTTCCCTGACCACAAAATTTGTGGATCACCAAGATGCAAAGGCATAAAAACACAGAGAGGAACACAAAATTAAACATTGTGAAGCTTTACACCCCATCAGTGCATTGTAGGATCTCATGTGTCATTCCACTTGACAAGGGTTGCCACCATGGGAATCGGAGAGGGTTCATGTGCCTTTGTATAGAAGAATTTCAGCAACTGAAGCCATTTAGGGGTTCAGAGATAAAATACTGGCTGAAATAGTTCAGCCAGATGGTAACATGTTGAAATGACTTAAATCCAGGATTCAAAATAAAACATAGTTTCCCAAATATAGGATTTTATAGCTTCTATCACATGGTGAAATGAGACAGAGATAAAAATGAATGGCTTGTGCAACACACAAGGAACTTCTTGCCACAGGCCTAGTGCATATTTTCAAAGAGACCTAGAACTGCCAATCTATTTCCCCTTAAAAATTAAATTTTCTTCCAAAAGGGTTCCTGAGGGCACATTCCAGCATGTCCATTAAGCTATTATTGATAATTTTCACTGCACAAACTTAAAATAGAGACCATCTGCTATTAGAAATGACCAAAATGTTGTGGAAAAATTGAATCAGAGTGTAGTAGGGTCTATAAAGTACCATAAAACAACCAAGCTGATCTGGGGCCTTGATGGGGGTGGGGAGATGTTCCTTCCCAATAAAAATGAATAGTTGAATTACTTGAGAGGTTGATCATCCAGAAGCATGGGAAGTAAGGCAAATGTTCAATGTTGTAAAACTGTATAATTTGGTACATTTTTACCAGGGACCCCTTCACACTAACATACCATGCTTTGGTCCCGCAATCAAACTATAGCACCATGATTCCACTTCAGCCATAATGGCTGCATTCCACAGAATCCTAGGTTGTAGTTTGGTCATGGGACAAGAGCTCTCTTGCTGAAAATCCTAAATACCTCTCCCTAAACTGCAAATCCCAGGATTCCATAGGATGTTGCTATGCTAATTACAGTGGAATCATAGTATTAGAATTGTGTGGTGTGAACCAGCCCTGGGACAAAACTGAAAATCATCTTTCAGAGAATGGATCTTCTAAAGCTGGTAGCATGGATAGTTTCCTAGTTATTTGTCAACATTCTGAATGCTGCATTTTGAACCCACTAAAACCAAACAGTTTCCAAAGGCATCCCCACATACAGTGTGTTACAATAGTCCAGATGGGATGAAATAATACATACATCACTGTGGCCAGATCTGAAGTCTTGAGGAATGGTGCAGCTGGCTCACGAGAGTTTTTACTCTGGCAACTGTATTTGTGAATGTTCGTTGCACATTGTGCATAGCTGCATATTGCTCATTGCATCGGGATGCACACACCATATCTGGTTGCACATTTAGAGTCTAGTGTCAATTGTGCCACATTGCCATTCTACAAAAGGGTTGCAGAATACAATCAATGTGTAATGTAACTTGCCACGCAAAGATTTACATTACACACATCCGAGGTAGTATCTTGGCTATAGTATCACTATAAGAAAGCAATATTTATCTCCATTTTTTTTCTGTTTCCTTCCCTCCATCCTCGGTAAACTCTTCTTCCTTGCTGTTTCAGACAGCTACAGTTTCTGCTCCCCCTCCGGATGCTCCCCCTCAAAGATGTTTCCTGTATTTAATTTCATTATAATCCATTTGTGATCATTTCCCAGACAGGTTCTCCTTCCATATCTCCCCCTTCCGCAGCAGCAGCTTTGGGGAATCCAGAGCCTCTTTGCCACTTGCTCTAACCAGATGCGTTCACCTCTATCTGCTAACACGAAAGGCACACGAGCGCCTGAACAGGCCTCACGTCTGCCTATGGGAATCAATGAACAATTAATTACTATCATCAAGTGGTACTCTACTCCGGGAAGACAGCACACTTATATTTATCAATTACTAATTAGTAGCTCTTGCCCGGCTGACAGTTGTCTGTCAGCCAAAAGAAAAGCCTCAGTGTGTGGCTCTCCGAGAAGTTGGTTCTTAGCGGTAATTAGTGGAGCTCCACTATGGCTCTGGGTGGTGTTTTGTCGTGAAATCTTTTCCTAACAAGTCTGGGGGTTTCAAAGGGATCCCCAGGCATCTCAGTGCCATTCTCCTGACTAATTTAGATGGGAGCCAGGCCTTCAACGGCCATTTCCTTTTGAAAAGGATTTATTTTCTTGCATGATCAAAGAACACTCCATTTGCAAGTTAATTTGTTTGGATGCTTGCTTGCCTCACCACAACAGATATATATTATTGCTTGGAAACATTGCCCTTTGGGACCATAGAGTATATGCATACACATGCAGAAACAGCTTCCAACATTTCACAATTGAAAACTAGACCAAATGTGGCCAAGGAACACTGTAATGGGGGTCAAGGTGGCAAAAGGTATTAATGAAGAAGATCACACAAGCCAGGTCTGTTTTTGCCTGAGCCTACTTGGAAGGACATGAGTCTGCTCCCTTTCTTTCTTCTTCTCCCCTGCTAGGTTAATTGAGTAAAAACTATTTTTGCACTTTCAACTCTGTTTCCAGCAACTGAAATAGGCTGAGGACAAAGGGGGAAAGTGCCAGGAGGAGGGAGAAACTGAGCCATTTTAAAAACAGTTGAAAAAAATGGATCATAGAGGATGAATCAGGACGGTCCCTGCTAAATCAGGACTGTTGGAAAGTATGCACAAAGTGTTCATAGTAGCTGGTGGATTCTGGGAACAGTAGTTAAAAAAACAACGAATTAATCAATCTTTATTTCAGTCAATGACCAGAATAATCTGAAAAAGTAACTCTTCCAAATTCTGTATTAGGTGCACATATCAAAGTAGAGGTGAGGTAGAGAGAATGTAATACTTTCATTTCTAAGTAGGGCAGGGTCACAGATAGCTGTTTTGCACACTTTTTTAGATGTAAGTCCCATTCTTTCAGTGTGATATATCTTCAGGGAAATGTTCACAGGATTTTCAGCCTTCAATTGTATATGTTGTGGGGCCATTCCAAGACAACTTGCTTGCCTGAGGAGGGGCACATTTCCTGCATAGGATTCAAGAATGCCTGATATGCATTGATATCCACTGCTCATCAGGACTGGTGCGATGTACGTTAAGGAATGTGATCAGAAATGATGCAATGTGCCTTGGACCCATTATGCATTGGTCCAGTTGTGCATTGGACAACAATGCAAATTGGTCCACTGTGCATTGATCCATTGTGCACTGGACACCAATACACATGGGTGCATTGTGCATTGGTTTGTTGTGCATCAGACACTGATGTGCATTGGCCCCTTTGTACATTGAACACCAATGTGCATTGGTCACTTTGCTGGCTTTGCTAGGTAGTAATATAACAGCAGCCCTCTATTGGATATGGATGTTATACAACTACGCAGTTTTAATTCCTGCATGTATAATAGTGACAGACAAATAGATTAGTCTCAAGGAAGAAATAAAACTTTACCAGATAGTCATGGATCAAAGATTAGATAAAAAAATAAAACTCACTATCACTTTTGCAGGGGCATGAAATGAGGGGAAAACTTCAGATCTTTTTTGCTGCAGCGTGTGACAAATTCCATCAGCCCTGTAGCCGTAAGCACTGGATATTTGCATTTAACTAAAAACAACCAACCTGAAACTTGGAATCTCAGAGCTCTTATCAAGTATAGAAGTCTCCTGAGAATTTTTGTTTTCTGTGATCCTGGCTCCATAGTCCCTCCCTTTCTCTCTATTTAAACACCAGTTTAAATATTAGACTTTCCCATGGAGTGAAATATCTCTTCCTACCTGATACAGCTGAAACCTCTGGCTCCTTACTGAGTAGATTATTAATGGCACTCACCATTTAATCTTTCCCGGGAAAGGGATCCAAACGAGTCTGTTGATCCAGACACTAGTCGGCATGTTATCAACACAGTGACATTATCACTGCCCCAAACAGTAAAGGTGTGGGTGAAGAGGAAGGCTAAGTGGCATGGTTGCTGTGTTGCAAAGCATACCTTGTAAGTTATCATTTGTAATTAACTTGCTCAAACAAAACCCAAATAAATCAATCATGCCTAGGCTAATAAATAAATCTTTGATCAATGACTATCTGGTAAATGTGTAGACATGGGTCAGTACCCCAGATTTACAACATGTCCTAGCTGAATAGCAGAGGGATCAAAAAATGAATAATGCCAGTGGCTCTGTTGTCATGTCTTATTATTTAAAATGTGCATAATACCATTTTCAGAGGACTGTACCTTCCCACTTGGAGGAAGGAAGGAAGGAAAAAGAACATTTTGGTAATTTTTAAACATTTACTTGAAGTATCTCTCTCCTAGGAGCCAGCATGTTGTAGTGGTTTAATCATTGGACTCTGGGAGAGCAGGATTTGAATCCCTGCTCAGCCACAGAAACCCACTGGGTGACCTTGGGCAAGTCACACTTTCTCAACTTCAGAAGAGGGCAAAGGTGAACAATCTCTCTGAACAAATCTTGCCAAGATAGGTTCACCTGAGGGTCACTATAAGTCAGAAATGACTTGAAGGCACATACCAATAAATCTCTCTCCCCCATCCCTCTCTTCCCTTCAACCCTCTCCATGGTGCTTACAAAAACACGATAAACTACAGGTTGAGTCTCCCTTATTCAGAACTCCAAAATGTGAAATACCCCAAAAATCCAAAATTGTTCATATGGATGACTGAGATTTTGACACCCTTTGTTTCTGGTGGTTTAAACTTTGTTTCATGCACAAAATTATTAAAAAGATAGTGGATTAAATTACCTCTGGGCTATGCTTATAAGGTATATATGAAACATAAATGAATTTGATGTTTAAGCCTGGGTCCCATCTCCAAGGTATCTCATTGTGTAAATGAAAATATTCCAAAATTCAAATACTACTACTACTACTAATAATAATAATAAATCCAAAATCCAAAACATTTCTGGTCCCAAGCATTTTGGATAAGGGAGACTCAACCAGTACAATGTCAAGCATTAATATTTTATTGAAAATTATTTCAGAGCACCTTGAGAGGTAGAGCCCTCTCAGATAAGATAAAGCAATGCCAACAATAACCAAGCAATACAATAACATTCGGTTTTTAAGAAAGCACAGAAAAGCAATTAGAAATAAGCCCAGCACAAGAAAAGGCCAATGCAGCAAGTGGACTTCAAAGCAATCAGCAATAAAATCAACTATGAAAGGGAGTTAGCCAAACTTTTGAATCACAACATATATAGATCAAAGTTGTGCTCCGTATGGGGGCTGTCTCTGGAAAGTATTCAGAACTTTCAAGGAGGGGCCCATTCACACTACACAATTACAGTGTTATTATTCCACTTTAAGTGCTGTGGTTCCCTCCTATGGAGTCCTGGGTTTTGTGGTTTGTTGAATTACTGAAGTTCTCTAAATGAGAATTCTAAATGCCTCTCTCTAGTTCCATGATTCCAAGGGATGAAACTGTGACAGCTAAAGTGGAATAATAGTGCTATTATTTTGTAGTGTGAATGGGCCCCAGGTATAGAATGTTGCACTCAGACTGTTGACAGAAGCCAATTACAGGGGAAAAAACACACGTTCCTTGACAGAACAATTTCACCGGCTGCCAGTGCATTTCTGAGTACAATTCAAAGTGCTGGTTACAACCTATAAAGATCTATGAGTTTGGTGCAGCATAACTGAAGGTCATGTTTCCATACAGAGGTTGAGTCTCCCTTATCCAGAATTCTGAAATACTCCAAAACCCAAAACTTTTTTCATAGATGGCTGAGGCAGTGACACCTTAGCTTTCTGACAGTTCATTGTTTCATGCACAAAATTATTAAAATTAAAATTATTTTAAAATCATTTTAATATTACTTTTAGTCTATGTGTATAAAGTGCATATGAAACATAAATGAATTTTGTATTTAGACTTGGATCCCATCTCCGCTGATTTCTCTTGTGTGTTTAGACATTAAATACATATATACAAATGCAGGTATTCCAAAATGTAAAAAAATCCAAAATCTAAAATCCAAAACAATTCTGGTTCCAAACATTTCAGATAAGGGAGACTCAACCTATATGAACCTGTTCGAGTTTTAAGATGTTCAGAGGATAGTTTCTTCTTTCTCCTGCATCTCCTCAGGCACATTTAGTAATGATCAGAGAGAAGGCCTTCTTGGTGGTTTCTCTCAGATTGTGAAATTCAAAGTGCCTTCCAAGAAAGGCCAAGTTGGCCTGCTCCCGATTGCTCTTCTGCAAGTGAATAAAGAACTTCTTATTCAAGCAGGAGGAAAAGCTCTTGGTGCCAGTAGTTAAATCTTAGCCATGGCATTTTTAAAACTCAGAATATTAAGAAACATATATGTAAGCTTGGGAACCATCAAAGAGTGATATCGTGGGATAAAGGATATGGACATCTGAGGAACCCTCTGGGGCTGGGCTGGACACCAAGAAAGTCAGATTCAGACCCAGGGACTGAGCCCCCTTTTGCCATCCTAAGCCTGCTATCCTTTGGTGCCATGGAAGACATTGTCCCATGGGAGTAGAGTTCTTCTCTACATAGTATAGACTGTGTGCTCCATTTTTCCTTTCACTTCAGGCAGCAAAGTGCCTTGGTGAAGTCAAAGGCTTTCATGGCCAGCATCCATAGTTTTTTGTAGGTTTTTCGGGCTGTGTGGCAAGATGCCAGCCACAGACGCTGGTGAAACGTCAGAAAGAAACTCTTCTAGAACATGGCCACACAGCCTGAAAAACCCACAAAAAACTAAAGTGCCTTGGGCTTACCCCCAAATGAGATTTTCAGTTTTCAGCTCACCTACCACTTGGGGTTTCTGCCTCTGAACAGAAAACATCTGGTTGCATTGGAATCATTCTCATCATTATGCCTTCTGGAAGACAGAATCCGTTCCCATTTAAAAGCTTGCCTCGACATTAGAGTGCTTACAATTAATCCAAGCAGTGCCATGCTCTTGTTTTAATGGCATGCAGACGCTTAGTCATTTCCTCCGTCTTGTTTTCTCTTGAACCCCTGGGGAATAATTACAGTGATATTTTGTCCCTTACCTTGGCATAGTTAGACATTTCTGCTAATTCCAGAGCAGCATTTCTTAATCTAACTACCAGTAATTCCAGGAATCTAAAACGGCTCTTTAATGGGTCTTTGCCATCAGAGACTTTCCAAAACTTACAATTTTCATGAGACAGCAGGCACTGAAAATAAGACACAGTAAAACATGCCTCTCTGAGAGAAAGAGAAATCATGGTTATCATTGCCCTGAACTAGTGCTTGGGAAATTTAATTTTTGGCAATACAGTTCCCAGAATCTTCCAGCTGGCTTGGCCAGGGAATTTTGGATGTTGTAGTCCCAAAAAGTACTTTTTCCAAGCTTAGGCTTTTATCTTAATGAATAGTTATCATATCCTTTGGTTCAGAGGTTACAGGAAAATTAACTTGCTCCTAATGTTAGTATGCAAATGAAGAGACTCATTTTTCAAAAGAATCATCTGGAAAATAAAAAATTTTTGGTGTGCATGTAGCCCAATCTATTGCTGATTACTTAGAATGAAAGAGACAGTGATTTGATCTAACACTTACAAAACTGACCCTGTCATATATGGAAGAATAGTTCTGTGAAATGGGTCCCCCTGCGCTTGTTTCACTGATTCTTCTGCATGTTTACTTGGGAGCAAATCCCTGATAACTAAACTGAGGCCATCATACTTTGGACATATAATGAGACAACACAACTCATTGGAAAAGATGCTAATGCTTGGCAAAGTGGAAGCCAGTAGGATAAGAAGAAGACCACTCCACAGTTGGACTGATTCAGTCAAGGAAGCCACGACCCTAAATTTGGAATTCTTGAGCATAGTCAATTCTTGACCATGACTTTTGGAGGCCTCTCATTTATAGGGTTTATTAATTGATGGTGATGGTGATGATCATGATGGTGATGGTGATGCTATATTCCACTTTAACTGGTTGGATAGGATGGATGCTGCATCAAAAACCTCCCATAGATTAATGTGAGACTTATTCTGTATCAAACTGAATGCTGGAAATAAGCTAAATGCAATTAAGAATTATACAGATGACATAAGTAGCATTGACACTAACCATGCTTTCAGCAATAAAATAGGGTTCTTGTTAAAAACTAATGAGCACCCACTGGATGAATTTACCTCTCATTTTACTGGAATTTGCACTAACTTTCAAGCTTGGCAAAGATCTGTTGCTGGATTGTGCTTCAAACAGGATGAATGTAACAACTGAGGGAATCCAACTTCCCCCTTCTGCTTGAGTGTGATCACCAATCAAATCAAATGAATTCATCTTTTTTTCTTTAAAAGAAACACATGGCCAAACCCAAATTAAATGTCCGCATTCCCTTAGGTTTCATTAATACTTTTATTAGTCTTATCTTTGTTCCTATTAGCCCATCTGCTTTGTCACCAAAACCCTGAGGGATGGTAAACACATCTTTGTACTTTATCTTTTAACCTCCCGGTAACCTTTGTCCTTGGACTCCTAGCAACTTTCGGGACCAAAAGCATTACGAATGGGGAAGTACTTATAATGATTAATTTTGTTGGCCAGTCATTCTGAATAGGTGCATCTTCAGAACTGTAGCACAGGGATGGGCTCCATGATGTATTTATAGACTTGCACTTTCCATTTCCTGCTAGCAAATACCCTCCAACATTTCACAGATGAAAACTAGAAAATCTGTGGCCAAGCAACATCAGAGTGCAGCCAAGATGGCAAAAGTTATTAATGAGGAAGGACACAACAAGCTAGGAGAGGCTGCAGAAGTTTGCTTTGGCCTGAGCTTATTTGGAAGAGCAAGATTTGATCTTCTCCTATGCTCTCCCCTCTGCTAAATTAATTGAGAACAAACTACATCTGGACTTTGAAGTCAGTTTGCAGCAATGGAAGTAAGCTGAGGACAAAGGAGGAAATTGGGATGAGGTGACAGACTGGGATATTTTTAAAGCTTCTGAAAAAGTGGGATGACAGAGGATTAATCAGAGCTATCCCTGCTGAATCGGGAAAGTTGAAGGGTATGCTAACAGGCTTCATTTGAGCTGATGCTCTTGGGAGGGTTGTCAATTTGTCAGGATATGCACAAACAGAACAAGGATCATATCAAGCAGCCACCTAGTCCAGCATCCTGTTTCTCATTATCAGAGCCTGGAAAAGTAACTTCTTTGGACTACGATTGCCATAGGACATACTGGCTAGTGGATATTTGGAGTTGCAATCCAAATAACTTGGCAGTTCTGAGCTCTGTTATGTAGTTTCTGTACCTGCGCTCAGAACTAGTCTTCAGAATAGGCAACTTATCCAAAAGCAGAAAGTTATCCTGGCTAAATTTTAAATTTAATGCTTTTAAAAATCATTTGTTATTTGTTGTAATCTACTGAGATACCTTTAGATACAGGAAGCAGTAGGAACAATTGTTCTCAGCCTTTAGTCTTTCAGGTATTTTGGACTTCAGTTGCCAAAGGCCCCAGCTAACTTGATCAAGGGTCAGGGAGTCTGGGAATTGAAGTCCAAAACATCTGGAGGATCAAAGACTGAGAATCATTGGTATACATCAGTGCTCTTCAGACGCTGGTCTTCCAGATGTTTAAAAATATGTTGGCTGCAACTTCTAGGAACAGATATCCAAAACATATGCAGGACAGAAGTTTTAGAAGCATTGGTATAGAAGGAGAAGAAGGGGAAGTAGGAGGAAGAACTTCCAGCTGTAGGAGCAGTGTGCCTCTGTGGGGGAAAAATAGCTATGGAAAACTATGCTCTACTTGTAAACTTCCTAGAAGCCCCTGGCTAGCTGCTATGAATAGAGATGGGGGAAATTGGACTACAGCTGTCCAAATCCCCCACTGTCACTGTATTTGCATATGAATATTTTAAATTTTGTATTTTATTTTGTTTGGGGTTTTGGTCACTTGTATTTCAAGAAAGCTTGAAAAACCATGAAGAAGGGGCTGAGGCACTCATTGAGGATTTCATGTGCCTAGGGAAGGTCTGGCATTGAGGACTGGGTACGGCAGTGGAAGAAAAGAGCAGAAAGATACTTTAAGGCAGGGGTCCCCACACTTTTTGATCTGGGGGCCAGTTCGCTGTGTTCCAAAATGGTGCCCGGAGTTGTGATCATGTGCACGGTGGTGGTGGCGCCGTGGCAGTGGCCACAGGCCGGTTCCAAGGCCTCGATGAGCCGGGTTTGGCCTGCAGGCCATAGTTTGGGGACCTCTGCTTTAAGGTATCCTCTCTTCAACCAACAGGAGCTAGTTGTTAGCTCGGTCAGGCCCTGAGATTTCTGAGCCAAACTGAGAGACCTCAGAGCAATCCCTTGTGATGTTATGGGAAGTGGACCCTGTTGATCTTATCAGGAGCAACCCCTAATAAGACCTTTCAGCACAACATATTATCAACCACAGCTGCAAGCAAGATATGCAAATCAAAAACACCAAGGGTGCATTTACACTGTAGAAATAATGAAATTTGACACCACTTTAACTGCTAGGCAGTTAGCTCTATACAACTGCTGCCAGAG
>CM034703.1:18689406-18701497 GCA_020142125.1 Phrynosoma platyrhinos | reverse complement strand
TCTTCTCCAGCACTACATTTCAAATGAGTTGATTTTCCTCCTATCTTCTTGCTTTACTGTCCAGCTCTCACATCCATACATGGTAATTGGGAATACAATGGCCTGAACGATTCTGACTTTAGTGCTCAGTTGTATGTCTTTGCTTAGTTTGTGCATGGGATTTGATATATGTCCAAGGAGAAGCAGATTGCTTTGGACTTATTCAAGTGCCTCCTGAGGTGAAATGGTTTTCCCTGGACCTGGATTTGCAGGCTAATTATTTAGGTTCACTTCTATGTTGTCTGTCATTTTCATAGTAATGGTCTACAAAACTCCCACTGTGCTTCATTAGTAAGTAGGAATTGCAATGCAGGTTGTCCCATTCTAAATCTGACAACTGTCTACCTTATCTCATTAGCTCTTACATGTATCTAGTTATCCAGAAGTTACAAAGGGCCCCAGATAACATTGGTAACAAAACATTGCACAAGTGATGTATATATATTTATAAACTGAGGTTTGAGAGAAGTTTCTCTTCTAAAAGCATGTGAGTTGTGATCATGAACACCCAGCATGCCAGGCACCAGTTCAAGTGGTATTTAGGTAAGGAAAACCTATGCAGAAAAATTACTATCTTTGGACAACTCCTGAAATTCCCTAAACAATATGACCTGAATCCTATTGGTAATCTCAACCAGAGTAGATGTATTCAGTCAGTAAGATATATATATTATCAACAGGAATTAGGCCCACATAAGGAACTTTTCCAAACTCTAAATTTATGGTGTATGTTTGAGTAGTTTTCATAACTGATGCCACATGTGTGCATATTAGATTTGAAAATAACAAAATTTCAGGGGGGAAAAACCCCTGAGGTTTTGTAGCATTTGCAAAATGCTTTGGGGAGAACATGGGAGGCCAGTGTGGTGTACTGGTTTGAGTGTTGGACTAGGACTCTGGGACACCAGGGTTTGAAACCCTACTAAGCCATGGAAATCCACTGGGTGATCTTGGGCATATCTCACTATCTCAGTCTTAAAGGAAGACAATAAATCTTTCCAAGAACACTCTACAATAGGATCGATGTAAGTTAAAAGTTGGCTTGAAGGCACACAACAGCAAAGGGGAACATGGGTATGTACCACTTCCATCTACTGGATGAAACTGGAATTACTTATTCATATTCTCTGGCCAGTAGATAGATAATCCTTTGCTTGACCTATTTTGGAGTCTCTGGTTTTTGCTACAATTGGATCACTTTGAAGCTTGCACCTGCTTCTGACCACTGAATGCTCACCAGACCAGCATGATGAGCCTTGAGAATACCTAAATTGTTATGGATCTTGTCTTCAGCTATGAAAACCACTCATTAAAAATTAAAGCATTGAGTTTGAGGCTACTTCTTGAAAATGGCAAGTGATGCAGCATATCTAAGACTAGATTGGACCATTCCAGGCTATAGATTTGAGCTCATGACCATCAGTGCTTCTCCATTCACCTACCCACTCCAAATTCCCTACATACAGAAAACTATCAGAACAGGACAGGGCTAGACCAGAATCCTTCCCCTGATCATCTAGTTTTCTTTGTATGAACTATTGTTATTGTTATTTTCATGAGGAGGTTCCTCCTGTGAGCCTCAGAGGGAAGGACACACAACAACAACAACAACAACAACAACAACAACAATTTATTTTTATCCTGCCCCTCTGCATAATGCAACTGGGATGACTGACAACATTAAAATGGACATTTCATATCCCACAATCCCACCCACTCCTTAAAATACTATTAAACAATGACAATTTAAAAACACACTTAAAATAATAATACAAATACACAAATAGTTGCCTCGGGTCTGTTGTTTTTGAAGCAAGATCCGAGGTACAAAATTATACAGGTTCATAAAGAAGGCTGGGGGGGGGGGGGAATGGAAGCCCTAAGCAAATCTATCTCACCATACCCTCCAACATTTCACAGATGGAAATTAGGAGACATGCGACCGAGCAACATCAGTGTGTGGTCAAGATGGTAAAAATTACCAGTGAGTAAGAACACAAAAACTAGGAGAGGCTGCAACAGTTTGCTTTTGCCTATTTGGAAGAGTAAATGTCTGAACTCTGCTCTCTGCCTCCTGAGTTAATTGAGTGGGAACTACTTCTGCACTTTGAACTCATTTTTCAGCAACTCAAGTAAGCTGAGGATATATGGGGAAAGTGCGAGGAAAAGAAAGAAATGGACATTTTAAGAGCAGCTTAAAAAGTGAGACAGTAGGGGTTACTTAGAACTGTCCCTGTGAAATCAGGACATTTGAGGCTATTTTGGACGTTATCACACGGGGTCTAAAGCAGTCCCATCCCCATCTCATCCCCATCCCATTGTGTTCACACGACGTCGCAGAGAAACCCCACCCATCCCCGTCACATCCCCATCCCATTGCGCTTCCTTTCCCCGTGTGTTCACACGACGTCGCACCCATCCCCGTCCCATTGTGGCATCATCCGGCATCATCCCCGTTCTTTTGAATGCCGGTTTCTTTTGGGAATTACATTTTGCCGCGACCAGAATGATACCGGAATGATGCTGCTTTCTTTATACTGGTAAGTTCTGGATTGAAAAGGAACTGCAATGGGACGGGGCTGCGACGGGGATGGGACTGCTTTAGGCCCCGTGTGATAACGTCCAATGTCTCACTGGAGTAGGAGCAAAAAGAGGCCCAACTCAGAGGGTTATCATCAGTGCTTTCCTTCCTTTCCGCTTCTCTTTCCACCCCCAAGCCATGAAGCTCTGCTTCATATATTTTTCATTCTGACTGAGGGTCTGTACCATCAGCTGATGACCTCTGTCACACACCAGTGCTTCTCTAAATGTAAATGCAGTCTATTTCTACCAACCCTCCTGCCAGCTTTCTGCCCGGCTTTGGAGGCCACTGTATTTATTTGATGTATTTTTGAAGCAGGACTATTTATTTAAAAGTACAGTTATTCTCTCAAGCTGTCTAAAGAAATCAGGGACATTATACACTGAGAGCCTTTTGCCAAGGAAGGAAGGAATGAAAGCAGGCAGGCTAAAGAAAAGAGGAGCGAGAAACACACAGCCCCAACACATAAACCCAACCTCACTGAAGTATTCAGAAGTCTATGAACCAGATAACATCTGTCTAAAAGCCCTGCTCTGCTGCTGTGTGTGAGCCTTGGAAAGCAGCGCCCACTGCTTCTCCCTGGGAGTATTGATTTGTTTTTTAAGGTTGCAGGGGGTCAAATTCAAATCTCGGCACAAAAGAGTGGCAGCTTCTCCTAGATACTATGCTTTTTGACAGAGAACAAAGTCATGAAGTGGGTTGGAGGAGAGACAGAGAAAAAGAGGGACACAGGGAGAAGCAGGCAGAGAAGATGAGAAGATGAAGGAAGAAGATTCGGTCACATATCTTACCCCTGCCCCTGTGATTCTCCTTGGAGAGGTTTCAGTTCAATGTTCTTGTGGTTTTTCACATCAGACTTTGTACTCTATAGGAAAATACTCTCCACAGTTTAAAACCCATCTCCATTCCTACTTAAAAGATGATAAGCAGTAGAGGCTGACGTTCAGACTCCCATGTTAGTGGGATGGTGAATCCAAGCTGGATTTTCATTGGAACTTTAAAGAAAATTGCTATTTTGGGATAGGATTCATCACCTTGACTTTGAAGTTCAGATTAAGTTGTGGAGTAGATTTATCACCCCACTGACATGGGAGACACTGGCTGCCTGGCAACAAGGAAGCTGACAAGGATGGAGGATGAAGAGGTCACTTTTTAAAAGGAAAGCGAAGAACCAGAGAAGTCTGAGAGATTATATGGTAACCATCTTTAAATATCTGAAGACATGTCATGGGGAAGAAGGCATGACCTAGTTTTCTGCTAGAATATGAACCAGTGGATTCAAATTACAAGAAAATAAGAAGTAACGTAAACATTAGGAATAACTTTACATTACTAAACTAAACATTAGTAAGAACTATTCAACAAAGTAAGCCTATATGACAACAAATGCCACCATTTTTTGCAATGCTTCCTCATTTTAATTCTTAGCAGGAATACCTAAGAAGCATATAGGACAAACTGAAATGGATCCCAACATTTATCCAAATGCTGGAAAACAAGTCTTACAAAGAAAGATTGAATGCCCCTGCAGTGAATTCATGCAAACAGAGCAGGCCATGTTGCACTCTTGGTTACTTGTCCTGTGAAGATGTTGAGGCAGTTGTCAGTTTGGCTGTTCCCTTTTGTTGATGATGGCTTCCTCATTTTAAAACCAAGCAAAAAGCATATTTTAAAAACCATTCTATGGGAAGCCTTTCATATCCTAAGCAATGAGAGAATAAGGCACCAAGAGGGAGATGTGTCCTGCTGAAGCAGAAAAAACAAGCCACCGTACCAAGCCTAGTATCAAAAACTGCAGTGGAAATTATTAGGGCTGGTGTCCTTTTAGTGATTTATACATACATAAGTTCCCTTACAAAAGCAGAATTCAGAAACATAGCTGTGTTAGTCTGGAAAATCTATATGCAAAGGGATCTTGTAGAACCTTTGAGACTAACTGTGTAAAAGAAGTTGTAGTATAAGCTTTCATAGACTTAATCTACTTCCTCAGATGCATGGAGTATGCATGCATCTGAGGAAGTAGACCAAGTCTACGGAAACTTATGCTACAACTTGTTTCAAATAGTTAGTCTCAAATATGCTACAAGATCTCTCTGCATCCTTACAAAAACAGTTGGACGGTTTTGTCTAATTGTGGAAATCTATATTCAATTGAAGGCTACAGAAGCAGAATTGTATATGCATCTAGAAGACAGGATGAAAATACAAAATGACCTTAATAGATTAGAAAGCTAGGCCAAAACTAACAAAATGAATTTCAACACAGTGAAATGTAAGGTAACGCACTTAGGGCAAAAAAATGAAATGCATAGATATAAGATGGGGGACACCTGGCTTAATGAGACTATGTGTGAAAGGGATCTAGGAGTCCTAGTAGAACACAAGTTGAACATGAGTCAACAGTGTGATGCCACAACTAAAAAGGCCAATGCAATTTTAGGCTGCATTAATAGAAGTATAGTATCTAGATCAAGAGAAGTAATAGTGCCACTCTATTCTGCTTTGGTCAGGCCCCATCTGGAATATTGTATCCAGTTCTGGGCACCACAATTCAAAAAGGATGTTGAAAAACTGGAGCATGTCCAGAGGAGGGTGACTAAAATGGAGAAGGGTCTGGAAACCATGCCCTATGAGGAACGACTTAGGGAACTGGGTATATTTAGCATGGAGAAGAGATGGTTACGAGGGGATAAGATAGCTCTGTTTAAATATTTGAAGGGTTGTCATATTGAGGAGGGAGATAGCTTGTTTTCTGCTGCTCCAGAGACCAGGATCCAGAACAACAGATGCAAGCTGCAGGGAAAGAGATTCCACCTCAACATTAGGGGGAACTTCCTGACAGTGAGAGCTGTTTGACAGTAGAACACACTCCCTCAGAGAGTGGTGAAATCTCCTTCTTTGGAGGTCTTTAAACATAGGCTGGTTGGCCATCGGTCAGGGATGCTTTAATTTTGAGTTCCTGCATGGCAGGGGTTGGACTGGATGGCCCTTGTGGTCTCTTCCAACTCTATGATTCTATACCTTTGCACATTTGGTGCCAACTGGGCATTATTCACTATGCATTGCACATTGCAGTTATGCACATGACATTTGTTTTCACAGTCAGTTGTGCAACAATGCAATATACTAATATGCAATTGTCCATGAGTTTAAAGTTGCATTCTGTTTCCTTGATGAAGGATTTCAGCCATCTTCAGCTTTCAACTATGTAGATTTGTGACAAAGTCCCAGCTTCAAATATCTTAACTGATCAATGTGGGTGGCGAAAGGGATCCATCTCTTTCCCAGGCAGAGCTTTTCTCAAGGCAGAAAAATCCTTCACTCTTCCAACTGAATCCTTACAGCATGCTGTCAGTGTGGAATTAAATGGTTTCATCCACAGTCACAAGTTCCTTCCTTAATTAGTTCACATTATCCGGTCCACAAGAGAAGAGCAAGGCAGGCAAATTGGTTAAACAACAAGACAAACACACAATTGAGCTGTGTTACACGGAAAGGTTCAGTGATCAGGAGAAAGTGTATGGGGTGAAGAAGGTAATGCATGTGAATCATGTGCAAGAGACAGTTAGCAAAGTGATGTTAATTTTCTGGGACTAATAGTTTCAATATGTCAATTTCTTGCACTGGATGCATTATTGAGGAAATCCAAGAGTGGGCTGGCTAAAAAGCCTGGTTAGGAAATGTGAATACCCAGAAAGAGGAAATGGAAAGTGAAAAGGAAGAGAAAAGTAGAGAAGTGATGACAAGAACAATTTCTTCTTTCTATGGTGATTTCCAATTTTTCAGCCTGCTGGTAAATGTTCTTGTCTCAAAACATGGGAAACCAGGTTTCTGCCAATTAAGGTTGCCAGTTCAGGATCATCCCAGGCTCCGAGGTTTCTGAACAAAATGTGAGACCTAGTGATGGCCCCTGGTGATTTAAATGAGCATTATACATTAAGTACCAACCACAGTTCAGGCATGAATGCCCTAAAGGCTCCAGACCCTATCTGATCTTGAAGGTAAGTGGGTTAGCCTTTGCTAGTACTTGGATGGGAGACTGCTAACAAATGCCAGGTACTGTAGGCTATATTTCAGTAAAACCACTCTCACACCCAAACACAGTTGCTCAAAGCTTGGCATTAAAACACACAGAGAAACAGAATCTATTTTCCTGTTTGAAAATTAAGACAGACATCTTAGGTAACATAAGAGGAGATAAAGAAGCTTTAATCTAGTCTACATGCTTCTCAGCAGGAGGTGGATGGAGAACAGAATGGAGGGTGAGCCCTGGTATGACATCCTGTGTGAGAGAAGGAAGAAGCTAATTATAAGTAAATACAAAGATCTTCTGACGAGTCTTGGAAAATTGCAACAGCAAATCAATCAAGCCTTGCAAATTTTAAGATGCTGCTATTCTTCAAGTTGAGTTTGATATTTATACACAGTGCTTTCCTCTTCCTTGGAGCTGAGCCCACCAAAACTGGAGAATTTGCAACCTCATCTCCTGCCTGGAAATTACACATGAAAACTGGAGACTCAGGATCAAATCTGACAACTCTAGTCCCAACCAGATGTTCTAGAGCAGAAGTCCCCAAACTACAGCCCATGGGCCAGATCTGGCCCATCGAGGCCTTCCTACCAGCCCGCAGCCAGTCCTGCTGCTGCAGCCGCCGCCACCGCCGCTAGAACAGGGGTCCCCGGACTTTTTGATCCAGGGGCCGGTTCGCTGGCCCCCAGATCTTCTGGGGGTGGTGGAGGTGTGCACACATGCACCTGCCACCGGACGCCATTTTGTCTTCCATCGAACACAAAAAGTCCGGGGACCCCTGTTCTAGAGAATGGAAGTTATGAAAGTCCCACTCCAAAAGGGAGTAGCTGCAGGCCCCTAGATATTTTTGTACTGCAACTCCCACAAACCGACAACATTGGCTATGCTGGCTAAGCTGATGGGAGTAAGCCTCTCTGAAATCTGGATGTCCACAGTTGCCCACATTTGATGTAGATTTGCTTTCTAAAGAAGAGCAAATTTCTCCCCTCCCTTTGTTGTCATCATAATCATTGTTTTCCCACATAGAAGAGAAAATGTATGCAAAAAACAAGGGTACTGTAAGCCAAGCAGGGCTCATTCAATGTTAGGATTCAAATGAAGAGAAATGAGGCCTCTAAGACTGTGATCCAGTTACCTGGCATAACTATTGCAGCATTATTGGTGGCAGCGGCAGCACAGCAGCTAAGATAAAATGGTGGTGGACACTATGATAGCAGGGGAGATGGCAGCAAAAGCCATAGCACACAGAAATTAAAAATAGATTTAAAGTAACAATAAAAATGAAAGCAATTCAAAACAGGACCATTGAATTAACATTACAACAAATTTAGCATGGAGAAGAGCAGGTTATGAGGTGACATGATAGCCATATTTAAATATTTGAAGGGATGATATATTGAAGATGGAGCAAGCTTATGGAAACACTAAGGTAAGTCAGAAATGATTTGAAGGCACACAAAAACAAAAATTACAGTCCATGTTGACTAAAATTTACTCTTCTGAAGAGTTGTTAAAACTGGGCTGGGCAAGTTCCAGTGGCTGGAAAGCCAATTTTCTAAACAAAACAAAACAAAATCAAAAAACAAACAACAACAAAAACCATTCCAGAACCTCATTGACTCCAGAAACTGGGGGTGGGGGGAGGAATGCAAAACCTGCCATGGGGCTATAGACCACACTTTGCCTGCCCTTGGGTTAAAAAGTGTAAACACTTTTCTTTTGAATTTGGCAACCCTTTCTTGATGAGGAGGAAAAAAGGTAGTACTCAGATTTTTAAAAAATTGACTCAGATATACAGTATACCATACTCCTCATGTACATAAGATTATTAAAGTTCACTATTAATATTCTTATATTTGGGGGATGTTTCTAAGACTCAGTAGACAACATATCTGTCTTGTTGTTCTTAACTGCCTTCAAGTCAATCTTGACCCATGGCGACCCTACAGATGAGACATCTCCAAGACCTCTGCTTATATCCTGCAAACCCATACCCATGACCTCCTTAATAGAGTCCATCCATCTGGCATGTGGCCTTCCTCTCTTCCTACTTCCCTAGCATTATTGTCTTTTCTAATGAACCTTCTCTTCTCATGATGTGTCCGAAGCATGACAGCTTCACTTTGGTCATCTTGGCTTCCAGGAAGGTTTACAGTTTGATCTGCTCTAGGACACGTTTGTCCTTTCGGGATCCTAAACACTCTTCTCCAGCACCACATTTCAAATGCATTGATTTTCTTTCTATCATCTTTCTTAACTGTCCAGCTCTCATATCCTTACATGGTAATAGGTAATACAATGGCTTGTATGATTCTAACTTTTGTGCTAAATTGTATATCTTTCCATTTTAGAATCTTTTCTAGTTCTTTCATAGCCACCCTCCCCATTTTTAGTCTTCTTCTAATTTCCTGAATGCAGTTCCCATTTCTATCAATGCCTATACAACTCCTCTCAGAGCCTTCTAGACTCTTCTAGGCCAATTCCTGCTAGAGAGGAGCAAGAGAAGGAGGAGAGCAGTTCCTGGACAGCCATTTTAAGGGGGGTGAGTTTTGAACTTTTAAAAACTCTTGGAGATAGTGTGTTGTTGTTGCTGAGGGGGTGGAGCTTCTGTGAGTCACACTTGTGAGTCACTAGGGGGTGGAGGTAGCAGTCTAGCTCTTCTAGACTCTTCTAGGCCAGTTCCTGCTAGAGAGGAGGAGGAGGAGGAGGAGAGCAGAATCTTTATCACCAGCAGCGATTGGTGAAAAATTCAGGTCATCAGGCGCCTTCAACACTGGTGTTTAGTGACGGATTTTCTTTCAGGAGGAAGGCCATAGTCCTGTTTCAGGGACTAATTAAAACTTCTCAGTATGAACACTGAGGGAACTGCTGCCATTACCTGCAATACTTGTGGGATGTTTGTCTTCTTGCCTACAGAGGTGGGGAACTTCACATGCCCCAAGTGCAAGTTGGTAGCCCTCTTCGAGGAGAAAGTACAGCACTGGAGGTGCGGGTAGCTACACTTCAACATATTAGAGAGCAAGAGATTTTCCTGGACAGAACAGAACAAACTGTCTTGGACAGGGACCACACAGAGAAAGTTGCTAGGGAAGAGAAGGTTATGTCACATACACAGGAGGTAGACAACTGGAGGAATGTCATGCACAGAAGGAAAGAATGGTCTTGGACAGGAACCACACAGAGGAAGTTGTTGAGGAGGAGGTCATTTCATGTACACAGGAGGTGGACACCTGGAAGAATGTCACACATAGAAGTAGGGAGACCAGGGATCGTTCTGGGAGCTTACAGCTACAGAATCGATTTGAAGCTCTTTCCCCTATCAAGGAAGACAAGGAAGAGCAGCATGGACAGAGTTCAGGGACAGAACAGGGGACCCTGGGAATTCCACCACAGGGAACAGTCACTGCTAAACCTTGGAGGAGGTGTGTGGTCGTGGTGGGGGACTCCTTGCTGAGGGGTTCAGACGCAGTGATTTGTGGGTGTGACAAGATGTCTCTGGAGGTGTGTTCTCCCCGGGGCAAAGATCCAAGATGTGACAGAGAGGCTGACAAGACTGGTCAAGCCTACTGACCAATACCCCTTCTTTTTGGCCCATATGGGAACGAATGACACAGCAAGACACAGTCTTCAGAACATCACAAGGGATTACGAGGCTCTGGGTAAGAAGCTGAAAGAAATGGAGGCACAGATTGTCATCTCGTCTCTTCTGCCAGTTCAAGGGCATGGTCCAGGATGAGAGAGGAAAATAGCAGATGTCAACAACTGGGTCTGCAGATGGTGTCACCAAGAATGATTTGGATTCTTAGATCATGGGCTGCGATTCCATGAGGGCGGATTCCTTGGCAAGGGATGGGCTGCATCTCACGCCAGTTGAAAGAAATGTTTTTGCCAACAGTCTCAAGAATTTGATCAGGAGGCTTTAAACTGAGTTATTTGGGGATCGGAAACAGTGTTCTGGAGGACAAAAGGACTAGAAAAAAACAGTAAAGCTGTCATAGAGGGAACAAGGCAAACAGTGCAAGGACCCAACAGTGGGAGGCAAAAAAAGTGCACAGGCAGCAAGTAAAGGGGACATATGGTCTTAGATGTCTCTCCACTAATGCACAGAGCATGGGAAATAAGCAAGATGAACTTGAACTCCTAGCACAACAAAACAAGTATGATATAATAGGCATCACTGAAACCTGGTGGGATGTAGAAATACAAGGGTATAAACTTTTCAAGAGAAACAGGCCAAAACAGGAAAGGGGGAAGAATAGCATTATATGTCAGGGATATTTACACCAGTGAAGAAATCCAGGACATCAATCCTGGAAGCCAGGTAGAGAGCATCTGGATAAAAATTAAAGGGGAGGGAAACAACAGGGATTTTATTGTGGGAGTCTACTACAGACCTCTGACTCAGCCAGAGGAATTGGATGATGCCTTTCTAGAACAAATGACCACACACTCAGAAAGGAGAAATATAGTAGTGATGGGTGACTTCAACTATCCTGATATTTGCTGGAATTCAAACTCAGCAAAATCCTCAAGGTCTAGCAAATTCCTCACTTGCCTTGATGACAATTTCATTATCCAAAAGGTGGAAGAGGCAACAAGGGATTCAGCTATTTTGGATCTGAACCTAACTAACAGGGAAGACCTAGTTAATGGGGTGCAAGTGGTTGGATCCTTAGGCGGGAGTGATCATGTCCTCCTGGAGTTTATTATACAGTGGAAAGGAGAAGCCAGGCATGGTCAGACATGTATTCTAGACCAGAGGTAGGCAACCTGTCCCCTTAAAGGCTGAGGGACTTCAGCTCCCAGAATCCCAGGAGCTATTGACCAACATGGGACTATTGGCCAACATGGCTGAGGTTTCTGGGAGCTGAAGTCCCTCAGCCCTTAAAGGGGAAAGGTTGCCTACCCCTGTTCTAGACTTTAGGAAAGCTGATTTTAGTAAACTTAGAGAAATACTGGGGGTGATCCCATGGTCAGGAATACTAAAAGAGAAGGGAGTTCAAAGTGGATGGTAGTTTCTCAAAAGGGAGATACTGAAGGCACAATTTCAAACAGTTCCAATGAGGAAGAAAAATGGGAGGTGCCTCAAGAAACCAGGATGGATGACTAAGGAACTTTCAACTGAACTAAGTTTTAAATGAGAGATTTATAAGAAATGGAAAAATGGTGAAATCACCAAAAAGGAATTCAAACAAATAGCTAGCACGTGTAGGGGTAAAGTCAGAAAAGCTAAAGCGCAGAATGAACTCAGGCTTGCTAGAGAGGTTAAGAACAATAAAAAGGGCTTTTTTGGCTATGTCTGCAGCAACAGGAAGAAGAAGGAAATGGTAGGGCCACTGTGTGGTGAAGATGGCAAAAAGTTAACAGGGGACAGAGAAAAGGCAGAGTTACTTAACACCTTCTTTGCTTCAGTCTTCTCAGGAAAGGCAAAGGGTGCTCAA
>CM034703.1:18676901-18689306 GCA_020142125.1 Phrynosoma platyrhinos | reverse complement strand
GAGTGGTGGAGTCTCCTTCCTTGGAGGTCTTTAAGCAGAGTCTGGATGACCATCTGTCAGGGATGGTTTAATTGGGAGTTCCTGCATGGCAGGGGATGGGACTGGATGGCCTTTGTCTCTTCCAACTCTATGATTCTATGATTGATCCCAGGTATGAGAATTCTTTTACTATTTCTATTTCTCGATTGTCTAGGTTGAACTTGTGAAGGACCTCAATGCTCATTATTTTTCTTTTCTTTATGTTCAACGTTAAGCCTGCCTTAGCGCTTTATTCTTTGATCTGCCTTAGTAGATGTTCCAGGTCTGTGAGATTTTCTGCTAGTACTATGGTGTCATCTGCATATCTCACCACATTTTCCAGCTAGTAAATAAACTCTGTGTGTGTTGCCTATTAAATCAGGGTAACCTTATGAATTGCATGGGGTTTTCTTAGGCGAGTAATATTCAGAGCTGGTTTGTCATTGTCTTCCTCTGAAATATAGTCTATAATACTTGGTATTCCATAATAGTCACCTATGCAAATTCTAACCCTGTTTAGTTTCCAAGATCGGATGCGATCTGGTGCTTTCAGGGTATTTCAGTAGGTATTAAATAAGCATTGGGAGAGGCATTTCAAACTATAACATACAAAAGCTGGGAAATCACCAAATGATGGTACCATGGCAAAGGAAAAAGGACAGTCTGAGGGATAGATTTGGACCCTGGGAGCACCGGTTTTGTTCCCATAAATCAAGGTTCTCCACCACTAGTACAGGGAAAACAAAAAGGACCACAATGCTGATGTGTCAACCAACATCTACCCTTCAAGCAATATCATGCCCTGACAGGTTGCAGAAGTTACAAACCAGCTTCAAAATCTCAGACTTCATTTTTCTAGTCTGATTCAAAATTGCTTCTCTTATAAATTCTTTTGAGACGTGCCATCTGAGGTAGAATTCTACCCTCCTACCAAGAAGTGACCTACATTTCAAATTCTAGGAATATCAAGTAACTGTCAGAGACCATTAATCATCTACCTGCTACACAAACCACCTCCTTATCCCAAATGATCCTCTTCATTTTGCACAACAGAAGAGCACTGTTAGATGAATATTCTAAGTCTTCTGTCCTGGAAATAGTACAGACGAGAATAGAGGCCTCAGTTCTGCATTTTCCATGATCACAGTAAACATAAGTTATCTTAGACAAGCAACCTTTCCAATTGCAGCATAGCTTCCTAAGTCTACACAGCACAAAGGAGAGACAAGACACTCTGTTCCCTTGTTCTATGTGTGAACGTACACTGCCTTCTCAGCTACAAAGCAAAACTTCCAAGCAATTCTCTTCTTCATTTGCTGCACAGACAGCACAATCTCTTGTCATTGCACAGACAGCAGACAGCTTCAGATAGTATACTGCAGTTTGTGTTATCAACCACCTCATCTTTCTCAGGCCTGTCAGTCTGTGGCTGATCAAAAACTTGGATCCTTCAACCATATGGAGGGCTATGTCCTTTTATTTGTGTTTTGCTGGTGTAAAACTGTGTCACTGTTGCTTTTGTGATGCTTAATTAGCATGTTTGCAACCATGACAGCTGGAAACTAAAGTTAAATGGAAGTGACTATGTGTTTCCCATGAATATATTTGAGAATGATGGCAAATGGCTTCCTTGTTCTTGCTTTTCTTTCTGTCTGGCCTTGACTTTTTCTCATCTCAACTGACTGCACACATAGTGAAGCAGGGAGAAACTTCTCAATCTGAGGTTTGTTGTTGTTATTGTTGTTGTGTGCTTTTAAGTCATTTCTAACTTATGGCAACCCTATCATGGGGTCTTCTTGGCAAGTTTCTTCAGAGGAAGTTTGCCGTTGACATCCTCTAAGAGCGAGAGAGTGTGACTCGCCCAGGGTCCCCCAGTGAGTTTCATGGCTGAGCAGGGATTTGAATCCAGTTCTCCAGGATCATGGACCAACACTCAAACCACTGCACCACTCTGCCTGAGGTACCAGTACCTTTTCTGAGATAATGGAGATGCTCGTATCAGCAATTCTAAAGCAATATACCATGATGAGCAAGGCAATTTCAGCAGAGAGTTGCCGTGACAATTTGGTGCCAGTTTGATGCCAGACTACAGACCAGCAATTTGAGCTTGGACATGTGACAGCTGCAGAAATCATCACAGAAGGGTGCCTTGCCATGGAATTAGTCTTCTTCAGCCCCACAGTGTATATTACCAAGTATCTCTATGTATGCATTTTTGAGAGATTATGCAGTCACGTCGCCCTCCTTGTGTCCTGTCAATAATGGATGCCCTTTATTGTGCTGGGGTTTACCACATGGTGGTTACCATGTTAAAATAATTTCACTGATACAATAGGTAAAAACTATGGCTGGCATCCTGTTCAATGGTTATGAGATCATAGGACTTTATCACACAACCCCCATTCTCACTGCAATCAGGTTAATAAATGAAAATGTATACATGCTGGTTTGGGAGCATTCTCTATTGCACATCTCTTCAATAGCACAACTGGATTTTTGCTAGTCTCACACACTCTCTTCCACCCTAGTCCTTAATCCCATCCCCTTGCCCTATGCTCTATCTGGCATTTGTTGTTGTTGTGTGCCTTCAAGTCGTTTCCAGCTTATGGCAACTCTAAGGTAAAGCTATCATGGGGTTTTCTTGGCAATATTTTTTTCATTGCCTTCCCCTGAGGCTGAGACCATGTGTCACCCAGTGGGCTTTCATTGTCAAGTAGAGATTTAAACGTTGCTCTCTAGAGTTGTAGTCCACAACATACAAAAATTGAGTATCATTGTTATTATTATAAGAGTATTGAACCTTCAAGCATATGGAACCAATGCTATGGAATCCCGGGATTAGCAGTTTGTTGTGGGACCACAGTTCTCTGACAGAGAAAGCTAAATATCTCACAAAACTACAAATCCTAGAATTCCATAGCATAGAACCAAGGCAGCTAAAGTGGGTTCAAACTGCATTATTTCTGCAGTGCAGATTAAGCCTTAGTGCTCTAGCTCAGTAGCACAGCCACTGTTTTGTAAGCCTCTACCTGGCTGTGGCAGGTTGAATCAATCTCTATTCCAACCAATAAATGTCAGAAGAAATGCAACAGAGAGAGAGAGAGAAGGGAAAATGGGCTATATGGAAAACCATGGGGTAAAACAGTCTGCATCCGCACTGTGGAAATAATGCAGTTTGGCCAGACTTTAACTGCCATGGTTCAATGCTGTGGGATTCTGGGCACTGTAGTTTTGTGGAACATTTAGCATTCTCTTTCAGAGGGCTCTGGTGCTGCACCAAACTACAATGCCCAGAATTCCATAGCACTGAGGGGCAGCCCCTGAGAGGCAGCTCCGTGACGCCCCTGGGACCACTGGATCGGGGCCATGGCAACCACATGCCGTGGCCCTGATCTGGCACTTTGCTGCTCTAAAAAGAGCTGGCAAATGCCTCTCCTTTTTAGAGCTGCCCTTGCTGCCATGGTGGCAGCTTTTCAGTGCTCCTTTGGCACGGTGTGTATGAACGCTGCACCAAGGGAGCACCCTGATGCTGCCCGCCATCTGTTTGGGTGGGCACCGTGAGTACGATGTGCGGGTAGAGTTGAGGCAGCCAGCATGCAGTTGCCATGTCCCAACTCCTCCCCCAGGTCTGTACAGCCCCTGAGTCAGGGCAGTTAAAGTGGTGTCAAACTGGATTATTTCCGCAGTGTGGATGCAACCTTAGTAATATCTTAAGATATTAACCTCAGGCAGCAGTAAGACCTGGAACTGCTCTGAAAGGGAGCAAAGGACAGGTGAAACTGCTCTGAAAGGGAGCAAAGGACAGGTGCCACATGAGATGCCACATTCTCCGAACCTGAATTTTTAACACCATACGGCCAAGGGAGGAATCCTTTCCCAAATCATGTTTGGAATACAGAAGGTTCAAAGCTGAATCACCAGTGTGGGATGCTGAACTTGGGGTCCTCCAGGTATTGCTGAATTCTGACTCCCATCATCCTTATCCACCATGGCCAATATTGCGGGCTGACCTGTGGACTAGCGATATCTGGAAGTTCACACATTCCCCATGCTTGCCTTAACATCAAGTGCTAAAGGAAAAGGTGGGAAGTGAGTAAGTGATGGAAAAGACCTTGGAGAGAGATTGTAGCAGATCAAAACAAACTTTGCGGGACTGTATGATCAATGTCCCTGACTCTGTGCAAGGCAGTGTCATTTTTTAAAAAAATGTGCCAATGTAGCAGCCATCAGCAGAAGGAAAATGACAGCACCTTGTAGAATTTGAAAAGGTGAATGTTTACAGGAAGTGTTTGTCAGGGAATATTTCTACCCAGACAGAACTTTGAAAGTGAAGAATATTTAGTGTTGCTTTATCACAACCAATGAACTAAAATTCTGATGAATTTATGATGAAAACTTCTCAGAAAATGTAAGAGGTGTGACCAAAATTGCAAAAGTGGCCTTAAACAAAAAAAGACCACAGCCCTCTCTGGGCAAAATTCAAGTTGGAATATACTTTTTAGTTCATTTATGAGACACTCTCCAGTACCCACTGGAAAACAAACTTGTTTAGCAACAAAGAACTGACTTCCAAATCTGGAAAGGAGCTGTTCATCATTTTTGGCTTCTTTTTGTTGTTGTTGTTCATTTTCAAGGAGGACCTCAAGCCACAAGGTTTCTCCAAGGACACTGGAGTGCTTGGATCTTCCTTAAAGTTGATCATGAACCAATCTTGGCAGCAGGAACGTGAAAATAAAGCAAGTTGGTGAGGCCTGATATGGACTAGGTGTTTTCCTGTGTCCCAAAATTTCACAGATGAAAACTGGGACACATGTGGCCAACCCGTGTCAGTGTATGGTCAAAGGGATCAAGCAAGGCAACAAGAGGCAATAGTTATGAATGAAGAAGAGAACAGAAAACAACTACTTTAAGCAAGGAAACTCTAGAATTCATGTACTTAATTTAGGAAGGGGAGCTCTTCCTTACCTCTCCCTCCTGCTGAATATATTGAATTTAAACTACTTTTGTACTTTGAGCTCACCTTTCAGCGATTGAAGTAAGGGAGAAAGTGGAAGAAGGAGAGAGAAACTGGGGTCCAAAACACACTGCAGAAATAATTCAGTTTGAGATCGCTTTACCTGCCCTGGCTCAGTGCTAGGAAATTATGGGAATTGTAATTTATTGTGGCCCCAGAGCTCTCTGACAGAAAAGGCTAAATGTCTTGCAAAACTACAGTTCCCAGCATCCCCTATCATTGAGTCAGGGCAGTTGAAGCAGTCTCAAAAATACCTGCAGTGTATTTTGGATCTATGATATTTTCAAGACAGTTAAGGAAGTGGGGCAATAGAGAATCTATTGGGGCCTAATTGGCACCAAATTCTGTCTGCTCTTGGAAGCTAACCTGAATCAACCCTGGTTAGCAGTTGGACAGGAGACTGCAAAAATTAGCTCAGAGTATTCCTTGCCTAAGAAAACCATAAGAAATTTATAGGGTTGCCATAAGTTGGCAGGTGACTTGAAGGTTGTTGTGTGCCTTCGAGTCATTTTCAACTTATGGTGACCCTAAAATGAACCTATAATGGGGTTTCCTTGGGCTGAGAATGTGTGACTCACCCAAGATCACCCACTGGGTTTCTATGCCAAGTGAAGAATTGAACCCTGACCTCCAGAGTCACAGTCCAATGTTTAAAGCACTATACCCCACTGGGTCTCAAGAATGCATGCACGTGTGCATGTGCACACACACACACCTAACAAATCTGGACAGTTGGACAGCATGTGTGTGATAGTGTTTGACCAACCACATGCATGCCATACCTTGCCTCTCCTGGCTCATTACATTCAGGAGGGAGGAGACAGCCAACCAGGCATCTTTTCAGCTCTCTGATACACATTGATAATTGTATTTTATGTTTCTACTTTTATCCTGCTGCTGGTTTTAATTGGTTTTAATAGGCCAGCATGGAGCAGTGGTTTGTGCATCGGACTGCAACTCTCGAGACCAGGGTTTGAATTTGATTTTTCCACTCAGCCATGGAAACCCACTGGGTGGCCATGGGAAAAATCATACTCTCTCATACTCAGAGGAAGGCAAAGGCAACCTCCCTAGCAAATGTTGCCTAGAAAACCCTCTGATAAGTTCATTTTAGAGTCACTATAAATTGGAAATAACTTGAAGGCAAACAACAACAACAACAAATAGACCAAAATGGTTTATTCCCTGCTACTGCCTTTGTATGGTTTTATATTCTACTTCTTTTCATTGTTTTGTTGTTGCATTTTATATTTTTAACTGATTGTATATCATCTAGAAAACACTGTGTGGTGAGTGGATTAGAAGTGCAATAATTCACAGTTAAATTCATTGCAAGTGGATTAATTGATATTAATTAATTATAGAATGTTGATTTTAAAAAGAAATGCAGCAGTTAAGGGGCTGCTGCTGTTAATGTATTCATGTGAATATACTATAAACAGAAAAGGAGAGGGCATACAGAACGTCACTGTGAAGAAAACTTTAATTTAAAAAAAGCCCTATCCAGTGTCCTACATTTTTTAGGCAGTGAGATTTCTAGGCAGTGTTACAAAATGAAGATCAGCCTGCAGGCTGTTGAAGCACTTATTTCATAATGTCAGTTGTGGAAATTCACCATCCATGTTATTGTCCCACAGGAATGCCTTGAAATTGTTTCCTAGACACAACCTAACAGGAAACAAGACTCCCACCAGCAGAAAAATAAAATGCAAAAGTGGCATACACAAAGAAAGCCAAAAGTACAAATAGCAGGAAAATCCCCAACCAAATTCAACACACAAAACTAGCAAAATGACTTTCTCGATGAATCTTCACAATATGCATATCCTGCTTTCTTACTGACACATATACTACTGTAATTATCTTACAATATGTTATGCCATTTTTAAAAGTCCAAAAGATTATAAGCTTGCATCCTTTCTTTGAATGGCTTTGGCAGATGAAGTGGCTAGTCCTAGATTGGTGGACCTAATAGAACCATAGAGAGCCAGCTTGGGGTAATAAGTTTGAGATTTGGACTACAACTCTGGAGACCAGGGTTCAGATCTTGGCTCGGTCATGTAATCCCAGTGGGTAACCTTGGGCGAGTCACACCATCTCAGCCTCAGAGAACGGCAATGGCAAAGCCCTTTGGAAGACACTTCCCAAGAAAACCCCATAATAGGTTTGCAGTAGGGTTGCCACAAGTCAGAAACAACTTGAAGGCATACAACAACAACTACAATAAACAACAACTAGAACCATAACATTTGCATACTTCAGTAGGTACATCATTCCCTAACATTTTTGTATAATTTGTAATGAACTTATGAAATTCACTATCACAGGATCAAACTTTGGAAAGGTTAGATTTTTTTTAATGATACCTCCCAGAATACTCCCAACCAGCATGAACTTGGACTTAGTATTTTTGAGTGCTGTAGTCCAAAAATGTAATGCATCCATGCTACTCACAGAGCATGCCCTTGGTTTAGACAGCTTTAGAAATAAATGTATTCATCAATAGGACAAATTACCCATTTAAACAAAACAGAATCTCCATGTTTAAATGCAGCAGAACCCTGAATATTACAGGTTGGACAAAGATCACATAGGAGATCCGAGCTTGGAAAAGTTCCTCTTTTTTGGACTGCAAGGGTCAGAATCCTCCAGCCAATGTGGTGTATTATGTGATCCAATTTCTGCAATTTACTTTGTCTATTTGCCAGAGATCATTACTGAAAACAGAAACTAGAGCTTGGTGAACATTTGGGCTATAGCATTTGAGATGCCCCTATGCTTCTTATGCTCATCTTTTCCTGGAGCTGAAGGAGCTGTTTCTCACAATAACTGCTTGTCATCAACATGGAACTGAACCTATGATAGGATTGTTCCTTCTAATGACAACTCAGCTCAAATGGTGAACATCAGTAAGATTACAGTCAACAAGCAGCCATTGAAGAACAAGTGAATGGTATGAGCATGATAAGAGGAAAGGTTTCCAGCTGTATATAAAAATATTTATAAAACAACAATAACAACAACATAACACAAGAAGAGTCGTGTTGGATCAGAGCAAAAATTCACTGATCCAAGATTCAGTTCATGCCATGGCCAACTGGTTGCCTACAGGAAGCCTGCCAGCAGGACATGAGTGCAAGTATACCCCCTGTCTTGCATTCTCCTGCAATTGTTGTACAGAGGGTAAACTACCTCTGCTACTGAAGGAGATGATATATAACATTCTGACTAGTAATCATGGATCATTTCCATCCTCCATGAATTTATCTAGCTTTAAATCCATCATTATATCTTTTTACAATGAATTCTACAGTGTCACTATATGCTGTGCGGAGTAGCTAATGGGCGGTAAAAACACACACACAAACCAACCAAATGAGCTTGAGCATGGTCAGTAAACATGGAATGCAGAGGGACAGTCGAGATGAAAACATCAGGGAATTGATCAGGGATGAGTGGAGTTTCTTGCTTTGGAAAAATAAGGCTTTCAACATTGAAAATGAAAGCACAATGTTAACAGAATATGCCTATTTCAATTACTTTCTAGAATTCTCCACCTGTTGTAAAATCTCTTAATTGATATTTAGAACATATCAGATGGCATCCTGTTAGTGACATATATTGGCTTAAGTCAGTTTACACCATCATAAGTCATTGTTTTTGGTTGTTGCAGAGGCTGGAATTCTACCAACTTCACACAATAACCAAATTCCATTTATTAGTTTTCAAAATAAATAGTTGTGTTAGTCTCTTGCAGCATTAAAAAAGAGGAAGGGAGAGGGAGGGGAATAAAAGGAATGCAGCAGCACCTTTGAGACTAACTGTCAAATTCAGCACTTTTGAGACTTAAACTCAAATTCCATGTAGTGTCTGGTAGAGAACAAGAGGCATCAGAGAAGCTTCTCACTATCTCCAGGTAACTAGATGCAGAAAAATTACACTGGTTGGAAATCACTATGGCAGTTACAGATTTGTAACCTAGAGTTACAGATCCATAACCAATTCATATTTATGAAGACTATTTTTTCAATAGTGTCACAACTGTAAAAGTCCTCCAATCCTACCTTCACAGCCATCAACTGCAGTCAGTGATGGAGGTCTCTTCTTCGGTTAATCTGGATGCAGCAGATTCACGTTTCTATCCCGCTCCCACCAGTGAGTTCTAGTACAAGGAGGAATTCAAACAGGAATTCTGCTTCTGATTGTCACAATGAGGGTCCCTGGTGGGAGTGAGATGGAAATGTCAGTTTGATGTGCCTCAATAGATAGGACAACAGATCACGACTCACAGCAGCTGGTGGCCATTAAGGTAGGATTGTGGGGTTGGGCCAAGAGATGCTACTTAGGGCCAATGCAGACGGCCCCTAAGGGGTGGCTCTGTGCCGCCTCTGGGACTGCCGGATCAGGGCCCCGGCAACTACACACCATGGACCTGATCTTCCTTTTTGCCACTCCAAAAAGAGCTGGCAAATGCCTCTCCTTTTTGGGACGGCAAAAAGCCACCCTCAGAGCCACAGAGGTGGCTCTTTTGTGCCCCTTTGACACAAAATGGGGCACCCTGATGCTGCGCGCCATGCGGTTGGGCTCTCAGTGTGACGGCAGCATTGGGGCAGAGCCAGAGTGGCTGGCGTGTGGTCACCCCACCCCAACTCTACCCCCAGGCTGGCCTTTTAGGCTGGTCTGCATCGGCCCTGTGTTAATATATTTGGAGTGTACTTAATTAGCTGATCCATTATCTGATGAGTCTGGCTATAACAGCCTCGGACCTGTCTGCAGTAGTTGTCTGCATTTTACTGCAGAGTAAAATGCACTCTGAAGAGAAAATGCCACAGATGTGACTGGGGCAAAGAAACTGGGACAAAGTGAGAGGTTACCTTTGTACGGTTGGGAACCATGATGACTCAACATTTGAACAATCCTGAGCCATAGGGGGCTGATGCAACACTAGGTAGAAGGTTGAGTCAGAAATCTTGAATTCTGCAAAGTCACATCAGTCAGGTGACTGGAAACTAGGTGACATCCCAGGAGTGGGCTGGACTAATATCACAGAAGGGGATACTGTATATAAGTGGGTGAGTTGGATATTCATGTGTGGGTGACTGTCTATAGAGATACTGGTGGAGCCAAGATATTCTGCGATGTCCCCAGAGTACCTTGGCTACTGCAGACAGGTCCGAGGCTGTTATAGCCAGACTCAGCAAATAATGGATCAGCTAGTTAAGTATACTCCAAATATATTTAGTTAACTAGTAGCATCTCCTGGCCCAACCCCACATGCATGTGAACTGAATTCAAAATGTTCAGGAAACTTATGCTAGTCTGTACAGAGTCTGTAATGGAAGAATAAAGAACCTCTTCATGAGACAAGAGAGAATACAGCAGTTTTGTGTCTTGCTGACAGCTGTCTGTGTGGGAGGTTTTTCCCTTGCAGCATTTGCAGCCTGCATAAAACTTCACAGTGAAGACTTATCTTTGGTGTCTGTTCCAGCATAAGTTTCCTGAACATTTTGAATTCAGTTCACATGCATGTGGGGTTGGGCCAGGAGATGCTACTAGTTAACTAAATATATTTGGAGTATACTTAACTAGCTGATCCATTATTTGCTGAGTCTGGCTATAACAGCCTCGGACCTGTCTGCAGTAGCCAAGGTACTCTGGGGACATTGCAGAATATTTTGACCCCAAAACTGCCCCAACCTCCCTTGTTATCTGGGGCCTGTCACTCTGATGTGGAGCTGTTTTTTGTACAGGAGTCCTGCTCTGATGCTCAGCACAACCATTGTGGCCACCAGTCGCTTACTCCTGAAGTCAGAATGAGGTGCCCAGCCTCAACCACATGGCTGGGCTCCTCATTCCAACCTCAGAGTAAGTAATGTGCACCAGCAACAGCTGCACCAGGTGGCAGAGCAAGCCATCTCTAATTGCAACAGAGGGCTCTGGATCTTCCTGGAAGATTTGGAGCAGGGAGTTATTTAACCCCATTTTAACAGGGGTATACCCTGGATTTTGTGCTGAATGGGCCAGATGTTGTTACCTATGCATGGTTGACTCTCTATTCAATAACAGATGCAATAGTTTTGCTCTAGTTGGGACTAACCAATGAAATTTAAGCCCTCATGTTTGCTTTCACCCAAGATTAGTAGAGAATCCAATGATGTGATGTAAAGGCAAGGGGTAACAGGGTAGCAGCCTTCAAATTCATGGCCATGTATGTTGTATTCCCAAGAAAAAGTAAGTTAATTAAGTTATGCAAGTGAATTATGTCTGAGCGAATATTTGGAGCAAGGATGCCTGGTCCTAACATGGCACATGCACCTGATTTTTCACACCTAACAGTCATATCAGATGGCTCTGTAGGAAGTATCTGCTGCGTTTCAGGATGCTTCTTAAATCTGACTGTAAGAAAGCAACAAGAAAAGAATTTGGCAGGTCATTTTTTAAATCCCCAAATGGGAGCTTTATACAAGGAGCCTAGAATTTGAAACTGCTGAGGCTATCCATCATTCCCTCCAATATTTCCAGTCTTCAAATGCAAGTACTGTTTTCACATCACCAGAATGGCATCACCCACTCAGAATGGTTGGTTTTGTTGTTTACTGAGGAATTTTCTAGTTCACACTCTCCTGAACTATGGAATTAGAACTGGCAGACAATTATAAGTCCATCACCAAACTATAAATCTCAGGATTTCATGGCATAGAAACAGAGCAGTTATAGAAATGCTAGAATTTTGTAGTGTGCATAGACTTCTGGTCTGGGGAACTCTGGGCAAATGTTAGATATAGTCCATTGAAATCCAGCCCGTTTGTCCAGTGTAGCTTTGTTGAAGTCAGTTTGCAAGTGGCTCACTAAAGCAAAATGCTTACAGATATGCATGGTTGAACTGCCTCCTGAATCTGGTTAGATATACTTCCATGCGAGAAGCAAAATGTACACCAGAGATTTCCTGTGCACCAGCAGGACAGTCACATTTAATAATAAAGCAGCCAATTTATGACTTTGGGCCCCTGTGGTACATCCATTCCCATCAATTGAGACCTTGCACACCATAAAAGTAAAATGGAAGGCACACACTCAGTAAGTGTGAGCGAGACAGTGTTATTAGATCATTTAAAGCTAAATACATTACTATGTTGTTGTCTTCTTCTTGACAGATATCTTGGCAAAAGCAGGCAAGAAGGGGGAGGGAGGAAATGGGAGACTGCCACACTTGCTTTTTCACAACTCTGGCATTAAATTCAGTCTTAGGATTTGCTGCAAGACCAAAGTCCCAACTGAAGGCCCAAAGACTCTAGCTGATGAGAAGATGCTTATGCAGTTATCCATGGAAGGAATTTAGCATCCTTCATGTCGTTAAGACAGCGGCGGGGGGG
>CM034703.1:18659129-18671241 GCA_020142125.1 Phrynosoma platyrhinos | reverse complement strand
GTACTAAAAGCTCTTCACTGGCTGCCAATCAGCTTCCAGGCACAATACAACGTGTTGGTCATTACCTTTAAAGCCCTACATGGCTTGGGCCCAAGTTACTTGAGGGAACACCTCTCCCCATACAATCTGCCCCGCACGCTCAGAACATCAGGGAAGAATTTATTAGATCATTACCCTACCAGATTAAGATCAACTTCCCAAAGATCATTCACGGCAGTGGCCCCCAAGTTATGGAACAGCCTGCCGGAAGAGATCCGTCTTATTACCATGCTAGAAGCCTTTAAGAAGGCACTTAAGACAGAGCTCTTCCGGCAGGCCTATCCACCTGATCTCCCAAATTGAATTTAAGGCTAAACAGTACTGTCTTATGTGGCCTGCCGGTTGAGGAAGTTGTTTGATTATCTAGGCCATCTAAGATATTAGATTTCGCACTGTTTTTATAGTATGGTTTGTTGATTTTATCTTTGTTATTTTTTATTGTATTCTTGTCCATTGTTGTACATTTTATTGTTGTACTCCCACCTCTATCTGTAGGGAGAGGTGAGAAAATATAAATAAACTATTATTATTATTATTATTATTATTATTATTATGCTGTTGCTCCTGGCTTTAGTCATTTTGCTTTATCACTAGTGTTCTGAGTTCTCTCTATATATCTGGAGTTCTCAGGCAGCTTCCTAGAATAAGGACCCTAGTGCCCATCTCCCCATGGGTGTCTCTTCAGATCCAGATTCCAGATTCCATCAAGAGAACACAAATCCTGCCATTCTATGCAGAAGTAAGCCAGGATTTGTGAGCAATTGGGTGCTTCAAATCTCTGCCAGTCATTGACCATCCCAGGGTAAGCCTCACAATGAGAGAGCATAGTCTTGTTGCCATCTTTAGCTCCTCGGATATAGTTTTAATAAGGCCATGCTACAAGTGACCACACAGTAGTAGCTGATGGCCCCCATTTGAGTGGGGTAGTGAATCCAGTCCAGGTTAAACCAGGATTTAAAGGGCTCTCCAGTGTTATCAGCCCTGTTCTTAAACAGGTTCAGCACCTTGAATATATCCTTAAAAGATAGCCCAAACTTGGGCTGAATCTGCATGGCAGAAATAATGCAGTTTGACATGCTTTAACTGGCATGCTTCAATGCTATGGAATTCTGGGATTTGTAGTTTTGTGAGATATTTAGCTCTCTCTCTCAGAGACCTCTGGTGCTACAACAAATTACAAATCCCAGGATTCCACAGCATTGAATCCTAACAGTTAAAGCAGTGTCAAATTGCATTATTTCTGCAGTGCAGATTCATCCCAGAATTAAGTTCACTGCCCCACTGACATGGGAGCCAGCAATCACCACTGTCCATGCCTTTCCTCCAGGTTTGGAAAAATACCTATTTAGACTATGACTCCCAGAATCCCCTAACCATCCTGGCTTACCCTGGGATGGTCAATGACTGGCAGAGATTTGAGGCACCCAATTGCTCACAAATCCTGGCTTGCTTCTGCATAGAATGGCAGGATTTGTGTTCCTTGTTCGGTTGAGGTTCAATTTGTTGTTCCTTTCTTCCTCCTCTATTCCAGCTTTGCCTTACCTTGAGGTTGTCCTCTCATCATTGGATCACCTCATGCCTGAAACGTATTTGGTATAATCTGTTGCCACTGGATAAATGTAATCCTTCCTGTGACACATCCAGATCATATCTCATTACAGCAACTGTACAGCCACCTTTATCCCATTTGCTGAAAGTGAAGTGTGTTTGATTGGATCTTAAACGCATAATATGAAATATGTCTTATTGTTGTGGGGTACTCGGCAGCCATCTCCTGTCATTTCTACATAAGGGCAAAGAGCTTAAAGCTACAGGCACACAATTAAAGGCATAGGTGGGCATCACACAGTAGAAAAAGGAAGAGGTTGTAAAGGAGGAAGCCACCAAGAAAAAATTCTGCTTAGCCAAAAACTTCAGGGAAATGTCCATTACTCCACTGTAGGTGCCCTATTCATCATCACTACCTTCAGCATTTTCATAGAATGAAAAAATATTCCAGACTTTCCTTAAGTGGCATTGTATTGGGATACTATATGAAGTGTTCTAAAGGCTTTGTATCCTATTTCTGAATACAGTCTGGAAAACAGAAATGAACTGGAGAGGAAGAAAGCAACCTCTTGCATTTGCAAAGTTTAAAAAGTAGGATGTGAACAACCCTCTCTATACTCCATCCAGTAGATGTCAACATAGCACTTTCTGACTATTAGAATGTGGAATGTTGATTGGTCTTATCTGGTTCTTGCTCCAAGGTGATCATAGTAACCTGCCTCCTAAATTTTATATCTGTCACCCCATCAACTAGAAAGGACAGTGAGAAAGAAACAGAGAAAAAAATCTGGAGCGGGTAAGTGCACTTGTGAGTGCTTTATATGTTTATGTGTGGGTGGAAGGGGTGACATAGAACATGCACTGTCTATATATCATGCACATGGTGCTTTGAAAAGGACCATAGCTAGATCCAGAGCAGTTACAGAGCCATAACTCTAGGGCTGAATCTGCACTGCAGAAATAACGCAGTTTGACACCACTTCAACTGTCATAGCTCTATCCTATAAAACAGGGGTAGGCAACCTTTCCCCTTTAAGGGCTGAGGGACTTCAGCTCCCAGAAGCCTCAGCCATGTTGGCCAATAGTCCCATGTTGGCCAATAGCTCCTGGGATTCTGGGAGCTGAAGTCCCTCGGCCCTTAAAGGGGAAAGGTTGCCTACCCCTGCTATAGAATTCTGTGATTTGTAATTTTGTGAGATATTTAGCTTTCTTTCTCATAGAGTTCTAGTACCACAAAACTACAAATCCCAGGATTCCATGGGATGGAGCCATGACAATTAAAGCAATTTGACAGACTGCATTATTTCTGCAATGCAGATTCATCCTTGGCTAAGAATCTACGACTGCAGTTCAGAATGCCATCCAATCCTTTCTAAAGTGATGTCAAACCAAGCTACTACATAAAAAAGGAAATGAAAAGCAGGTTGCACCTGTCTACATAATCATATGGGCAAGTGCTGGATTCTTGGGAGTGTTCAATTTACAATACAAACAGGGAATTGCTTGTTGCAGTGCTCCCTGCACATAGAATTTGCACAAGAGGACTAGGGCAGTGCAGAGTTTTAGGAGAATCTAAAGCACCAATTCCCTGTACCTATATTCTGAAGAAAGAAGGTGGGGTGTACAGAACACTGTACAACACTGATATTTTTCAGCATTTGGCTATTGGCACAACATTACATTTGACACAATTATCAGTTATCAAGCCCTGATAATCCAAGTAATCATGAAAAAAACCAGGGAAAGAAGAGAGAATAGTGTTCAGAAGAATGTAAGAATAATCCTCCTCTCACTCTAGACTTTAAAATCTAATGCCTGGTTGCCTGGAATTCTACCCACTGTAAACAACATCTGAACCAGTCAGTTTTCAACCTTTTAAAAATCTATCTCCAGGACTCATTTATATGCAGGCCAATTTTTCATTCATCTAGAATCTGCAGCCAGCATTTTAATGTATGAAGCTTCCCCTCTCCATCTCTTCCCCTGAAGAAAAATAGCTTAATTTCTCCAGCTGATAGATTTTCCTGATCCTTCAAACGGGAGAAAAAGACTCTTGAAAATCGGTCGTTGAACTATCCACAGGCATTTTATAATGGCCGTAAATAGGACTATACCAAATAGCTCTCCAGGCGTCATCTTGAATGGTGTCCTTGACACTGTTATTATTATTATCCTTGCTACTATATATATATATATATATATATATATATATATATATATATTCCCACTTTGCAGTTTGTTTGTCACTGAACATCCAGAGTGTTGGGAAAGAAACAACAACAACAGTCTGTGCCCCATCTCAGCATACATACAAGGCATGAGAGCTTGGCTATCCAAGTCAGATTTCTACTCAGCCTTTTTGTATTATTATTAATAGTGCCACAGGGCTAAATTGAAACCATTTGCTGTTTTCCAGGAAAAGTTTCAGGAGTGTTGAAAAATGTCCCTCTTTCCTGTTGATTCGTCAGTGCCTCTTGAAAAATTGTCAGTTTGTTCATTTATTTTGCGATATTTTCATTTCTTGGCTGACTTTAGCAGTCTCTCCCCTCCTCCATGATATCATCACTCAGTGATGTAGCATAACTATCATCATTGTGTTCAGCACAATGGAAGATAACTAAGAGGTGTTTGGTTTTTTTTTTTTTGTCAGATGGGTGCTGAAGCAGCAATTTGTTTATTTTATTTTATTTATATCCCACTTTTTCCCAATAGAGGATTCAAGATGGTTTGTTGTTGTTAACTGCCATCAAGTCAACTTCAACCTATGGTGACCCTGTTAGTGAGAGACCTCCAAGTCACCTTATCATCAATAGCCTTGACTAGGTCCCACAGACTCAGGATGACAGCTTCCTTGATGGAGTCTATCCACTTGTAGTGTGGTCTTCCTCTTTTGTTACTTCCTTCTATCTTACCAGGTATTATTGTTTTTTTTCTAGTAAGTGATCTATTTTCATGATATGCCCAAAGTATAACAGTCCCAGTTTAGACATCTTGGGCTCTATGTAGAGTTCAGCCTTGATTTGTTCTTGGATCTGTTGATTTGTCTTTTTGGCACTCCAGGGTATCTGCAGAACTCTCCTCCAGCACCACATTCAAATGAGTTGATTCCCTTCCTATCAGCTTTATTCACTGTTCATCTTTAATGACTATACATAGAAATTGGGAATACAGTTGTCCCTTCCTGTTCTCGGGGGATCCGTTCTGGAACCATCACCCCGCGAAATAGAAAAAAATGTGGATATTCAAATCCCATTGACTATAATGGTGATGCACTACCACATACGGCCCCACAAACATGGCACAGGTCCATGTGTCATTTTGTCCCTCCTGGCTTGCTGCCATGGAAACTCAAACTGTGAACGGGAAGTCTACAAATGGAGAGGGATGACTGTACAATGGTATAGAGAAACTGACTTCAGTATGTGTAGTCGTAGGCTTTCATGGCTGGCATCCCTAGGTTTTTGTGGGTTTTTTGGGCTGTGTGGCCATGTTCTAGAAGAGTTTCTTTCTGACGTTTTGCCAGCATCTGTGGCTGGCATCTTCAGAGAAAACTGGAATGGAAGAGAATGGGTTTATATATACTGTGAGACCCTGGGTAGGGAGGAGTGATTTCCATGCAAACTGTGTATTGTTCTGTGTTGAATAGGTATTGTTTGTTGTTAATGGCATAGCTTCCAGGTGAGGAAATGCAAAACACATCTGTGAACCCCACTTCTTGGAAGAGTAATTGAATCACCTAGACCTGGCTCTACAGGCAAATGCCACTCTATTCTGCTTTGGTCAGGCCTCTTCAGGAATACAGTATCAGTTCTGGGCACCACAATTCAAAAAGGATGTTGACAAGTTGGAGTGTGTCCAGAGGAGGGTGACTAAAATGGTCTGGAAACCATGCCTTATGAGGAGAGAGGGAGCTGGGTATGTTTAGTCTGGAAAAGAGACAGTTAAGAAGTGATATGATAGCTCTGGTTAAGTATTTGAAGGGGTGCCACATTATAGATGAAACAATGCTTTCTATTGCTCCAGAGAAAAGGACTGGAACAATGGATGAAAGAGATTCCACCTCAACATTAGGAGGAACCTCTTGACAGTAAGGACTGTTCAACAGTGGAACACACTCCTTGGAGAGTAGTGGAGTCTCCTTCTTTGGAGGTCTTTAAATAGAGGCTGGACTGTCATCTGTCAGGTATGCTTTGACTGGGAGTTCCTGCACAGTAGGGAGTTAGACTGGATAGCTCTTGTGATCTCTTCCAACTCTATGATTCTATGATTCTATGAAATGTCCTGCTCAACCATGCCATAGATCTCCATTTCACAAAACAGCTCCCTCAATTTTAAGGTGGGTTCTGGAAGCTGAGTCCTTAGGTTGTTTGTAAGTGCATTTACATAGTTACGAATGCAATGTAGGATCTCGGCCATTACATTAAACTGAGGGTGAAATCCTACAGTCAGCTCAGTGCACTGTAAACATCCAAATATCCAAAATGGTAACAAAATGGCACTTCCATGTGCTGGCACAGAATACTGAGGGAAATGCAACACAGCAGGGCTGTTGTTTTCATGCCCTATATGTGAACTTCTCAGAGGCATCTGATAGACCACTGCTGGAAACTGGACAGTGAATTACATGTACTTTTCATACTTTCTTATGTTTAGCATTTAGCAGCATTAATTGCGCTAGTTCCTATTTCTGCTCCTGGTTAGAACAGAACCCACTGAATCAATATAATTTACCAATGCATTGATTCATCTTTCAACAATTGATTCTAGTAGAGACCAACCAATAGGATTCAGTCTATACAATCTTATATGGGTCTGTAAGTCTTCCTTTTTTTTTCTTTTTTTTTTTGAAATGGCAGTTTCTTTTGTTGGACTACAACTCTGGGGGATTCTGGGAACATACTCCAAAAAGTAATGGCTGGAATTCAGTATGAGACATATGTGTATGTAATTGGATTTGTGTCCGGAGGAAATAGAGTTGCACTGTTTCATAATGTCCATATTCAGCAAGGGGCTGCTGTGATGTTATTATGTAGGGGAGCCAGAGAAATGACCATTGTGGATTGGTCTTGATTCACATCTGGACCAATGTGCGAAGACTAGGGATTCCCCATGTGTATCAGCAGAGCCTGCTGTGTATTGAGACACTTTTATTGGCACAACTTACTAGGAGGGTTCCATAGTGCCTCTGCTAGGTAGCTAAGTATATGTAAAGTTACTCAGTGTAGATTGTGTTATAGAATCACAGCCACTGTTTCAAAGTTTTGAAACATTCCCAATCCATGCTAATTGTGACATGCTTGGTGAGCCTTTCCCCTTCCAGTAGTTGTTGGAATCCAGATACCATCATCCCCAGTCATTAGGGCCCATCATCTAGTTGGGAGTTGTAGCTTTTCAGCATTTGGAGGGCCATTGTTTCCCCTTCCTTGTGAAGAAAGCTGTTCCCTCTGCCTTTATGCTTATGAAATTGTTCATGACAATTTCGTCTTTCATTGAAAGTCCCCCCACATTCATTGCAAAGATAATCTTCCAGGGAAACAAAATTGTACACCATTACCTTTAATGTACCATTGCGTCAACTATGTAACTGTCTCCTTTGCTGGGAGTAAAATGTAGGACACCCTGCTGCTGACATCAGAAAGTTTTGTGCTTAGAAATGACCTTGAAAGCATCCTGGCTGAGCTTAACCAAGACGATGGGAAATGAGATGAAATCCAGCTTTGTGCCTAACAGAGTTAGCAGGCCATTGAGGGTTTTGGAGGTCAGGGCTGAAACTGTATGCTCTGGAAAAGGAGAGATGATGGTGGTGATGAGTGTGTGTGAATGTGCATACACTCTAGGGATGTAAATCTTCCACTATTTTGTCCTCACATATGATGAATAATTTCTGTGCTTTTCTCCTCACACTGAGAGAAACTGAATACCTCTGCACATCTCAAAGTATTTCATGAAATTTCTTCATGCAGATGAACATGTAGGGGGGAGCTGTTATGACATAGTTGTTTGAGCATTAGATTACGGCTCTGGAGACCAGGATTAGAATCCATGCTCAGTTGAGGAAACCCACTTAGTGACCATGGGCAAGTCACATGCTCTCAGAAAATCCTATGGGTCACTATACATTGGAAATGACTTGAAGGCACACAACAGCAACAACATATGGGTTTGTTTCATTTTTTTGCAGCAAATGGTATTTTTGCATGAAAATACTTCTTTGCACAAAAAACACTGGTCAAGATCCTGCATCATCAGCATAACTACAACAGTGGAGCTTGGTTGTCATAGTTATGTCTGACAATGCCACTCTCCAAACCAGGGGTAGGCAACCTTTCCCCTTTAAGGGCCGAGGGACTTCAGCTCCCAGAAGCCTCAGCCATGTTGGCCAATAGTCTCATGTTGGCCAATAGCTCCTGGGATTCTGGGAGCTGAAGTCCCTCGGCCCTTAAAGGGGAAAGGTTGCCTACCCCAGCTCCAAACCATACCTTTGTGGCCTTGCAGCCCACCTGACCAAAATATTTCCCTTGCAGATTGGAATGCAAAGGAACAGCATCTGCAGTGCTGTCCCATTTACAAGACATATGGAGAACAGACAGCTGGACAGACTCTTTGTAGTCCTGCTACATCCACTTGTCTCAGTGAACCCATGACCAGGAGAGCATTGCAGATATCATTCCCCAGTGCTCTGATCTATAGCACTTCACTGAATCATAAAATCATAATCGTGGAATAAACCACAAGGGCCATCCATTCCAGCTCCTGCCATGTATGAATATACAATCAAAGCACTCCTGACAGATGACTATCCATCCTCTGTATCAAAAACTCCAAAAAAGGAGACTCTACCACACTCCAAGGTAGTCTATTCCTCTGTTCAGAAACACTTTGTTCAGGATGCTACCAGGATGCAAATGTAGATTTTGGGGGGTCACATTCAATCTTTCATATTATAAACATGAACACCCAGTAGTCATGAGATTGTAAATCCAGAGTACAATCTTCTAAATGCTGAATTACATGCCAACTACTTTTTCAGAAAACCCTGGATGGCATTCTGTATAGTTGGCCTACCATATCCATAGATTCTGCATCCACAGATTCAACCATCCATGGTTTGAAGATATTTTTTAAAATATATCCAAAAACCAAACCTTGATTTTGCCATTTTATATATGGAAAACCATGACAGAAGCCAATTCTCCACTTTCCATTGCTTTCAAATATTTCCCAGCCCTCACATTAAAATCATGGCTAGAATCCTTGTTTGTTTGTTTTATACATCTCCTTTCTCCCAATATGGGACCCAAGGTGACTTACAAAATGTTTTAAAAACACAAATTAAAAACCTGATAATAAAAAAGTTGAAATACAGTTAAATGTATAGTCATATTACAACACCATCAACTTTTTAAAAAATCATAAAATAGTTTAAAAACACAAGAATGTTGAAAATGCAGTGCATACACCCCCACAAAAGGCTCCTAGTAACCAATTAGTTAGTATATGTTTCTTAATTATTATATGTGAGCCACTTTGAATCCTGAACTGGAAAAAAGGCAGGATATAAATAAGTATTATAATAATTTATTATTATAGATCAGGGGTAGGCAACCTTTCCCCTTTAAGGGCCGAGGGACTTCAGCTCCCAGAAGCCTCAGCCATGTTGGCCAATAGTCCCATGTTGGCCAATAGCTCCTGGGATTCTGGGAGCTGAAGTCCCTCGGCCCTTAAAGGGGAAAGGTTGCCTACCCCTGTTATAGATGAATAAAGATGGATTAGCATGGTGTAGTGGTTTGAGTGTTGGACTACAACTCTGGACACCAGGGTTTGAATCCCTGCTTGGCCAATGGGTAACCTTGGGCAAGTCACACTCTCTCAGCCCCAGAGAAAGGCAAAGGCAAACTCCCTCTGAACAAATTTTGCCAAGAAAACCCAGTGATAAGTTTGTTTTAGGGCCACCATAAGCCAGAAATGATTTGAGGGTACACAGTAACAAATAAAGATATATTTGCCTGCTAGTGAAAAAAGAGCAAAGCTAGCTTCCCATGGAAGTGAATTCCACAGACTTGGAATAGCCATTAAAAAAGCTCTGTCCCATGCCATAAACCAGGGGTGGGGCCAGTTCCGCTGTCCCCCGATCTTCGGCGGGCCGAAGGGGGGGAATGGTGCCGGAGGTGCTCTCGCACACACATGCATACTACTCCCGCCGTTGTGCACATGCATGCATGAAGCGGGATGCCATTTTGCATTCCAAAATGGCACCCGTGCACACATGCGCACAGCTGTTTTGCATTCCAAAATGGCGGCCGCTGTCGTGCGCATGCATGCACGAGCGCGGGTGCCATTTTGGAATTCAAAATGGCCCCGCTTCACGCACACACGGCAGCGACAACGGTGGCAGGACCAGCCATGGGATGGCTACAAGGTCTTGGCAGGCTGGGTTCGGCCCGCAGGCCATAGTTTGCCGACTGCTGCCCTAAACAAACAGGCTTGTGATGATGGTGATATTAATACCAGCTCTCTCCAAGGGCTTCAGATTGAGATATAAGTAACCCCATTCTCCACTCCCTCACTAAAGGGCTTCAAAGAATTTGTATGTAGTTCCCATTCAGTCTTCCACCCACTGCATGCTTCAATTCTGATACTGTATCATGTGCTTCCAAACTAAACATATAAGTGCCTAGCTTTGGTCAACAACAGAACTCAAATGATATTAGTGAATTAAATAAGTTCCTCTCCTCCTCTTTCAAGTTGGCCCTGAATTTTATGTCCTTTGCATGAAGTCCTCTAGCCTCAATGCAAATGATATTCCAAAGATTTTCCAAAGCCAGTGCTCAGTGCAGAGCTTTGCAGCCTCAGTAGGTGTGTGTTTATGTGCATTTCTGGTGAATCATTTCAAAACGAAACAAGAGAGCAAAACACAAATCAATTCAATTGTCCTAGAATGTGACAGGGCAGCTTGCTCCCTGTCTCATCTGGTATGTGACAGTGTTGTTTGCATTCTATTAAAGCGAGTGACTGTCGGCCCATTTATACAGAGTAGAGGTTCCTTTTATGACAGTCTGTTTGAATCATGGCTCTCTCCTAGCATACAATTCATAGCACTGGAGGAGGAAGATGGGGAGGGGAAGAGGAGGGAAGGAATAGCAAGAGGAGGAGGAGAAGGGGAAACAGAAGCAGCAGCAGCAGTAGCTGCGACTGTTGCCAGTTGACATTTTTGTAACAGGAGTGTCACCATACAAAGCAGTTTATCCTTCAACATCACCCAGGCTATTTTCATCCTCTCCACCCCCATTTGATTGCTGGCCCACTCTGCTCTTTTTCAGAGCAACATTTCACAGTTGCAGACAGCTCATCATTTTCTGTTATCAGCTGTATATGAGTGGTTCCTTTTCCTTTTCTTTTTTTCTTAGCCACATGAAGTGGTTGTTTTATTTTATTTTACTTTATTTTGCAAGCTTCCAATCATTGAGGAGACTGTTGAGAGGTCTGTTGTGTTAATTCTGGCAGGGGTGCAGGCATCATAGCCCTTTGTGGTTTGCTTTGGTTCAAGACAGTGAAAAGAGTCTCTGGATACCGTGGAAGGAAATGGATGCCAAGTTGGTATCAGACAAGAGCAACATGGGGAAATGCAACCTGCCTGATCAGCCCATTGGAAAGGATGCACAAATCATACCCACATACACACACATAAGCACAGTTCTGCCAGTGCAACCATTTCACAAGCAACTGTGCATACTAGGATGGTACATAATTGATCGGTGCCTTCAGTGTTATCACCTTATTTACTGGGATTACAGAAGCAGCTATTGTGCATTCTCCATTGCACAATGGGACAACGAACAAGCAAATTGGCAGATATATAATCAGTTGCACAACATCCATATTCAATAGAAGGGTGATGGAGTGGGGTGCCAGCATGGCGTAAATATCCAAGTGAAGATTTACACTACACAAGCACAGTGTGGCATTTCAGCTATCCTTTTTTTGTTTGCTCATCTGGCAATGTGTCAGTGGATGACTACCCTGACACAAAGTCATTTTCAAATATGGCTCAGGTTGAACTGTACCATGTTCTTCTAAAAAAGCCAATGCAATTCTAGACTGCATCGATAGCAGTATAGTGTCTAAATTGAGGGAAGGAATAGCACCACTTTATTATATTCTGATTTAACATGATCTCACCTGGAATGCTGTGCCCAGAACTGTGTTCAGTTCTAGGCACCATAGTTCAAGAGGGATATTGACAAGTTGGAGCATGTAAAATGGAGGGTGAAAGGGATGGAAACTGTGTCCTATGAAAGTTGCCTCAGGAAGCTGGGTATGTTTAGCCTGGAGAAGAGAAGATTAAGAGATTCCATGATAGCCATGTTTAATTATTTGAAGGGATGGAGCAAGCTTGTTTTTTTCTGCTTCATAGACTAGGACATGGAGCAATGGATTCAAACTACAGGAAATGAGGTTCCACCTACACATTAGAAAGAACATCCTGATGGTAAGCGCTGTTCAACAGTGAAATATACTGCCTTGA
>CM034703.1:18644058-18659029 GCA_020142125.1 Phrynosoma platyrhinos | reverse complement strand
TCATTCTATATCTCTTCCAACTCTATGATTCTGTGATTTTATGAAGTGCCCCACTTGACTGTTCCACAAACCATTGCACAGAGTAGCTCCCTTGATTTTATGGTAGGGGAGGGGGAGGGGGGTATTTATGATCATGACAATAGTGCCAGAACTGTGCAATGCAGGATGGCAGCCAATGTTTTTAAGCTTTGGCTCTGTGCAGCCACTGCTCAGCTGTGGCAATGGCTCCAGCAGCCTGGAAACAATGGTAATAAACACTGCTTTCTCTTTGTTCCTCTACCCCTCTCTCTGGTGTCTACACTGTAGGGATGCAATTCCTCCCAGATTTTCTTCTTGAAGAAAGCTACAAGAAATTTCTTTCTAATTTTATTCTTTCTGAGCAGCTTTTGGAGACTATTCGTAGTTCAATACTGATTTTACACAAAAATTGTGCATAGCATTTTTGCATGGATGACAGCATTTTCTACAAAAAAGAGAGAGAGAGAAATACTATTGCTTGTGCAGAAAATGCTGTTTTCTGCACAAAAACTATGACATATGAATTTTGTAAAGACCAACTCCTGAACTGTGCAAATTCTTATCAGCCCAGGATTCTTCTCATCAGGGTTCCTTGACTCACACTTTTTGGACAATTTTTGAATATTCATCAGATCCCTAATACAGTGCTATTGTTTACATCATTTCAATATTCAGGACAAAGCAAAGCATCTTCATTTATATACTGCTGCATACAGCACTATGCAGTGTCTAAGCAGTTTACAACTGTAAGCTCATTGCCCCCCCCCCAACAACTGGGTACTCATTTTAGCAACCTCAGAAGGATGTAGGCCTGAGTCAAACCTGAGCCCTGGCTAGTATTGAACTCGCAACCTTGTGGTCTATGAGTGAGTGGCTGCAGTACAGGCATTTAACCACTGTGCCACCAGGACAAAGGGAAGGAAGGAGAAAAAGGTTTCCCTTTCTGCCAGCCAATTCAGCTTGAGAAGGGGGAAGAGAGGACAATGGTCCTTGTCACTAAAGAACTATGAAGGTAGGAGGATTGGCTTGCAAATAACACAAGTATTCCAAACCTAGTGGCTTTGCTAGGTTTTATAGCAGAGTTAGCAAAACACAACCCTTCAGATGATTTTGGATTGCTGCTCCCATCATCTCTTACCCACACAGTCAGTGGAAAGGAACAGTAGGAGTTGCAGTCTAGCAACATCTGGAAAGGCACACTTTGCCCACCCCATGCTGTAGAATCTGGCAACACAACAGTGTTAAACTATTTCACTCCCAACTCTGAGCAGCAAAAGTGGAGTGTTTCATTCCCCAGTTCCCAAACTTTCACACAGCCCTGCCCAAAGCTTTTAATAAAAACTAGTCCTCAGTGTCCCCCATTAAATGCCAACTGACGCAGGAGCCTTATGAATTCTTTGAGCCTCAGAGTTGGGTGGGAATTTAGCAGAAGACCGACACATCAATATTTTAACTTGTAAGAGGGAATTTTGAAAGCATTTCATCTTCTGCTCTATTTGGGAGCACAGCTGGCCTAGTGCCAGAGGTCTGAGCAATCCATGGACAATTGCTGCCTTTGCTTGAACTTGAAGATTTCTTTAGAGAGGTTAGGGGGGAAATGGGTCATTGCTGGTAGCAGGAGAAGTGCCAGGGTATTTTAAATGGAGCTACACCTGAGCCTGACAAAAAAAAATCAATGGGCAAACATATCTAGGGTTCATGTAAGGTCTGTTTGCCATGTTGCTGATATAAAAATATACCAGCTGGCATCCTGTTAGTTGCTAACTATGATGTTGGAGGTTAGACTTAGGACATTGTAACTTCATACAGTCAGCCCTCTGTATCCACAGATACTTCATCCACAGATTCAACCCACAGCTTGAAAATAATCCACCTAAAACAATCCAAAAAGCAAACCTTAATTTTGTCATGTCATATGTGTGTTTATATGTGTGTGTGTGTGTTGGGTGCCTTCAAGTTGTTTTTGACTTATGGCAACCCTAAGATGAAGCTATTATGGGGTTTTCTTGGCAAGATTTGTACAGAGGAGATTTGCCCTGAGGCAGAGAGAGTGTGATTTGTCCAAAGTCACCCAATGGGTATATATGGCTGAGCCTGGAAGGAACCCTGATCTTCAAATTCATAGTCCAATGCTCAAACCACTATGACATGCTGGTTCTCATCATTATATATGAGGAACACCATTTTACTATGCCATTGTAGATCATGGGACTTGAGCATCCATGGATTTTGGTATCCATGGGAGGGTTCTGTAACTAAATCCCAGCAAATACTAAGGACCCACTGTATTTTCAACTGTGATTGTGTCACTATTGCCATAACAGCATGTGACCCTGAATCTCACCTTAAAATCCAGTCACCTTAAAATCCAGAGCAATGGATGTCTGTTCTGCAAATGAAAAGGATGCTGCAGGACGATGTGACATATAATATATATGTATCTCTCTTGAATGTCCCTCTTTGTGTGTGTGTGTGTGTGTGTGAGACATATACACACATGTACATACATATACACACATATATATGAACAAAGAACATCCAAACCTTCCTGTAACGTATACATACATATTCTTCTATGATTCTGCAGGAAAATCCTCTCTCTTCCCCCTCTGTTTCTTTGGTTTTCATTTGTAAACAAAGACTGCAAGCCTCCGGTACTTCCTTCTTCAAAGAAAACTGACCCCATGAAAGCTAACCTGGACTTTGCCTCACTCAGGGACAGAGGAGCAAAACAGTATTCTTAATGCATGTTTTGATCTTTGAAAATCCTTCAACCCCTGATTTAGCCTAGCTATGAAAAACGCCCATTTCCCAGGGTGCCAGGAGGAGTTAACAGCCCGGGAACTATAATCACTGCTTTTGGCTGAAGTCAAATTCTCTTTCCCCCACCTCTTGCCTTCTGCTTAATGTGCTCTTGGTATCTGCTTTTATCTTTTCAGTATCTTTGTAGCATGCCTTCATTTCTTCTATCTGTTAAAATTGCTTGGCACCACATATTTTCTTTTGTTTTGTTTTATTTCTCTTTCTCTCTGACAATCACATCTCAGTATTTCTCTCCTTGATATTTATTATTGCTTTAGTAGCTGATTACAATGTGGAGAATGCTGTGGACTCCAATTCTGCTCACATTTTCCACAAACAGAGAAATTTCAAGTGTGACAATTTAAACACAGGTAGGTAGATAAGCAGATGTGTAAGGAGGAGGAGGAGAGAATTGTGTGGAATTGTGTGGCTGTAATAAGTCAGTGTAACTACACTGGTGTAAGTGATGGCATCTACCTTTTCTCACCACCACTGATAAAGTGCAGCTGTTCACATTGTGCATCCATAGTTGTCTAGCCTGAAAGATGGACAAGACAGATAGATTCAAATTATCTGTTCAACATTTTTTCTCTTCTTGAAATATACCTCCAAATCAGTTTCTGATGTTCCTTGATACAAAGTATTTCTGTTCATTTATATGCTGTATTACTGTTTTTAGCCCTGTATGCAAAAGGATTGGGTGGCACCTTTGAGACTATGTGAAAAAAGTAGTACCATAAGCTTTCATAGACTTGGTCTACTTCCTCAGATGCATGGCATGAACTATGCCTAGGAAGGACTTTTATAATCACACTATGAATTCTCCATGCATATGTCATGCATCTGAGAAAGTAGACCAAGTCTATGAAAGTTTATGGTAGAACTTCTTTTGCACAGTTAGTCTCAAAGGTACTACAAAATCCCTTTGTATACTGATATTCCCAACTTACATGGCCATGTCACTGAATTCTACTTATAGGTCCATCTGCCTTAGGACCAAGCTAGATACAGAGTTTTGATAAATAAATTTTCTGTGCTCTAGTGTGACACAGTGATAAGAGTCATATTTAAGCAAGGTCTCCTAAGACTTCATATATATTCACATGTATTTAAAAGCAACTGTGTGTGTGTGTGTTATTTGGATCAGGACTACTGTACTGGGGAAGGAATACTTACTCATCACCCCTGTAGTGTCATTTGATTAAAACATCCCTCTAAAAGTGCTGTCTTGGAGCAGTGGTGCTAAAACATTTTGCATCATTTTTGGAAGTATGGCAAATTTATTTCTTGTGGTTCCAACTTTATTGATGCTAAGAGTAGGGGACACTTTATAATCTAAATGCTAAACTAGTTGTACTCAACTAAACTAGTTGTATTCATACTAGCAGTGGGTATGGTCTACCCATTCCAAAACCAATTGCGTAAACTTTTCAGATCAAGATTAGCATATAGAAATTCAAATATCAGTGAAAACTACTTACAAAGCTGTGTATATTAGCCACTGCTGCTATTACAGCATCCTGAGGAGATGGGTGGTAGTAGTGGTGGTTGTGGCAGCAGAAATATGGAGTCAGCAGTAGTCATCCATCTCTTCTGGAGATGCTGGCACCCCAAGAGACAGACAGTAGCAGCAGTGATGGTGGTGGCAGAAACATCATTATTTATTTAATTTCATGATTATTACTGAAAACAATTTTATAATAATAATCTGCTCCAGATTTCAAATATGCTAGGTATGCCATTTACATGAAGTGGGGTCCTCCTGATTGTCACAGCCTCATTCACTGACTGAACAGGGCTGGAAAGTCATCCTCCTTGAACCCTAATCAGCAACTAAACAAACCTCCTTCACCTGATCTGGCTGCTGGCTGTTAAGGTGGACTGGGGGCTCAGACCATGAGACCTTATTTAGTTGTACATATGTTACTAAATAGCCAATGTAGAATAACAGCTATATTCCAGGGTTTAAAGAGCAGGGACTGAATCCTATTTGGTTAGTCTCCATTACAGTAGCCTCATTAAATCAATTGTTAAATGTTGAATCAATACATAGGTAAATCCCTTTGATTCAATGAGCTTGCTCTAGTTCAGACCAATGATACAGTTTGGTCCCATGTGTTAAATGTGCATATGCTTAATAACGATTAAAAAGGAAAACTGGCTAGTACTGCAGATGCTTTTTGGCATGTGTAAAACTTTTGAATTTTACCTTCCCAGAAACACTTTACTTCTCTGCTTTCCTGCACCAGCAGACAGCTGTGCCAAGTGTAGAGCCATTTCCTTCTGCCTCTTCATACAGGCCAGATGGGAATCACTCTGCAACATTTCTTTACAACTCCCATGTCCCTTTGCAGGTTCTTTCCTTCCTTTGCAAGGCTCCTGGTGCCCACATTTACAGTAATTGAAACAATCTCAGAAAGGATGGCATGAATCCATAAACCTGTGCATGTCTGGGCTGTAGGAAGAGGGCATATGTCAATGGGAGATTTTCGTTTTCATTTTTTTAAGTATTGCTGTAGCTAACCATGATTACACAAATTTGTAGTACAAATGATTTATCTACCCCATTTCCATAAGTTCAAAGGTTGAATGAGAGATAGAAAGACATTGACAGGGAGGGAAAGAATTCCATTAATAAAAAATAATAATAATGGAGAGTGTGGATTCATCTTTCATTTATCCTTAGCTAAGAAATAAGGTATAACATTGTAACTCTCTCTGCAGGCTTTCATTCAACAAGGGTGGGAAAGAAAAACAAATAAGTGGTACCTCTACCTCATGTTGCTGCCGCACACTGGTCAATTTTAGCAATGTGGCAAAAATATGGAAAATGTACTTGTCTCTAGGAGGTGGCTGGGGGAGTGGAGGGTCATCAGTAAATGGTAAGGGCTATATGTTGCCATTCTGGAAAACAAGGTTAGATATGAATGAAGACTCTTTTTAGAATCTTGGAGGGGAAGTTGCAGGCACTGCTGTGACCTCAGAGAAAGAGAAGACGCTGCATCATGCCTAGGCCCAGAAACAGATAAAAGGCCTTTCATCTCAATTGTCACTACCCTGGCCATGTCATGCCCAGCCCAGCTGAGGACTTGGAGGACTCAGAGGATGAACTGTAGCCTCAGCTTGAACCTGAGCTCAAGCAGAGTCTGTGGCCTCCATGGAGGCTCAGCAATAAGTCTCCTGGCAGCAGAGCCTTCAGGCATAGGAGACAGAGAAGAGGAAGACAACATACCTACCTTCCACCAGCGAAGAGCTGAAAGGGTATGCCTCCAGTGTTCAAGGTTTTATGAGAAACACCATCTAATCACCAAACAGCTGAGCTCAGGAGAGCAGGTTATATAAACAGGGGAAGGATGTCAGACCAGTTGTCGGAGTTTATCTGAGTTTGCTCATGAAAACACGTTTGATCTTTTGTTTTCTTGGCTCAGACCTTTGACTCTTGGACTGCCTGATTATCTTGCCTCTCCAAAACCCTTGACCTTGGACTGCCTGATTGACCTGCCTCTCTGGACCCCTGGACCTCAGACTGCTTGACTACTCACTGGTTTGAACCCTTGGCTTGTTCATTTGCTTTGTTTCTACTTTTTGTCTATGGGAGTTTGTTTTGCTTTAAACTGCACAAGCTTGTTTCTCATTTTGGATTGTGGCTATCAGCATTCTTGGCAGCTTTCCCAGCCAGAGAGAGAAGAAGAGGCAGGCACAGCTTAACCATACTTAGTTCAGAGGAAGTTGAAAGCCCCCCTCCACCCCACCTGCTACCATCCTGGGCTTGGAGGGAGAGAATACAAGGCAGGCACAGCTCCACTATGCCTAGACCCAGAGCAGATTAAAGGCCCTGCCTCTACTCCAACTGCCATTGCCCTGGGCTCACAGGGAGACAAGAAGAGGCAATATCTGCTGGATAATTTCACACAGAGGCACACAAACACAGACACACACTGCCATTACCTTTTCCTTGTGTGCCATGTCTTACTTAGATTGTAGACCTGAGGACAGAGAACTATCAAATTATCAATTTGTAAGCCACTCTGAGAGCCTCTGTGGCTGAAGAGCAGGGTATAAATATTCTAAAATAAATACATAAATAACTCACAGAATCCCCATGCCACCATGGTCACTATTATTCCTGGCAATAATTCTGCATTTGCTACTTAGTTACATAATAACCTTATCTAGGCACTATCTCCTGGTCCGAAGCCCCTAATCCTGACTTACTGGGCAGCAGCCACTGTGAACAATGGGAATCAGCAGACTGACATCTCAATTCCCCCTCTCACAACTAATCTCTGGTGCAATGGTCAGAAGCATTTTCCTTTCTTGCATTGATCATTATTTATTATTATATTTACTCATGTCCTGCCTCTTTCTCAGTCTAGGACTGTCTTACACAAGTAAAAACAGATAACAGCTAAAAGGCCTTTTCCCTCTGCATCAGCCCTCAAAGGCCAACTTAAACAAAAGGATGCTGCTTACAAAGAGATAGCAAGAAAAATACCAATCTAACATCTCTAGAAAGAGAATTCCAAAGCCTGGGAACAGTCACTGAGAAGGCTCTCTCTCTTCTTCCCACCAGATGTACCTGTGTGGGTGGTGGGATGGCGAGAAGGTTTCCTTAGAAGTTGCAAGAAATAAGAAGCACTAGGTATGCTTGCTTTGGGAGAGAGGATGCTAGAAGCTGTAATTTTTTAAAAAGTAACTCTTTCTTTCTATGTAGAGCTGTGATATTCCAGGGTTCCAAATTATGGAGACAGTCTCCATAGACTCAAGAAGCTGTCCCCTATAGAAATTCTTCCTCTACAGATGGAGGCAAGAACAACTAGAAAGATTGTTCCTGATCCCTCCTAGTATGTAGATCAGGGAAATGAGATTTCAGTTGATCTAGAGGCCAATTATCTCTTAGAGTGAGACACTGAAGGCCTCAGCCCCCAAAAAATGCCTTTCTAATCCAAAACTCAAACTGACCTGAAGTTCATTTCTGGTTTGGGGGAAAGCAACAACAATGACAATGATGAAAGACACTGAATCAGGGCCCCATGCCTTACTCTAGTATAAAATCTTTTCAAAATATGCAAAAAGTGAAGGGGTCTGGAAGATCCAGGGCCCACAAATAGCCTTGGGGCCCCATACTAGCATGGAGAGCCTCCTCAGTGAAGCAGAACTAGAAATCCTTATAATTAATAATAATAATAATAATAATAATAATAATAATATAATATTTATTTATACCCCACCCCTCTGCATTGCAATCAGGGTGGCTTCCAACATAAAAATACGGTACAGTAAAATCAAATTATCTGCCTACAGACTAAACCATAGGGGTTGTGTAATGTATGGCCTCCAGATTGTTGGACTGCAGCTCTCATCAACCCTAACCTGCATACCCCATAATGAAGGATGATAGGAGTTACAGGGAGCCCACTTATTGCCCAATCCTGGCCTAATGCATCAACTGGCTCCATCCAATTAGCTGGAATGACATTATAATCCGCTGCTCTCTAATGCCTCATTCAAGCTAAAACTACTTTCACTTCTGCCTGGAGCTGTCCATGGTTCTGGTTTCCTGCTGAAATTCCTGCTTTCCTGTTCTGCTTTCTCTTTCTTCCTCAGGGACCTGACATGGAGCAGCACACTAGAGGTGGGTCCTCTACAGAATGTCTTCCAGACTGACAATGACTGCAAATGACTTGAGTTTGGGCTCATCCATAGGCTATCCATCCGTGTGCATGGCATCCATCATTTGAACAAGCATCACAGTGCCACAAACAGTGAGACCTGTTTTCAGTGGAATCAAGCGATCACACACACAACTGTGGGAAGATTATCAACTACAGTGGACCCTCTACATTCGCTGGGGGTTTTTTTAACCTGCTAGAAAACCTCTAGGTCCTCCTGCACAAGTCTGTGGTCAATATCTGCTGGAAAATGAAACCAGAATTGCACTGGAGGATTTACAAATGCCTAGACAAGTATTCTCTCTAGGAATTGCTAGGTTCTCCTCTGTGACTTCTGGCAGATGCTGATCAAAGAGTGACACTGGAGGACCTAGAAATTCCTAGAGAAAGCATATTATTCAAATTCATGAATAATCAAATCAGCAAAAGTCAAAGTGACAAATGTGGAGGGCTGGCTATATAACCTTTTTCAGATATGGCTGGAACACATGAAGGGCGAGGCTAGTATCCCCCATGCACCCAAGTTCATGTTGGAGTTCTTGGCATGACTAGGAACTTAATAATAATAATAATAATAATAATAATAATAATAATAATAATAATAATAATATTTCTTATACTCTGCCTTTTGCCTTGGCAATCAAACTTAGGAAAACTACTGGGCACATCAGTGGCTTCCATGTCAGTGGGGTAGTAAATCTGGTCTGGATTTTTGTTAAAGATGTTCATTGAGGTGCTAAACCAATTTTAGGGATAGAGTTCAGCACCATGGACAGCTTCTTGAAAGTTTGTAGTAACAATTCAGAATGATTCACTGCCCCTCTGACACAGAAACTACAAGCTCTTACATATACAGTGGACCATTCCCATCCATGGGGGTTCAGTTCCAGGAGCCCACATGGATAGCAAAAAAAAAAGCCAGTCATGCACTATATTATTCAATGGCAGCAACATGCGTGCGTGTGTGTGTGTGTATGAAGGAAAATTTGTATGTTTCATCAGGAAAACTGGTGTTTGTGCAAAGCTTTCTCTTCTATATCATGCTTTCACTCCAGATTTCATGAGCTTCCTATGGCTGGATTTTTAAAGAAAGGAAAGTAGAACTGCATTTTCACATTTCCTTGAATGTCTGCTTTGTTCATTAGTCTCTGTACTGTCATCATCACTCTATAGAGGATAAGCATCAACACATGTAAGGAGTAAACTGCAGGGAATGACAGATAGCCAGATGGTGTTAAGCATCTAGTACCCTTTTGACCTTTCTAAAGAAACCACCTGTCACATTTGTAGATGGCTACTGTCATCTGTTTCCTCCTTCTTCTCAGGAATTGTTTCCTCCTTCCTCAAGAGCTAGGCTGAGATCCTACATCAGGTCTGTGTTGTGTAAATCTCTGCATGTGGAGCTGTGTTGTTTGGGGTATGCGCCCTTTCTGTTGAATGGCAATGTTGTAGAACTGAATCAAGGTACTAAATTGCAACCAACTGCACCACCAAAGGCACACAAGAATCTATGAGCAAAGTGCTATGAGCATCCATATGCAATGCACTTCCATGCACAATGTGCCTCCCTTTGTTAGATGGAGAAACATCAAACCTTCTCTCCATGATGGTTACTAGCATAATGTGTATGCACGGAAGCCAAGAGTAATGGCTTCTTTAATCATGTCATAGGCTGCATGTGCACTGCCGAATTAATCTGTTTTAACTGTCTGCTTTAACTGTCATGGCTCCATCCCATGGAATTCTGAGATTTGTAGTTTGTTTTGGCACCAGAACTCTCTGACAGGGAAGGCTAAATATCCTATAAAACTACACATCCCAGAATTCCATTGCATTGAGCCATAGCACTTAAAGCTGTGTCAAACTGCATTATTTCTGCAGAGCAGATTAAGCATATGTGTTTTTTCGCCTCCTATATTGTTCCTGAGTGAGTCTCCTGACATATAAATTTACTTTTTCCCTTTTCAAAAATCACACAACAAGCATCTAAAGTTGCCATGTGCTCATGAACTCAGCCAGAGCCATAAGCCACAAACACACAAACGCACACACCACTTGAAACAGCAATGGCCATGGACAGATGATAGTTTCCATGTCAGTAGAGAGAATGAATCTATTCCATCTTTGTGTGTTTGTAACTTATGGCAGTGTACATTTCACAGGTAGCTACTAACTACTGCTTGTGGTGCTAAGAAAGGACAAGTAACATACCTTGTGGTATCCCAAGCAGCAATGTGATGTCTGCAAGAATATTTATATTCATGCTGGTGGAGCTTGGCAGGCTAGTGCCATGAACATATGACATCCTAGATGCTTGTTGTGTGGTTTTGGAAAAGGAAAAAATGCATTTACATTTCAGGAGACTCAGGGGGGTTGCAGACTGCCAGACATAGTGCAAATTGAGTCCACTTTTAGGGTTAGGGTTAGGGTTCGGGAATCATGGAACTGTATTTTATTGTGGCACCAGAGCTCTCTGACAGAGAAGGCTCAATATCTCAGGGGGGAAAAAACAATTCCCATGATTCCCTAGCACTAACCCTAACCCTAAAAGTGGACTCAATTTGCACTATTTCTGGCAGTCTGCAACCCCCCTCAGTGAAACAGCAATGGCCAGGAACAACAGTCGGTTTCCATGTCAGTAGGGATATTGAATCCATTCCAGGTTTTAGCCCAAACTTTAATGTGCTCTCCCAGGTGCTACACCTGTTTTGATGATAAGGTTAAGCACCTTGGAAAACGCCTTTAAAGTTCAGACTGTAACCCAGGTTGGTTTCCCTGTGCCCATGGACAGGGACACCAACAGCTGCCACAGGCCATAGCTACCCAAGAAAGAAAGAAAGAAAGAAAGAAAGAAAGAAAGAAAGAAAGAAAGAAGGAAGGATACATTTTCTGAGCCGCTCAACCTTTTCATTTGAATGCTGGGAGAGAAATGAAATATCCCTGCAACAGAAGCATTTTATATTGTAAAAACATCTGGGTCCCCACAACAAAAGGACTCACAATGGTGGAGGAATTGCTCTCTGTAAAGTGATGGTCTTGACAGCGCCTCTTTTCTGTAGGAGCTTACTGGCAATCCAAAGCGGTCAGTCAGTCAAGGGTCAATTGTGCCATTTTGAAAATTGCTCCTGGCTCCTTTCATGATGAAAGTGGTTCGTGGCTAGCCTGTCTCTGCCGTGGCCCCATTTTGCCTTGCATTCTGCTCCTGAAGTGATTCACCCCCCTTCCTCACTTATCTGCCTCTACAGTAATGCAGTAATTCGAACAGAGTCCTCTCCTCTGTGTGTCTTTCTATCAGATAGGGAGTCTGCATACGGCTAGAAAAAGCTTTCAACTTTGCCTGTCAGGCTTAACACACACACACACCCCTCCTCAGTAACCTGGCAGCAGAAGAGGCAACAAGCAGCTTCTTATCCCTCCTGAGGAATCTCCTTCAAAAGGGGCCTCTCATCCTTGCATTTCTTCAAGGTGAAGCCTCTTTCATGTAAGAAATGACATATAGATGCTCTTCTGCTTTTAAGAACTCCTGTGTGCTTTATCCAGAGCCGAAGAGAGAAAAGAGGCTGCAGCTCATGAGAAAATGTACGCACACACTTGTTGGCAGAGCCTGTCTGATGCATTAGATACAGTTGGTGGTATAGTGGTAAATTTTGAAGTGGGGGCATTCATGACTCTCCCTATAATCTCTCAGTGTAGCCACATTGCAGAATTAAAGCACTTTGACACCACTTTAACTATCATGACTGTCCTACAGAATCCTGGGATTTGTAGTTTGGTGAGGCACCAGCACTCTCTGACAAAACAGGCTGACTACAAAACCTCGGATTCTGTAGTAAAGGGCCTTTGCAGACTGCCAGAAATAGTGCAAATTGAGTCCACTTTAACTGCCCTGGCTCAGTGCTAGGGAATCATGGGAACTGTAGTTTATTGTGGCATCAGAGCTCTCTGACAGAGAAGGCTCAATGTCTCAGAAAAAAAATACAATTCCCATGATTCCCTAGCATTGAGCCAGGGCAGTTAAAGTGGACTCAATTTGCACTATTTCTGACAGTCTGCAAAGGCCCAAAGAGTCAAAGCAGTTGAAGTGGTGTCAAACTGCTTTAATTCTGAAATGTGGTTACACCCCCCCAACACATACACACTTTTTAAAAATGTTGTAGCAGTTTTTATCTCCACCAAGAGATTTTTTTGTAAAGCTAATGGATCTTAATTGCCCATTCTTTGTGCTGCAAAAGGGATAACTCTTTACTATGGCTCATATCCTCTTAGTAAATTATAATGACAAATCCTTTTAGTGAATTACAAAGTCCAACTTGTGCTATCAGAACCTACTTTTTTGGTGGCTGAAGAGGTTGGCACATGGTAGGTTCTTTAACGGTTGCCACACAGAAAACTCATCTTTCTATGTGGCAACCCCCATAGCTATTTCTAAGTAAAGGAAGCAGCACAGTCAGATCCAGTTAGATTTAGCAGGCTGTGCAGTAATAACTTCATTATAAGAGACTGCGTGATAACCATTGGAGGATCCTGAGGATGCCTGTTGCAGTGTGTCCAGTTAATGGAGAACATCTGGGCATATCCCTACAGATACCACACTCTCCACCAACATAGAAATGGCCTTCTTGGGGGCATGGTTGCTAAACTGTGAAGATAGGTTTGGTTGTGTTGCACCAGGAGACATATTGTAGCTATGTGCCAGCTCTCCTGTTGCATGATCTCAGCCTATATATTATTGCTTGGGAAAAAAATCCCTTCTGATTTTGCAGAACTTTAAGCAAGTTCAGTTCTGGTTAGCTCTTGGATGGGAGACTGCCAATGGATACCAGGTACTTTAGGCTATATTTCAGAGGAAGGAATTGGTGAAACCATCTCTGAGTATTCCTTAATTAAGAAAACCATACAAAATTCATTGGATCTTCATTAGTCAACAGGTGACTTGGAAGCACATGTTGTTGCTGTGTGCCTTCAAGTCATTTCCAAATGATGGTGACCCTAAGGCGGACTTATAATGAGGTTTTCTTGGGCTGAGACTGTGTGACTTGCCCAAGGTCATCCCGTGGCTTTGCATAGCCAAACAGGGAATTGAACCCTGATCTCTAGAGTCATAGTCCAACTCTTAAACCACTACACCACAATGGCTGTCAAGCACATATGCACACACAAATATATAACCCCCACTCCCACATACACAGATATCTACTCTCTGGGTTGCTAAGCTCAGAGGAAAGAGGAAAGCCTGAGGGGGTTGCCGATGATTTTATTGGTCCCTGCAAACCAGAAATGTCCTGCTCCTTTGACCTTACAATCCCTTTCTCTGCTTCATCACTGGACAGAATGCTGCATTTTAATGTGGAGAGAGTTAAGAGTTTCGGCACAGAGACAAGGTTTCATTAGAGCCAAACTGCAGTTGCTCCACAGAACATTTATGGGACAAAATTGCTGAGGTTTTTGTTTGTGTTTTGGTCACATTCCTAGCAAAGAAAGCTGCCCAATATTTCCCCTCATTTTTGTGTGTGGCCACCATCTCTTCTGCCATTACTGCAATGCCAAATAAAGATGCTAGAGGTTGGATGGCCGCCTGTCAGAGAAACCGTGGATTCCTGCACTGGACCAGGAACTGAACTAGATATTTATTTATTTATTTAGGGGAATATATATCCTGCCTTTCTCCCAAAATGGGATTCAAGGTGGCTAATAATAATTCCCTTCCAGTGCTACCACTTGACAATTTTACTGTTCCCAAGGTGCTACAGAGGATACAAAGTGGTAGCCAGATTGTCATCCCTTTGGGAAAAGGGAAAGGCAAGAAGCTGTGAGAGAGAAGTTCCACTTCTGATATGTTGCTGAATTTCTTCTCATCCCACAGAAATTTCATCTCAGTTTCTCTGTTCCACATGCAGAGCAGAGAATTTTGAGACTTTTTCCTCACTGCTCTCTAGAATTTCAAGCCCCACAAAGCTGCACAGCTCTGGGCTATTCACCAGCTTCCACCAGCCTAATCTACTCACACAGGTTTTGCAAAAATTTCAGTGGGAAGGGTTGATATTCTTCACATCTCAACTATCTGACAGACAGTTCAGCCACACCCACATAAGAAAAAAAAATCAGAGCTGGAAACCCTCTATCTTATTTCACACAGCAATTCATTCTGGTGAATTCTCAGATGCTAAATATATAAATGCTTTCATCATCCCCAGAAATGGAAAGAAGCTGCTGCAAGCACCAATCCTATTCAGATTTACTTAAGAGTAAGGACCATTGAATTCAATGAGACTTCTCTAGATTGCCATTAACAGGCTTGCATTGTTAAAGTCAAAGCCACATCACTCTATTAGTTATAGGGAGTTCCCAGATGTATACATAGAGGTATATTTGCCTGCTGAGAGATTCAGAGGCTAGAGAATAATAGAATCATAGAATCATAGAGTTAGAAAAAACCACAAGGGCCATCCAGTCCAAACCCCTGCCATGCAGGAACTCCC
>CM034703.1:18598035-18612149 GCA_020142125.1 Phrynosoma platyrhinos | reverse complement strand
TTCGACCAGTCAACCAATTACAAATCCATGTAACAGTTACTTTGTCATCTTTGCTTCTTGGGAGAGTTCAGGCTTGAAATGCTCTAAGACCCACTTATTTGTCCTTTTAGCAATATATAGTATCCACAGAACTCTTCTCTAGCATCACATTTCAAATAAATTTATTTTCTTCCTATCAGCTTTCTTCACTATCCAGCTTTCACAAGCATACATAGAAATAGGAATTAGGATGGCATGGATAATTCTATCTTTAGTACTCAATGATATATCTTCACATTTCAATATCTTGCCTAGTTCCTTCATAGATGCCTTCCAAGTCCTGGTTTTCAGATTTCTTTTTCATTTCTCCATTCTTGAACTATTGTCTTCATCATTGACTTCAAAATTATGTATATTGTCTGTGGTCATTATTTTTGTTTTCTTAATGTTCAATTGTAAACCTGCCTTTGCACTTTCTTCCTTGACTTTCTTTAATAATTGTTCCATGTTTTTGCTATCTTCTGCTAGTGGTATGGTGTCATCTGCGTACCCTAAATTGTTGATATTACTTCCTCCAGTTTTCATGGCTCCTTCTTCTGAATTAGTCTTGTTTTACATATGATATATCCAGCTTACAAGTTAAAATGTAAGGGTGATAAAATGCAGCCTTGCCAGACCTCCGTGCCAACTGGAAACCCTTTCATTTCTTCATATTATGTCCTCATGGTAGCCTCTTGTCTTGAGTATACATTATGCATCAGAATTATCAAATGTTATGGCCCACTCATTTGTTTAAGATCTATCTATAGTTTTTTTGGGGGTGTTTTGTTTTGTTTTGTTGTTTTATTGTTTGTTTGTTTGTTTTTTGGCATTCTTTCATGACAGCATCCCTGGCTTCAAATCAGAGTTCTGAACCAGAGTCCTGGTCAATTGGACTTAATAATACAAATCTATTTTTTTTCATTATCTTTAAATTCAACTGGAATGTTCTTCAGGTTGTATTATGGTACAATGACTAGTTTAGTGTTCTTCTTTAGCTTTACTCTGATATATATATATATATATATATATATATATATATATATATACTCCTAGTCTTGTTTTTGCAAATATAATGGAGCTTCTCTATCTTCTTATCTTCTGCTTCTACCTCAAGTATAAATTGAGGGCAAATCTGGGGGCCAAAATAATGGCTTTTGATATGACCCATGGATAAATCGAGGATAAAACCTAGGCACATATAACAATGGATTAAAAGATGAAGCAAAGGAAAATGACGCCAAAGAACATACAAAATTCTCACAGGCATAACTATTTGTGCTCACTGTAAGGGCTTGATGGATGAGGAATTACTATGGTAAATGGTGGCTATGTGATGTGTGGGGAAGGTGACCAGGCATAGGTAGGGCTAAGAAAATGCACACATGTCAAAAAGGATGAAAAGGCAAAGCAAAGGAAACAGTGACTACATTAGCAGTAATTATAGCATTTAACTTCTAATATGACAACTTTGCCCAATTTTTACCCAGAAAAGCTGACATACACAAATGTTTTATTCAAATCCTCAATGCCTAATTCCTCTTGTCACTCCTTTGAGGGGAAATGCTGAAAAGCTGCCATCAGTGCCATTTTCCTGCCTAAGCATTCAAAAAGGTCAAAAATGGTGACATAGCAGAGAGAGTTGTTGTTTCTTATAGGTGCTCCTGGCTCTCAATTCTCGCCACTCTTCTGAGAGAAAGGGATGGTTCCTTTTTTGATAAGAGTTAAAGTTCAGTACTTACATTGACCTGTGGATAGCTCAACCCAGTTTTTGGGGATCAATTGTTTTACTAAAATTTCGAGACTTATATATGAGTATAAACAGTATGTAGTCCATTTGATTTCTATATTGACCATCAGTATACGGTCACCTCTTGGGTTGGTTGAAAAATGTGTTTGCAATGAACAAATTGTTAGCCTTGCAAAATTCAATCAATCACTATCCTGTTACATGTCTTGAACCTAGGCCAAATTTTTCTACAATCTTTTATTCTGCTCTGTTTCCTACTTTTGGATTCCAGTCACCTATGATTAATAAGAAGTCTTCTTTTGGTGTGTGTTTGCATACAATTTTTTAATTTCTTCTTCCACCTTTGTAGTTGGAGTATAAATTTGGACTATGGTTGTACTGTTAGGTTTTTCCTGAAGTCTTATTGATATGATTTGGACTTCACATTATATCCTTTGACTGCTTTTGCTACATCTTTCCTCACTATTAAGACCACCTCATTTCTTCCTACATTTTCATTTTTTTGAGTATAACATTGTCTTTGATTCAAACTGCCTCATTCATAATAGTCTTCCTGAGCTTGGGTGAGTTCCTCTGCCCTTGCTTATTTTGTTTGTCTTTATTTCTGTCTTGATTCTTAGCCCTGATTTGGCATTCAATCCTGACTTATTCCTTGATTAAAACCCTGGCTCCTGGTACATTCCTAACTCACTGTTCATTCCTAGGGTTGCCATCTGAAATAAGGGATAGATCTCCTGTTCATTTAATGTTGTAGAGAAGGAGACATTTCAGCAGGTGCTGGAGGTGACCAGAAAACCTGCTGAAATTCTTCCTTCCTTTCCAAAGTTATATCCCTATTTTCTCCTAATACAGGATCCAAGGGACCATACAAGCCTTTAAAAACAGGGTACAGTTTTAAAATTTACTGATACAAAAGTTACAAAAACAACTAAATGACAATTCAATTTAAAAAAACACAAGGTCAAAAAACACTATAACACAATTAAAACTTAGTTTTTAAAAGCTAAGAATAAAACTTGTTAGAAGCTCCTTCTACCACATAAAGTATAAGCTGAAGGTCTATCTGAATAAAAAGGTATTTTTCCACTGGTGAAAGAAAAGGAGAGAGGAGACCAACTGAATCTCAAGTAAGAGGGAATTTTACAACTTGCGAGCAGCCAGCGAAAAGGCTGTATTCCACGTCCTTACTAAACATGTCTGTAATGGTGGTAGGACTGGGTGAAAATTTTCCACCAAAGATCCTAAAACTTGAGTGGACTCTGAAATCAAGGCAATGGTTCCACAGAACCATTGAAGGGACAGGAGTCCTGTCCCATATTTCGCCTGGCACTGCTACAGACTCCAACAACTGGATTGTCCAAAGGCTCCTGGATCACCTCAAGCTTCTACCCACAGCCCAACCCTGATAAAAACATAGAAGTAATATACTTGCAGGCCTCCCAGTGTTCTCAGATGTCATAAATCCAAGGTTCCACTTCCCACCCTGCTTCATTTATTTTAATGCTGGCACCACAAGCCAAAGAGGTGGCAGGAGAGCAGCAGGAGAATATATTAATATAATAGATTTTTTTTAAAAAAAAAAATCCCAGCACAAAGGGCTGGAGTAAAGGTATACAACACAGGCTGTGCAGCAAGCACCACCCAGAGACAAATGACTCAATCTGGCACATATGGCAGGCTTTCTATAATGTGCCAAACAGATGCAATACAGATGCATGTCAATACACATTCATCAGGCTACTGGGACAAGTTTTAAAAGGGGGCAGCTGGGTGGAGTCAGTTGCTCCTGACTTTAATAGTCACCTACACCCATGCAAAATGAATGCAATGCAGACCTGTGTTCAATGCTTGTCATTTTGATACATAATTGCCCTGCAATAGCAATATGTACATGTCATGATATTAAACTCTTTCCCCTTGAGAAAGACTGGGAGTAATACCTAACTAGGCTTAACAGGGAGGTCGGACCACTTCATAAGAGGCTTGGAAAGCCATTATTGGAAACATCACCACTAAAGGCCTGTAATTGCTTGCTAATTTACTTCTCAAAGGAAGCAAAAAGTAATTTTAGCTATTTTCTTCCCTCTGCAAAAAGTCCTTGGAAACTGGGCACTTTTCAAAGATTATTCCCAGCTCAAGACTTATGCTCTGCAAAATTTGCAACTGGTATTTCTGCAGAAAAGGCAGCAAAGGAAACAGCATTTTCTACACAGGAAATGATATTTCTGCACAGATAGTAAGAATTGTTTTCTGCACAGGAAATTCTTTTTTTTTTTCCTGTGCAAAATAACATCTTAATTTTGTGCAGACTAAGCCCCCAACTACAGCATTTTCTACATAGGAAACAGTATTTTATGTACATAATTCTGTGCACATGCATGGCAAACCTGCAGAAGCTGTCTCTCCTTTTTTGCCTTCTTAGGTCCAAAACACACTGTAAAAACAATCCTGTATGAGACCACTTTAACTGCCTGACTCAATGCTAGGGAATTCTGGGAACTGTAGTTTTGTGAGACATTTAGCCTTCTCTGCCAGCGCTCTGGTGCAATAATATAGAATTCGCAAGAATCCCTAGCACTGAGCCAGGCCAGTTAAAGCGGTCTCAAACTGGATTATTTCTGCAGTTTGTTTCAGACCTTAGTGTTCTTTGTCCTCCACAAAAATGAGAAACAGGCGGTTACAACTATTTTCCATCTCAAGAGTAGCTGCTGATTGTGGTATTTTTGAATCAGAACCTGTTGTTCTTTGGGGATAGGAGCAATTCTTTGAAAAGAGAATTCACTTGGAGCTGCTTTGTCACAGGAAAGTATCCAGGAGAATAAACCACTCTGAAAACACAGTATCTGTTGAATATTAGCTATTCAGTTCATTTTTTTATAAGAAGGAAACAGTTCCTCCTCTGTTTTGGGGTGGAGCGCTAGTGTGCTCTTCCAACCGTGTAGACAGTGGTGGAAGATTTGCACCTGCTCAGGGAGAAAAAAAGGACATGCAGTTGAGCAAATCTGGTTTCATGCAACGAACCTTTAATTTGCTGCATTCACAGAAGGATGGCAGAATGCCAAGGCATAACGTTCTAACAATAAGCCTTACCCAGAGATCAGAGAAAACCCTTAGATCTTCACTGCGGACATCCAAAATGGGCATTACTCATGCTTTTAAGATCCAAGGACGTCCTAGACATCCAATTTCACCTTACCACTATGGCACTACTGTGAAAAATGGAAAACACACAAAAGCTATTGACTTCTATGGCACAGAGCCAATTTAGGCTAGCTGAGGATTTGCCTCATTGCCTCATTTTAGAGATGGGTCCCAAAATAGGAGCAGGGGTGGGCTGGAATACAATGGAGAACAGGGGGTCTAATGTTGTCACCTCCAAACTACATTGAATAATAGCTGATTGTGCCTATTTTATTATGTGGTTAAAAAAGGGCAATTTTCAGGGAACAAACAATATAAATACATGGTAAACTGAAGGAAAATTACAGTGTCTTGGTACCTAATAGTGTACATTTAGACACACGTGCAATTCTTAGATTCCAGAGTTAGTAATACATTTATACCAAAATGTTCTATTGTTGTATCAGTTTGCTGTGACTTTTGCTGAAAAATTGCTGGAAATGAAGTTTGCTGAGGCTTCCCTCCCCAACTCTCACAGTTTCTACAGTTCTCTGGAAAGATGAAACTGTTAAACCAGAGCCTGATCTTAAGCAAACACATGAAGAGTTGACTGAACTAGCTCTCCCTCTGTTGCCACTCTCTTCATGCGATGAAGTATAGCTGTTGGAAAAGAAGATCCTCCTTTATTCACTAAGGTTGTCCACATAGTTTTGAACCTCCTCACAAAGTCACCCTTCACATGAAGAGAGCAATGACTTTGATTAAGTCTATGGACATTATCACACCAGGCTCCTGTCTTGTGGAATTTGTGTTATGAAAGGAAAGAGGAACATACCGCTTTGATAATATTTCTTATAACACCTCTGTTTTTTTTTTTTTTTTTGTGCAACTGAACTGCCTAAAAAAAAACTAGGTGTGATCAACCCTCACTTCAATCCCAGGATTACAGTGATCAGTACTACGAGGGGCCCTGATTTTCCTTCTTTCCCTCTCCCAATCACTATGCCAAAGCCAGAGAACTCCATGCTTGGTTTATTTAGGTGCCCCTCCACATTGTGGGGAGGAGATAAGGGTTGGAACACCTCTTGCAGAATATCACTACCCCCCACCAATAGCAATAGCAATAGCAATAGCATATGCATTTCTATACTGCTTATCAGTGAACTCAGCACTCTCTAAGCAATTTGCCCCCAACAAACTAGGTACTAATTTTTCTGACCTACAAAAGGATGGAAGGTTGAGTCAACCTTGGCGCCCAGCCTGGGATCAAATCCACAACCTTGTGGCTGTAGTACTAGCATTTTAGTACTATATAACTAGCATGATGTTGTTATATATATTTGGTTTTAGTTTAAGTACTGCTTAACTGCAGTTGTTTTAATTGTACTTGATTTAATAATGTTTTAAGGGGGGGTGGAGGGATGTTGCTGTTTTAACTCGTTGTAATTTACAATTTTTATTGTTCACCGCCTAGATTGGTTTTCCACTAGGGCGGTATACAAATAAAATATATTATTATTATTATTATTATTATTATTATTATTATTATTAACCACTGAGCCACCAGGCTTCGAGCATGAATATTGTAGAATCCTTTCCTGCCAATAGTCCTGGCTCATACCTCCCTTTCTCTGTTTCCCACCACACTCCCCCAGCTTCAATCTCATGACTTCTCACAACACCATTCCTTCGCACCCCTTCTCCCCACAATCTCCTATCCTGCCCAAACTGTCAGCCTCTCACTCTGGATCCAAGATCTCCTCCCAACACCTCTCAGCTTCAGTCTCATCCACTTTACAACCCCATTCCTTCTGCATCCCTTCTCACCACAATCTCCTATCCCGTCAAAAAAAAAGTATTAAGTACCCAAACATGGCCAAGATTTTTTTTTTTTAAAAAAAACCTAACAGGCACTCAGTTAGCCTGCTTTGGAACAATGAATGGTGGGAGAAGAGGAGAATCTGGCCCATCCTGCCACGTGACTCCTATAATACCAGGATTGAAGTGCAGAGGCTTTTCGCACTTCTATAGTTACACTATAATAGTGACATTGAGAGCTGATTCACAAGTTTTGCCCATCAATGAAAAGATGCAGCACAGTAACAGGATAGCAGTAGGATGGACATAACGTCATCTGATAAGTACAGTGGGTCCTTGTTATCCAAAAACACTTTTCTCCTGTTACAATACTTCTTTTTAGCCTTGTGTGATAAGGTCCTATATATCTATTTCCCTTGATGGAAGAAAAAGTAGAGATACACTGTTCTCTTATTTTGCTATTTTCCATCATCTTTCCACTTTCCTCAACCAAAATTCTGGGTTGAAAGAGAAGCAGAGGTATGGCATTGTTGACATTACTGTCCTCTCCCTAGTGAATTGTGGGGTGGAGAGAGGGACAAGAGGCAGTCTTCACTGTCCATGCACCTTCTTCCTTCCCTTCCATCACTGTAGTGGCCCCATGGGCAGAAGAGATTTGGTGGGCATGCATACAGGTGGCCCTGGGCTGCCCCTGGAAGCGGAGGATCGAGGCCAAGGCTGCCAGACACCTTGGCCCCGATCCTCCCTTATGCCACCTGTGAAAGGGGCACTGCAAGAGGCGTGGCATGCTTCTTTGGCATCTCTTCCGGCTCAGCGTGTCTGGACACTGAGCCGGAAGGATGGCATCGGAGTGCCCGTCATGTGGATGGGCTGTCGCTTCGATGACGTCCTCAGGAAGGGGATGGGGCAGAGCACAAAGAGGCTCGAGAATAGCCTCTTGTGCCCTGTTCAATACAGCCTTTTTATCATATGCTCTGCATACACTATATACTACAAATAGCAGCATGATTCCACTTTCACAGTCATGATCCCATCCTATGGAATTCTGGGGTTTGTAGTTCAAGCTGTCTGGATAAGAACTCTAACTCCTTCCCGAACTGCAAATCCCAGGATTACATAGGATGGAACTTGGCAGTTAAAGTGGAGTCACTGTGTTGTAACTGTGTAGTGTGAAAGGGCCCTGAACGCATGCATCATTAATGGGATCCTGGCCTTTGTCTGCTTCCTCCTTCCTGTGGCATGGAGGTAGGGTTGCTACCTTCTGTTTCCTCAAATCCAGATATCTAATTTGAATATTATGCAAATTATATTAATGCCATGGCTCTGTTGCCCATGTCTATGGAGCAGCTTATGGGGAGGCTCATCACTGAAGGATGGCCACCATGTAAGGAGTTGGCTACAGCTAATATGCATGGAAGTACTGTGGTTTACACTGGTGCTGATGAAAAGCAGAATCATTCAAGATATATGTTTTCTACTGCAAAATAAAACTTAGTCCTGAATACTTTGGCATAACTACACCGGAACAGAAAGTGACGGTAAGCAGAAAAGGCCATAGGCACTTCTGCCCTCGTCTAACTTCTCTCAACTCCACTGCATGAATTTGGAGAAAATGCAGCCAGTGGTACTGTCCAACAACAACAAAAGCAGTTGATTATTGAAAGGTGAGTCAAGACACAGACACAACTGACTGAATGGGTCTGCTTAGGGACTAAGAGTTCAGTTTTTGGTTTTTTTGTTTGTTTGTTTCTTTTTTGGTCTGGGGATAGAGATGACTTTGGAAACAGCTAGGTTTTATAGTATCAACTACATATTTTGTTTTGTCTTCTCAGCATCCCATAGAAGAGTCCCAGATATTTAAAAATCAGCTCTTGCAAACCTAATTTGAGTACCACCCACTTGCATTTTTCCATCCACTTGCATTTTTCCATCTTACAATTTAATCAGATGCAGATGGCATGGGATGTGAAGAATCCAAAAAGCTTGTGCACTATTCTGACCTTTGAGTTGGCCTAATAATAATTCTATGGTAACAAGGATGTTGGCCTTTTCTGAGTAAATTTTTAATTTTGGTCAACACAGCTATTTTTTCTTTTTGAGTCAACTCAGCATAATATACTTCCAATCAAAAATGTAGAGGATTGCCCTTGAATTAATTATTTGGTAACCCAACATACATGGCAAGAGAGATGATAAGGGAGAAAATAATGTTATACATGTAAAGAGCCACTTATGATAATAGGGGGGGTGTCATAAATATATTTATTGCCAATAGATGTATAGCTTGGAAATGTTACCTTTTTGATTGCCTGTGGCCACAGGCACCAGGGGATTCTGGGAACTGTAGTCCAAAAGGTAACATTTCAAAGTTCTGGGGAAATAGCCATGCAATGTCACATTAATTCTTGCCTACTACTGGTCATATTTTTCTTCTTCTCAAAGTCCTTTTTGAAAAGAAAAAAAAAAGAACAATCACGGATTCTTCCAGAAATAGTTCTTGCATAGCAGAAAAGTGCCCTATAAAAGAGTGGAGCCAAAACAAATGGAAGGTTGGAGCAGAAATGAGCTTGAAATTGATCAAGTGTGCTAAGAGAAATACTTTATTGGATATCACACTTTCTTTCATGTATCCTATCTGGAGAATTTTTAAGAATTCTCAGGAGACGGATGTAATAGAAGTTGGGTAAGATGAGTATGTTTTATGATGCCACAGTGTGGCATAGTGGTCTGAGCATTGTACTATGACACTGGAAAGCAGGGTTTGAATCCCTGCCTAGCCATGAAAACCTACTGGGCGACTTTAGGCAAGTCATAGTCTCTCAGCCTTAGAGGATGGCAATGGCAATCCCTCTCTGAAGAAACCTACCAAAAATGCCTGAGATAGGTTTGCCTTAGGGTCACCATAAGTCAGAAAGGACTTGAAGGAAGCAACACTACACACCACTCATGCTTTGGAAAAAAGGCTGTGATCACCCAGAGCCAGAAGGCATATATCCACATTTACCCAGATGAATAACTTGAAGCCATCAAAAGAAGAGTGGGAAGAGAACAAAAAGAAGGAAGCATTTAAGAGACAAAAGGGGACTTTCAGGCTTTTAATGGCTCTGCCATCTGCACACAAAAGGCAGAAGCTTTCTGTGTAAGGGAAGCCTGCTATTCACAAGCCAAGTCCAGTCTAACAAAGCCCTGGAACTGTTTTTGCCACATGGTATAGCTCTATCTCCAACAAGCACACAGACACACACACACACATACTTTAAACAGGGTACTACAATGGTTTGTGATAGTGTACATTAGGCTTTAGGGATGGAGAAGTGTGTGTTCTTCTCTCTTCTCTGATCTCCACCTAAATGGTACAGAGTGATAGATAGGAGAAATTTAAAGATTTTCTACTGTGACTCCCTGCCCCAACACAAGATAATTTTAGCTCACATGAGGCACCCATGAATCAACCTAAAGGATGCTAACTAAATGTTAGCATTCATATCAGAGCAGTGTGCTAAAAAAAAAAAGACCCATAGAGCAGTGATCAAAGGACACAAGTGAGAGAGCTTTTTGCAACCATTTCCGTAAACACAAGAAGCATGGCAACAATTGCCATTAACCAATAACCTCCAAGTTAGACTATTACAATGTGTAGTTTCTGGGGGTAACTTTGAAGATTGTCTAGTAATGGCAGTTCAAAACACAATCACTAGTCTACTAACTAGGCAATGGCAACAGATTTTTGCCAGTGCTTAGTGAACTTTGGTGGCCTTGACTCCATTTCTTTGCACAATTCTAAGTGCTAGTGCTGTTTGTTTGAAGGCCACATATTCATTCATTTATTGAATTTATATCCTGCCTTCCACAATGAGATTCAAGGCAGCTAACAATAATTTTTTTAAAAAAAAATCAAGCTAAAACATTAATTTACAAAAGTTAAAAAAAATTAAATAATGATATTATTTTTTAAAGGATTCAAAACAGTTAAAATACTTAAATGTCTTTAAAACATGTTATAAACATGTTATAAACATGTGTGCTTTGGGATCTGGATACTCAAGGGAATATCTTCTAAATATCCTCCAACATTTTACAGATGAAACTGGGACACATGTGGCCAAGCAAAATCAGAGTGCGGTCAAGTTGGCAAAAGTGATTAACAAGAAACAGCAGGCAAGTTTGTTTTCCTTAGCCTTGTGTAAAAGACAAGATTCACCTCTCTCTTCTCTTCTCCCTGCTATTTTTACACTTTGAACATACACCGTTGTTGTTTTAAATTGATTATTCATATAGTCTGGCAATTATTATTATTTTACCAGTCCTCTTACTGGACCAAAAATGACTATTTGAATTTAAACATTTTAAGTTTGGGTTTATTGGCAGTTGTTCATTGTTAGATCAGCAGGCAATGTCAGTTGCTTCTTTTAATTACTTTATTTTATAGTGCAAGGAATGCCATTCAAAAACAAATCCTTCCATTAACATAGGTTCAACCAAAAAATTGCTTTAAAAATCACTTTTTAAAAGTATTATTATTTAAACTAGTGGCATCTGAATATCCGAACTGCAATATGCTACTTAATTTTCTGATTTAGCCCTTAGGTCTTTTCATTTTTATTGGCTATTAAAATCTGATGCTTAAATGCATTTAACAACAATATCTATGAGTACTACTATCAGTACTACTATTATTTATTGCTGCCCTTTATGGTTATGAAAGTCATTTGGATAAGTTAAAACCATTCTGGAGATTTTGAACCAAATGTCAGTACAGAAATATGTACAATATTCAGAGAGTATAGTGGGCCATTGGTAACTGCTGGGGTTTGGTTCCAGAATCTCCTCTGGATACCAGAGTCCATGGATGTTCAAGTCCTATTATATACAATGTCGTAGTAAAATGGTGTCCCTTATATAATAAAATGGCAAAATCAAGGTTTGCTTTCTGGATTTTTTTGGGGGAGGGGTATTTTCAAGCTGTAGAAACTAGAAACTGTGGATGTAGAATCAATGGATATGAAGGGCTAACTGCATATCATAAAATATATATTCATATATTCAAAAAATGCATCATAATGTTGAAAATATATAGATTTATGAATGCAAATTGTATTTGGATCCAGGACATGATAACTAGATAAATCCGCATCTTTTGTTTGAATCATTTTGAAAAATTCACAGAGTAAATTTCTCTTTTTCAGGGGAGACTCGTCCAAGCTTGTGATTCTGCAACCAGCAGCTGGAAATGGCCGAGTCCAGGAAGAGCTTTACCATTGGTTTCATTGCAACAACAGACTGCAGCCTTGGAAACAGCTCAAGAGCTCTGTAACCAGGAAAGCAAATGCGTTTTCTAAAATGCCAATGTTGTTTTATCATGTGTTATGTGTGTCTTTTCCCCCTCCAACATACGCTCAAGAGCTTTTCGCTTCCTGACATTTTTAAAGTGATGACACACAGGAGGGAGACCAAGAGAAACCTTTCAAAAGAGCATCAGCAGTGAGCTTTACCTGTCCAGTAGAAACACATTGCTCCTTGGAGACATTAATCTGCTGAGCTGCTGCAGGAAACAACAGGAATGACACTTTCTGGTATAAATAGGTTCCCATTCAGCAAGAAGAAAACAAGGTGGCAGCTTCATATGTATCTGTATCAGATAGCCTAGCAAAATGGCTCTTGTGACAGGCGAGTGCATAGGGAGGGAGGGTCTTGCAGTATTTCCTTCATTCATAATTTTGTAGCCTTGCCTTTTCATCCTCCAGTCAATATGGCTTGGGTTCAGGCTATTTGAAAGATGGTACTTCCCTATATGAGTCTTTTGGGGCATCAAGATCTTCAGGAGAGGTCCTTCTCTCTGCCCCACTGCCACCCTAAGCTCATTTGGTGGGAACAAGAGAGAGGTCCTTCTTGGTGGCTGCTCCAAGGCTTTAGAATTCCTTTCTTAGGGAGGGAACAAGAATGGCTTTCTCTTTGCTTTCTTCCATCAGCAAGTAAAATAACAGCAGCAGCAGCAACAACAACAAATATTCTTACCCGCTTCTCCCCAAGGCTCGAGGTGAGGTATAATACAAGTTAAAACACAATTAAGCACTGTAATAACATTATTAAAACATTTCTTTTACCATCAGGCTTTTAGAAATTGACTGTGATAGGCTTTTCATGGCATTCTGTTTTGCTTTGTTTTTTTTCTTTTGTCTTCCGGTAAATTTTAAATGGTTTTAACTCTACAGAGTGTTTACTTATTTAAAAATAACAGCTAGAATCCTCTGAAGAAACTTGCCAAGAAAACTCCAGACAGGTTTGCCTTAGGGTTGCCATAAGTCAGAAATGGTTTGATGGCACAGAACACATATACACACACACACAATCTACAGTTACATATTGTAACATGTAAGTTACATATCACAGTTCATATATTTGATCCTGTACCTTGGATGAAATATTGACCACAACGGAGATTGCAGTCAAAAAAATCAGAAGAAGACTAGGACTGGGAAGGGCAGCTATGAAAGAACTAGCTAAGAACCTCAAGTGTAAAGACTTGATTCAGAACACAAAAGTGGAGAATGTCCAAGCCATTGTATTTCCCATCATTATGTATGGATGTGAGAGCTGGACAGTGAGAAAAGATGATAGAAAGAGAATAAATTCATTTGAGATGTAGTGCTGGAGCATAGTGCTGAGAGTACCATGGAGGGCCAAGAAGACAAAGAAAATGGGTGCTAGAACAGATCAAACCTGGAAGCCAAGATGACAAAGTTGAGGCTGTCATACTTTGGCAATATCATGAGAAGGCACGGCTTACTAGAAAAGACAATAATGCTTGGAAAGGTAATAGAAAGAAGACAACACACTAGAAGGCTAGACTCAGTCAGGGAGGTCACAGGCCTGAGTCTGTAGGACCTGAACAGAACAGTGGAGGAAAGAGGGGCTTGGCAATGGCTCATCCACAGGGTCACCATGATTTGGGGGCAACTTGAAGGCGGTTAACAACAACATACAGTTATGCATTTGCAACTCCTACGTATTCCTACACAGTGCCCAGTTCAGGGGCTATGTAGGGATTGTGAAAGTCCTCTAGGCCCCACTTAGGGGGGTTGCAGACTGCCAGAAATAGTGCAAATTGAGTCCATTTTTAGGGTTAGGGTTAGTGCTAGGGAATCATGGCAATTGTTTTTTTCCTGAGACATTGAGCCTTCTCTGTTAGAGAGCTCTGGTGCCACAATAAAATACAGTTCCCATGATTCCCTAACCCTAACCCTAACCCTAAAAGTGGACTCAATTTGCACTATTTCTGGCAGTCTGCAACCCCCCCTTAGTGGTAAGCATCCACTGGGATCAATGAGAGTCAGTTCCCTTGTGAGTTGGGAAGCAGCTGCCTGAGGCTCCCCTTCCTAGGAGTGATCTCCGGTGCAACAAGGATTGG
>CM034703.1:18582253-18597636 GCA_020142125.1 Phrynosoma platyrhinos | reverse complement strand
TATGTGACTATTGTGTACTGTATATTTGTACACTATGTCTTAATATAAATATTACTATTGCATACTGTGTATTTATCTATCTCTATCTCTATCTCTATCTCTATCTAAAGATGCAGTGGCTTAGTGGTTAAGACGCTGGCTCTGATGATCACATGGTCAGCAGTTCAGCAGTTTAAGACCCAAGCATCGCATAGCTTCCATCACTAGTCCCAGCTTTTGCCAACCTAACAGTTTGAAAGCATGTAAAAGTTCAAGTAGATAAATAGGTACCACTTTGGTGGGAAGGTAAACAACATTCTGCCACATGACCATGGAGTTGTCTTTGATTATGCTGGCTCCCTCAGCTTAGTAACAGAGATGAGGACTGCCGCCTACTGTTAGACACAACTTGACAAACTTGTCAAAAGGGAAACCTTTACCTTTTTTACTTTTATATCTATATTTAATCTATATCTATACCTATTATCCTGATTCTAATAAGTTTGAAGCCACCTAAGCAATGTTGATGATACCATACTACTAGCAGAAAACATTAAAGATTTGGAAAGATTATTAAAGACAAAAGGCAGAAGGCACAAAAAGGGGTTTACAATCCAAGTTTAAGAAGACAAACAAAAATAATGACTGCAGGTGATATATATATATATAGTTTTAAAATTGGAGTGTATGTTCTGTTTATGTTTTAACTTTTGTATTTTAATGTAATTTTATACAGTTTAAATGAGATGACTCTAATTGTTTTGAAATTTTTATTGTTAAGTTTTAGCCAATTTTAACAATTTATATAAAATGGCAAAAATCAAGGTTTTTGAAATATATACATTTTAAAAATATTTTCAAGGTGTTCTGAGGATATGTAGGGCTGCCTGTATATGTTTAAAGAGCCAGCATAGTGCAGTGGTTTGCATGTTGGACTGTGATTCTGGAAACCCGAGTTCAATTCCCAGCTCAGCCATGAAACCCGATGGGTGACCCTAGACAAGTCAGCCTCAGGGGAAGGCAATGGAAAACCTCCTCTAAACAAATCTTGCCAAGAAAACCCCATGATAGGGTCCATAAGCTGGAAACAATTTGAAGGCACACAATAAGAACTATATATATATATGTATGCATTTTTTTTTCATTTATTATGGAAGTCTTTTTTGTGGAACCTGGTTCAGATGCACCATTTGCAGTTTTGCACCATATGGTCCATGGTAAGTCTGGCAGTGGAAAATTTATGTAGTGTCCCTCTTCCCTTGATGCCCTAAGCTCATGCCTTTTTAGCTTAATGGTTAATCCAGCAATGAAGTACTGCATCTACTGTTGTCAAGACCCAATCCATTCCCTTACAGTGCACCCAAAGATCTTTTGGCTTCTGGCAGATGCCAAATGTGGTCGTTGATTAGGCTTCAAGGTGATAGTCACCTTTGACCTCTCCTGTAGTCCTGCACGGCTGGTTGTTCATCATACAACCACTCACCACCAACTTCTTAGCCAGCAAATGTCATTGATTGATTTCATTGATTGGAATCCATGTCCTCCATAATATAAAAGCAACTATTTCCCTCATCAGAAATTTTTGCTATTTGAAAGTAGACAGAAGAAAGGTGTGAGAAAGTCCTATGATTAGAGAATTGATTTTTAGAACTCTTAACCAATTGTATCATTTTTGGTTGAATAAACTTTTGTCTTTAGCTCATTAAACTAGTTGATTAATTGTCCAAATTTAAATAAATGTTCATATTCCAGGCACCACACAATAGATGCCATTTTCAGCTATTAAGGAGCAAAGTAACTCTACCCTTTAATAAGCTTTCTGGGTTAAGTGTTTGCTATTTGTGTTTGCTCAGTGCATAAAGAAATAAAAGATCATTAAAACAGTTGAATAAGCAAAAGCTGCTACCCACTGTGTGAATGAAACCACATCTTTAATATTTATTTCATTTTCTGTGACAATAACACACTAGAACCAAAAGTAGATTTGCAAAACAAATTACCAAAAATAAATCCACATGCTTGATAGTAGTATATAGTGTAGATCCTGTCAAAAATGATTTATGACTTTTTGATGCCTGCCAAATAATGATTTGTGACCTGTCAAGAATGATTTATGACGTGTCAAAATGATGGGTGTGTCCTTCCCCTGGAAATGCTAGCATGGGACATCTATGTCATGTGACCCCCTTGAGGCCATGTGACCTCTGTAAGACTATGCCTCACTACTCTCTGACCAATGGGAGCTGCTTTTGGCCCTGCTCTGAACCTCATGTTCCAAACTGGCCAATTGTGCTCAATTTTCCCATGTGTTCCAATTGACCCTTGAGGTCACACAATCCCTGACCAATGGTTTGCATCCCATGAGTATCATGTGGGGCAAGCCAGCCAACCAGAAGGCTGGCTGCAGAGAGCGCTATACCGTAGAGAGAAGCAGCCATTTTATGCATGCCCAGATACATTCTTTGGAGGCAACATGGATTCTCCGAGCACTCCTCAGAGGCTGGAAGGCTCTTCTATTATTCTATTTATTCTTCTTCCAGAATAAAGCCCACAAAGATAACATCCTGTCTACGTTATAATGGTCTTGTGGTCTTCTCTAACCCTCCATGCTCTCATTCAGAGGTTCATCCTCAAGTGAGGGCTGTGGTGGGTCATGATCTCCCTCTTCCATCACCTCCTTCATATGAGCAGCAGGTTTCAAAAGGCCTGTGCCATCTGATTCATCTGGGCTCTGTAGAGTGTTGGGCACTTCCTTCTTCTCCGTCTTCTGAAGAACAGCTTTTAAATTGCAACACAATCACACTCTATATCTGAGGCCTTGTCAATGAAATCCATACTGATGGGTGTTCTGAAACCTGCCACTCAGATGGAGGAGGTGATGGAAGAGGGAGATTGTGACCCACCACAGCCCTCGCTTGAGGATGAACGTCTGAATGAGAGCATGGAGAGTTAGAAAAGTCCACAAACACACGAGCCCATTATAACTTTTCAGGCTCTTCAGGCGTGGTCTTAGAGGGGATATTTTTTCAGGCTCTTTAGATTCCTTTTTAGATTGAATATTCAATGGTACCGGAGGGTTAGAAAAGCCTACTAGCCCATTATAACTTGGCCAGGATGTTATCTTTGTGGGTTTTATTCCCCTGGTAGTAGAAGAGCCTGCCAGCCTCTGAGGAATGCTTGGCACTTCCATGTTGCCTCCGCAAAACATGTCTGGGCATGCATAAAATGGCTGCTTCTCTCTATGGTAGCATTGGTCAGGGATTGGTCAGGAATTGTGTGACCTCAAGGGCCAATTGGAACACATAGGAAAATCTAGCATAATTGGCCAGTTTGGAACATGTGGTTCAGAGGGAGGCCAAAAGCAGCTCCCATTGGTTGGGGAGTAGTGAGGCGTAGTCTTAGAGAGGTCACATGGCCTCAAGGGGGCTAGGCTGGGGGGGGTCACACGACACAGATGTCCCATGCTAGCATTTCCAGGGGAGGGACACACCCATCATTTCGACAGGTGATAAATCATTCTTGACAGGTCACAATTTTGATAGGTCACAAATCATTCTTTGACAGGCATCAAAAAGCTTCAAAGCAGCTTTTGACTCTGCTTTACTTTCTCAAAACCCATACGATTTACTCTGAGCCTAACCTGAGCATGTTAATCACTTGTTCTGTCATTTCAGAACCATATAAAAACAATTATTCATCAATGATAAAACGAGGTATTTATAAGAGCCAACATTATAATGAAATGGGAATTAATGTAATTTAGGTGCTCATAGGATCACATTGGTTGCCAGGAAACCTTTGATCCTTGAATGAAAGCTACAACTGAAATGAATCATTCACATTATCTTCTGTTCGGATTTATCAATGGTCTCCTCCCTTTCCTTGTAATTACAGAAGCTGCAGCTTTGGCCCTGGATGCTGAAATGATTTTAAAGTGCCCATTGTTTAATTAGAGATGTAATATTTCAGCATGCATGGTGGAAGAGTGAAGAAAATTCCCCCCAGGTCTCCTTTGATCCCTCTTAGCCTCCGTATTAATGTCAGGCGCGAGCAAAGCAAGTTGGACAAAATAAAAGTTATGTCTTCATTTAGAGACAGGTATAAATTAGCAGTGGGTGAGATCATTAATTTCATTGATTTGGGATTCAGTGCTTAAAGATTCATGCTGTAGATTTGGAGAGGGAGATTATATCAGAGGCTATACTGGGGTCCCAGCGGGATTGAACTCCTTCAGCCTGTTGAGGTAGGTTCATTTGCTGAACACAAATGCGGGGGAAAGACTTAAGCTGCTCTCGGCAGAAGTTCAGTGAGTGATTTGCATTGACCTTGGCAACTACACCAGAGAATGAAGTGGGGAAATGCAAAGAGGGCTGAAAGGGAAGAGGAATTATGCAGCTGTATGGGCTGGGGGAATGGAAGGGGAGGGCAGCAGAGAAAAGAACAAGAAAGCTGTTTCATGTCCAAAGATCTTTTTGGAAGAATGTATCCAAGTCTGTATCAAATACATTGGTTTTCTTCAAGTATAAACTATTTATCTTCATTTCTAGGAAAAGCAACCACTGACTTGCACGTTGCAAACAAAGGATCACTTTTTGCAAATGCATGTGCACGCACACACACACACACCTGCTGATGGCCAGATAATTAGGTTGCCTTCCCTTCATTTACTGGTGAAAACCAATGTTTACTAAACCATTCTTACATTTCTGAATTCAAACTGAACACACACACACACAATCTGTTTATATCTGTTGATGATGGAATAGGTAGTCTGATACATCTGAAGTGGCCCAGGCAAAACGTTGCTTTCAAGCACCCCAGTAAATATTGTACACCTGCCCTGATTTCCAATTCTGCATGATTTACAGATTCATGCCTGTCTTCCAACTGCAAAAGAGCTCGTGTTCAGTTCCTAGCATCTTCAATTAAAGGGATTAAGTTTGGCCTATAGTTTCCTGAGCAAAAAGCACTTCCAGATCAATTAAATTACTGATTATTTTAAGCACACACACATGCACACATATACTTCTTGTATTTGTTCAAGTCATAGCACCTAGTAATTGTACCTCAAAGTTCTGCTGATTTTTCTCTAAAATGAGTGATATCAAAATGGAGATTGAAAAAAGAAACATATGCCAGAATCCTATATGATTTTTTAAGTTATGTAACTTTATGTATACCTAGAAGTTAAAGAGGTGCTAAGAAACATCTTTACTGAATTGTGAAGATGCACAATGGGACAGAAGAAGACTAGAAATGGGGAAAGCAGCTATGAAAAAACACGAGAAGATCTTATAGAGTAATGATATCCAACTGAGCACAAAAGTTAGGATTGTCTAAGCCATTATATTTCCCATTACCATGTATGGATGTGAGGGCTGGACAGTGAAGAAAGCATATTGATGGGCACTGCACATCTATGCACATCAGATTCAAATTGTGCACCAATGCAGATTGTGCACTTTGCTCACTCTGTTATGTAATAACATAACAGCAACACTCTACTGGATATGGTCATTATGCAACTGTACAGTTCTAATTCCTGCAGGTATTTATAGAAATAATGCAGTTCCACTTTAAGTTCTGTGGAACCATCATATGGGATCCTGGGATTTCTAGTTTTATAAGATCTTCATCCTTCTCTTCCATAGAGTGGTGGTGCTTCACAAAACTACAAATCCAAAAATTCTATACGATGCAACCATGGCAGTTAAAGCAGAGTCAAATGGAATTATTTCTACATTGTAGATGCCCCAAAGTCTCACAAGGTTGAAAAAGATTATTTTATTCTTACAATGCATGTTGGCCTAGTGATAATTAATGGTCTTCAGAGGTTGTTAACAGATACAAGAAAGAAAAGGGACAATACATAAACAACACAAATTATAACTGGAGACAAGTTACAATTTGCAGTATCAATAATGCATACATATATCTTGCAAGTGATAGTCCTAATACAGGAGCCACCTAATACTGGCGACTTTAGTATACTTAATCACCAGGTTCAGTTTGGCAGAGATTTATGTTGTGTAATCTCAGTGGAAGATCTCAACCTGTGAGACATAGGGCTTCTACAGATGGCCCTTTGCACCATCTTGGAGTCAGGGAAGGGGAAGGTCAGCCGCACGCTGGCCACCCCAACCCCTCCCCGAGGATGTTCTGATGGCACACACCATTATGAACAGTGCATGCCATCATAATGTCCTCCCGGCACAGCGTCTTGACACGCTGTGCCGGAAGGGACACAGAAGAGCTGCGCGACGGGTCTTGGGGCGGCCTATTTGCTGCCTCTGAAAGGAGCATCATTTTGGCACTCCTTTCCGAGGTGGCAAATGGGAGAATCGGGGCCGACACATCCGGCAGCCTCAGCCTCAATCCTCCATTTCCTGGGGCAGCCTAGGGCCATCCGTCTGCATCCCCCCCCTTACTTCAGAGTAGCTACAAGTATGATTGCACCAATGGCTCTTAGTCAGGTTCGCTATATTGGATACTATCTCCAATGTCAGGCAGGTTGTCTGCATGGGCCAAATAAAGCATCCTCTCCCATCCTCTTGGTGGGGAGTCTGGATAATGCAGGGCTCATTCCCCTGTTCTGGTGTGAACTGTCCAGACAATGTCCAGCACCAAACATGTCTATACTCCCTCTTAAACTGTTAAACATGACAGATGGAACTGCGTGAAAGAGGGTCCTATTGGCAGTAGCTATTTTGAAACAGAACATGATCTGATCTATGAGAAGTTTTCTTATGTTCTTACATGGTTCTTATGACCATGTGGTACATGATCTAATGGGAAGATGGAGCAGGATTATTTGACTTCCATGGAATCTGTCTGGAATGAGGCAAGCCAAAGCAATCAATCATGCAAAGAAGGAACAATCAGCCACATCTGTTGCCAGTTCTGTCAAGTTACAGGAGTGTTTATTTATTAGTGTTTTTAGAGAAGAGAGGAGTGTTCCCTGCACCATTTGGGAATGGCAGATTTCAACTTGTTACATCCTTGCATGTGCTCTTGCTTGCTTTTTGATAAAAGATAGTTTTAGACTGTTGGACCTATTTTTGTATCTAAAGATCTTCCAGTAAATCAAAAGCAGCCATTTTTATATCTGCCAATGTTGCATTGCAGACCTGGGCTACTATAGTTTGTGTACATTTTCCTGAAGTAATTAGTTGCTCTTTTGTGTAATTATGAGTATAAGCATTTCTAAAGATAGACATTTGCTCCATTAGCCAGGACACTGAGGGACCAGGATACCAACTTTATCAATATATTGTTTTAATGTCATCCCATCACTCAGCTCATACTGATTTGCCATCTGTATTCACTAGACCTCCTCTGAGATCTCATCCCTCACTCTTAACTAAGCAGCAGAACTGCCTTGAGATTTATATGGATTAAAACCAACACAGACATTTAGGATGAGGAGAGTTAAGCTACAAGTCTATGCATACTGAACTGGGAGTCAGTAAACCCATGTGACTCAATAGGCCTTACTTATGAGAAGACCTGAGAATCCTGAATAGGACTGCACATTAACATAACATCAACACATTTGTCTTCATTTTCAGTTCCCTGTACAGCTGCCATGTTCTGTTGGAGATGCTGATGAAGGTCTCTTGAGTCAGGCTTAGAAACAAACTTCAGAGGACAATACAGCCCCCTTCAAAGGACAATCAAGTTTTACAAAACCACAGATTCTGCCCTGAGTTGGATTTTGAGGTGAACAGAGGGTTACCCACACTGCAGAATTATAGCCATTTGATACCTCTTGATCTGGATCCATTTTACAGAATCCTACAATTTGTGGTTTGATGTGGGATGTAGAATGTCCTAGTAAACTCCACTGAATGACAGGATCCCACGACATCTCAGAATCTAATAGAATGGACTCACATCAATATAAATGTTATTACAGTGCTATAATTGTGTAGAATAGATACACCTGTTCAGTCCCATCTCTACTGCACCCCCTTCAAACTTCCCATTCCCTTAAATCAGTTGCTTTTGGGACACAGCAACACATGAAGAAGAATTCCAGTTCCCTTTCCTACTCCATCACCCACATTATGTTGGCTAATACCCTGAAATGGGATTATAGAAACTGCGGTCTTCCCAAGAGACATAGGTCCCTGTGGATGTTTTTTCTGGGAAATGTCAAGAAAGTCTTATGAGGTGCTTTGGAAAGTTCACCCATCTCCTTATAAGAATATGGAAGCACTGCCACATTTTCCATATCAGATTATTCTAAATCCAGAGCCAATGCAAATGGTTTTTTTTTGTAACCTACTACCAGTAAAGTTCCTTATTTTGGAATGAATCGGACTATTTATGGCCTGCACTGAGTCCATAAATGTTCACTTGCAAGTCTACCCCATCACCATTTTTAATCTACATATCTTTTGTTTTTAGGCCTGCACAAACATTTGGTTTGTAACATCTTGCCTGATAAAGAAGCCAGTGCAGCTTCGAAAGCTTGCAAAAAGTATATTGTGCATTTTAGTTGGCTAATAAAGGTATCACTGTTTGGTAGGTTTTTATTTAATACACCGTGTATGTATTTTTGTCTGTTCGTGTATGTGCGTAGGTGTGTATAGGTGTGCATACTGCATATAAGATGGATACACTCAATCAAAGGGGCCACAGCCCTGAGTTTGCAAGACCTAAGCAGAGTAGTGGAGGAAAAGTGGTCTTGGAGGTGTCTCATCCATAGGATTGCCATGAATTGAGGTCAGCTTGAAGGTAGTTAACAGGTAGTTTCCCTAACAACAAATTGAAAATGTTTACAAAATGTTTAAAACCAATTTAAAAACACCACGTTAAAACACTATAAACTGATTGAAACATTCAAAAGTTAAAAACAGATAAAACATGCATCTATATTTTTAAAAACTACAACCCTTCCCTGATGAAACATTAAAAAGCTTGCTTAAATAAAAATGTTTTTGCTTGCTGGTGAAAGGAAAGCAGGGAAGGGGCCAGCCTAGCCTCCTGCGGAAAGGAGTTTCAGAAGGCAGAAGCAGCCACTGAGAAGGCTCTCTGTTGTGTCCTCACCAAGTAAGCCTGTAGTGGTGGCAAGACTGAGAAAAAGCCTTCCCCTGATTATATTAAAACTCTGACAGGTTCATATGGGAGATATTGTCTTTCATAGTTTGGAGCCAAGCTGCGTAGGTACTGTTGAGTCCATGTCTGTGTGCTGTGGTTAGCTAAGGAGTATCATTTTCTGTTTCAAGCAGTGGCAATTCCCCCTGTCCTTCTGTTTTCCTGTCTGTGTCATAGTCTGAACCTTGGTCCCAGGAACTATGCATGACACTCTGCCCTTCTGCTTCATTGTCTGTGTCGTATGAGATTACTACTACAAATGGCTTTTAAAGTATGACTAGAGCAGGAAAAAAGTGGCTTTGGTGATACTTTGGTGAAGTCACCTCTGAACCGTAGCTGTCCCTCATTGGGGTTAGAGCATCCTTTTTCATGTGCAATAATGGCTGTTCTGAACTGGTATGTTTCCTTTTTTTAAATAAAACTGATGTGATTGCAGTGAGAACAAGCCTTGTGTGGCAAGGCTCATAGTCTGAATGGATTATGGGAATGAGACATGACACCCTCCATGATTTCCCGAAGGGCTAACATAGCCTTCTAACCTTCCACAGTTGCCCATCCCACCCTTTGTTGTGGTTATGTACCTTCAAGTCATTCCCGATTTATGGCAACCCTAAGAGGAGGTTTGCATTGCCTTCTCCGGTGGCGGAGAGCATGTGACTTGCCCCAGGTCATCCGGTGGGTTTCATAGCTGAATAGGGAATCGAACTCTGGTCTCCACAGTCATAGTCCAACTCTCAAGTTGGTATGCTGGCTCTCTCTTAGCTAATCTTAGATCCCGGGTTGGTCAGTACTGGTTCAGGTGATCCATTAAATACCTGGTGGGGGCTGCTAAGGGCTTTATATGATAGTGCTAACACCTTTCATTGGGCTTTGATGCATCTAATTCCAGCACATAAATCCAGTTTGGCTCATTCACAGAACACTGTGCAACCATTGTGCCCCTCCATGGCCACCTCCAAAGCCCAGTTCTGTCATAAGACTCTAGATGAGCTTGAATTGTTGTTGTTGCTGTGTGCCTCCAAGCCAGGTTTTACTTATGGGAACCCTAACGTTAAAAGGTTTTCATAGGGGGTTTGCCATTGCCATCCTCAGAGGTTGAGAGGGTGTGACTTGCCCAAAGTCACCCAGTGGGTTTTTGTGCTGGAGCAGGGAATTGAAGCCTGATCTCCAGAGTCGTAGTCCAACACTCGAACCACTACACCATGCTGGCTCTTATGAGCTTGAATAGCGCAAGCCAATCCATGATGTGCTGTGAGTAGTTACACCTGTGCTGGATAACTGTGGCAGCAGGAAGGTATATGCCACTTTTCACCCCTGCTGTCAAATAGCAGGCTGCCAGATTAAAAAAACAACAACAGAGAACCTGGACATCTATTTTTAAACCTCCTGGTTTTTCCACCCCTAGCTCTGCTGGTGGAGTAATTCTGGCAATTGCAATCCAAAAAAGTAGCATTTCCCACTTCTGGGTATACATAATCTTAATGACAGCTTTACAAGGTAGGACACTGCTGTCCCAATATTGCACAATGGAAGCAGAAGCTGGAAAAAAAATGACAGAGGCACTTAGTAAATCAATGGCAGAGGGAAGATTTGAACCTAGTCCATGTGGTTTAGCACAATGCCACATTAGCATTTCAACATGAGTGAATAACAGTCCTCCAAATAAAAAAAGGAAAACCGGTTTCTCAAAACATCAATTCTCAATTGATATTAAGGAAAATCAATTCAGATTTCAAAAACAAATCTGTATTTTCATTTGGAACAATAACATGTCAGTTTCTATCTTCATATTCATCTAACATCAACTAACTGAAAGGTGTATGTGTGTGTTGGTTGGTTGTGGGGGTGGGAAAGAAACCAAGCTGCTGACTACTCTAGAGGAAAGTTTCACCTTTTAATTTTTCATAGAGATTAATTTTTAATTTCCTAACATCAGGGATCAGGAAAGGTATCCTATGAAGTTGATTCTTCAAAGAGCTTTGCTTTGGGTGATTGTTGCTTTCCTGTTTAATTCTTTAGCCTTGAAGGAGCCATCTGGTTGTACCCCAGTTATAGTTCACAGGGTAAATTATTTTGTTCTCTGAGTTGCTTTCCCCTTTCCAGAAGCCCCATGGTGCTAATATATATATATATATATAAATAAAAAACTGGGACAGTTTCACAAGGGAGAGGCCTCAAGCAAATGCCTGGGATGCACTCAAACACCAATTTCATTTCTCTGCTGAATTGCTTACCTTCAGAAAGAGACAGATGTTTAGAGTATGCAAACAGAGAAATAAGACATTTGACATTGTTTCTAAAACAGAGACAATACAACATTCATTTTTAATACTTTGTCGCTAACATGTTTTCTGCGGGGAGCGTTGGAAGTGTGACTGTCTGGCTGCTGGTGAAAGATTCGGTTTACAAACTAAGATTAGTTTAAATTTTTTATACATCCGTAGTGCAAACTCCAGCTGAGCCTGCTGTTCAAACGAACTGTAGAAATCTTTAGGCGCCTTTGAACTAATACTCTGCTGAAATTAATTGCAATATATCTTTGGAAGAATGTTTTTTTCCCCTTTTCTCCCCCCACCTTGACTTTGTTCTTTTATTTTTACTGAATATATATCTGTATCTGTGTATGAGTGTGTGTGCTTGTGTGTATGTATATATATATATATATATATATATATATATATATATATATATATGATTTTCTCATCTATCTTTTTATATGCCTCTACACAAATACACAAACGCACTGAGATCTCCAGTGCAGTGCCTCAGCCCAGCTAAGGCAGAAGATCTGGTGTAATTTTCAGGCTTCAGCAAGTCTAAAACAGTCATATAAAATTTGTTCCAGTTTTTGGCATGCATTCCTCCAAAAAATTGTGATAGATAGATGTTGAGAGAAATCTGTACTCCCCTCAAACTATAGTTCCCAGGAAAGGGGGAATTACTATTAATCATTTTAAGAGCCAAGGTGGTATACTGGTTGGAGAATGGTGCCAGGGTTACAATACTGGTCTTATAACTAGGCAGACCCGAGTTCAAATTCACACTCAACTATCAACCTCACTGGGTGATTGAGGAACAGTCACTGTTTCTAGCTTAACCTACCTCATAGGGTTGTTTTGAAAAGGAGGACCATGGACATGACCTTGAGCTCCTTGAAATAAAGGGATATCATTGTAACAAATCCACAGACAAATATTAAAATCGGTGTACCTCTTTCTGGGTTCTATGGGCCAACTATAATTGAATATTGCAAACACAATCACAATTTCATTTTATTTAAGAACAGTACAACGAATTGTGTATGCTGTGTTCACACAGATACACTGCCCCCAAAGTTTTGTGCATCCAATAAGGTGACAGTAAAGGACTCTTCTGCCTGTGCTGTTCAGTAGTATTGCAACATTTGGATGCACTCTTTAAAGCTCTAAATAAACAGATAAACAAATAAGATGCAAATGCAATATAGAAAGAATCTCACAAAGAGTTTACCCCTTTTGTTCCTTCCTAAACACATCACTGAAAGTATTACTACCTTATTGAAGGTGAGAAGGACCTACTCCTTAGCCCTGGCAACTGCAGATCCAGTCTAGCTCCAGCAATCCCTCTTTTTCTGAACTCAGCTAGTAGGTACAATCCCTTCCATAGGATCCACCCACCCACTGGAGCAAATTAAAAATTCATAGGGGTTGCATTGACATAGAGCTCACTGATGCACCCAATGGCATCACTAGAGGGTGCGAAGGGTGCGGATTGCAGCAGGTGACGCCTAAGGGGTGTGTGACACCACTGCTTCCAAATCATCTGGCTTTTGGTAGAAGCAGCTTGTACCATTTGCCTGCATCCCTTTAAAAGGCTGAAGAGATGGTGTGAGTGGGGCAGGGCTCAGTGGGAGGAGAAAAGAGAGGCCCCAGGTTTTAATTTTTTTTTTAAAAAAAAATAAATTTAAATTTTTAAAAAAATAACATTTTTAAAATTCTTTCTAAATGTTATTTAAAAAATCAAATCTTGCCAAATTTTCCCTTTAACCACATGGAACAAAGTACATGTAAATACATTTAGGCTGTGCATGGGATATTGTAATTTAAATGTATAATTTAAATTTTGCTACTTCTTTTATGTCAAAACTATTACCATAACATTCAGTGTTATATGGGAATTATTATTTATGAGTAACATTAGTACATTTTTTAAAAAACTAAGGATTCTGTATGGTGTAGTATGGGAGGAGGTCAATGGGAGGTGATACCATAAGTTATTATGCACTGCCCTACCTTTTTCAGCTTTTGGTTTGTTCATGGCTTTTGTTTGTTTGTATCATTTTAAACTATTTTAATTTTCTCTGTGATTTTATGTTGTTTCTGTGATGTATTGTTTAATACTTTTTTAAAGGGGGAGGGTGGGGTTTGGGGTTTTTTATTCTGTATCCTTGGTGTAATTTTTAATCCGTTGTAAGCCGCTCCGATTGTTTTTAACAGAGGGGTGGGATATAAATAAATATTATTGTTGTTGTTAATTAATTAATTAATGAAGTTATTGCACTGTGTGACACCAACCCTGGTTGTTTGCACAAGTGAAAATTGGTGGCAAACTAGAAAAGACTACAGAAATAAACTGAGAGTGCCTGGTTTAATGATGATTTCCAGATTATTTTTTGCCTGGGGAAAACCTGACTGCTCCCACATTGACCAACCAAATCCCAGTGTTGGGATTTGACCATGGCACTACATTCTGTGAAGTAAGAAGCCAGGTAAGTCTGGGTAGAGCCAGCCAGTTTCACAGTTCAATAAATGTGATGGGCAAAAGGATACAACCTGTCCTAGAGGCATGCGTGGAACTAAAAATGGGGACCAGTTAGATAGAGAGTTAAAGTTGTTTGGAAGAAAGGGATTTATTATATGCCTGGGAGAAAGGTGAGACATTAAATAAATAAATAAATAAATAAATAAATAAATAAGACCTGAATAGGGCTTTGGGAGCTGAGAGTGTGGAAAGAATTCCTTGAAAAGCATTACTTTTGTTTCGGCCTGAGCTGTTACCAGGCAGTGTGTATGGAACCAGCCTAAGGCTAGATGTTTATTTTATTTGCTATACAATAAATCTTTACTGTTTTTATTTTCTACATCTCTGTCTGGATGTTGTAATTTAATAATATACAAGCAAGAGCTTTGCCACACTGGATCCATTAATCGGCACAACAACTTGTCCAGGACAGGGGTCACTTTGAGCGAGAGGAGCCAAGGGCTGGTACTGTGAGGCCAACATGGAAAAGGGTTCCATCACACTTTCCCATTCATGGACTAGAATTGGGAGGCATCTTGCTCCCAGTATCACACAGATAATATATATTACCTCTGTGATATATACAGAGATATATATCTATCATGACTAGTGGCCATCCATAGCTACAATATAGGCAGAGGTGGAGAAGTCACAAAGGGAGCTTGTTCTTAACCACTGTATGGATTTCTAGGCAAATTAATAGTTAAAACAGAGATTTCCCATTTCACATCTCCAGCTCCCTCCAACTCTACATTTAACCCAACAGTATATAAAAGGTAAAGGTATTCACCATTGACAAGGTTGTCAGGTCGTGTCTGACCGTAAGGGGCAGTGCTCATCTCTGTTACTAGCCAAAGAACCAGCGTTGTCAGAGACTACTATGTGATCGTGTGGCCAGCATGACTGCACAAAATACTGTTTACTTTCCCACCGAAGTGGTACCTATTTATCTACTTGCATTTGCATGCTTTCAAACTGCTAGGTTGGCAGAAGCTGGGACTAGTGACAGGAGCTCACCCCATCATGCAGCATCTGATCTTGCAATCAACAGAGTCAGCATCTTAAGCATTTGAGCCACCACATCCTTATAATCTGCATAGAGCTTTACAAAAGGACCCATCAAGGAGTGTTATGGAATCATGAAACATAAGAGTTGGAGGGGATCACAATGGCTATCTATTCTTGCCCCCTGCCAATGAAGGATTGAAATCTGGAACAGCATTCAGGGGAGTGGAATTGGGGGGTAGGTGGAATTGGAAACTGCTAATGCACCCTCTGAGTTCCAGCGTAGAAAAGAACAAGTCATTTTCTTCATATCCTGTGTGTGCACACTTGTGTATTTATTTATTTTTTATGAGAGGAAGGACAGATGTGTGTAAAAGAGATAAAGGGGAGTGTATTTGTGTATTTATGTGTGTATGTGTATGAGGAAAGATCAGAGTCTAAGAAAAGCAATTTTCCATTTGAATAAACAATGCAAGGCATGGAGCTCGGTGTCTTCAGTACGCTGATGACACCCAGATATA
>CM034703.1:18563845-18579613 GCA_020142125.1 Phrynosoma platyrhinos | reverse complement strand
GGGAGTAGGATGGGAATGCAGCCCTCCTAATTCCTCCCCAGGACCAATACAACTTCCAAACCCCAGACTTTTGCCCACTGGAGATTTAGAGAGAGTTAAACAAAACCAACCATGGTAGCTGATGCCACAAGGAGCCTGGTGGAAGAGTGGCATTTCTGAATGTCACTGCCCAGGTTCAGACAGCTGCTTTCAAGGGCATCAAAAGAATATCCAGTTGGGTGAGCTTGGTGAGGATTGAATGGAGGCACTTCTCAAATGTACTATGGAGGGACTGGAGAAGAGGTGATCCTCCATATGTTGGGCTACAGTATCCATCATCCGTTACTAGTATAGCCACGGTGAAGGATGATGGAGTTGCGATCCAGCAACATCCGGAAGGCCATGTTTTTCATCCTTGAAATAGAGTATTCATTGTGGTTATCTACATATAACTGCTCTGATTATGTGACAGCAAGTTACTTTCTTAAGCTCCTGAAGTGTTTTTACAGAAGACATACAAAGGGATGGTAAATGTTGTTGACATTGTTGTGCACCTTCAGGTCATTTCTGACATAGCCTCCTGTGGAAAGGAGTTCCAGAGGGTGGGAGCAGCCACTGAGATGACTCTCTTTTGTGTCCTCACCTAGTAAACCTGCAATGGTGGCAGGACTGAGAGACAGCTTTCTCCTGAAGATCTTCGGGCTCTGGTAGGTTTGTATGGTGAGATACTGTCTCTCAAATAATCCGGACCTAAGCTGTATACGGCTTTATAGGTCATGACTAGCACTTTGAATTGTGCCTGGAAATGAACAGGTAGCCAGTGAAGCTGTTTCAACAAGGGGGTTATATGCATCCTATAACTGGCCCTGGTCAGCATTCTAGCCACCACATTTTGTGAAGTTTCCAAACAATTTCTAAAGGCAGCCCCATGTAGAGTGTGTAACAGTAGTCCAAAAGGGATGCAATCAAGGCATGTGTCACCATAGCGAGATCTGACATTTCAAGGAACAGATGTAGCTGGCACACTGGTTTTAGCTCCTGGCCATTGCTGAGGCTCAGAGTTGAGTCCAGGGGAACACTCAAGCTGTGAGCCTGAGATTTTAGAGGGAGTATAACCCTATCCAGCACAGGCAAAGTCTCTTTTTCCTGATTTGCCCTACAACTGACCAGGAGTATCACTGTCTTAGTCTGGATTAAGCTTCAATTTGTTTGTCCTCATCCAGTTCATTACTGACAGCAGAAACTGTTTCAATACAGAGACAGTTTCCTTACAATCGGATAGAGGAGAGATAGAGTTGGGTGTCATCTGCATGCTAGTGATACCGCATCCCAAAACTCAAGATGACATCTCTCTGTGGTTTCATGCTGATGTTAAATAACGTGGGGGACAGAACAGAACCATGTGGGACTCCACAGGCCAACAGCCTGGATGTCGAACAGGAGTCCCCCAACAACATTTTCTGAGTTCATCCCTCCAAGAAAGACTGGAATCACCATTTAACAGTGCCCCCAAGTCCCACCTCAGAGAGGTGTCCCAGAAGGATACCATGATTAATGGTATTGAAAGCCACAAGAGATCCAGCAGGACCAACAGGGATGCACTTCTCCTGGCCAGTTCCCTACATATGTCATCCACCAAGGCAACCAAAGCTATCTCTGTCCCATAGCCAGGCCTGAAGCCAGACTGAAATGGATCTAGATAGTCCATTTCATCCAGACACCCCTGGAGCTGGGAGACCACCACTCACTCCAAAACCTTGTCCAAGAATGGAGTATTAGAGACTGGCCAATAGGTATTCAGAATGGTGGGATCCAGGGATGGCTTTTTCAATAATGGCCTCACCACAGCCTCCTTTAGGCAGGATGGAAACCTCTCTTGCTGCAGAAGGTTATGCATATTGTGCAAACAATAATTATGTAAATCAGGAATAGTTGCTTTTCCCCCTATAATAATAATAATAATAATAATAATAATAATAATAATAATAATAATAATAATAATAATAATAATTTATATACCGCCCTTTGGAAAACCAATCAGGGCAGTTTCAAACAGTAAATACCTTACAGTTACAACTGATCTGAGAGAACCAGTTTAGGAGAATATTTAAAGTGCTGGTCTTGGAACAGAGAGACCCATATTCAAAGCTCTGCTTAAACATGGAATTAACTATGTGAGTGTAGGTCACCAGCACCTCTCAACAAATCTATTTTACAGGACTACTGTGGGGATTAAAAGAGTGGGAAACCATATGAACTATTTAACCAAAATCAAAGATTCACATCGAGAACCTACATTGATCTACCCTCTCGACTTTCACCAGATGGTTTTCTCCTCAGAGTAGCATCATGGCATGACCACTTCTACTACTGCTACCTCTTCTCTGTCACTGTGCTCCTGCCTCACTCTATTCTTCCCTCTCTGGACTCAATTCATGCATTTGCCTTGTCTCCTCTCCTTGTTCTTTTCACTCTGTGGCTGCATCTCTTATCACCTTCCTTCCATCCTTCCCTCTCCTTGCAACACCACGTCCCCTCCTGAACCTTGCCTCTCATCATGCTTACCTTTCTTGCACCTTGCAAGAAGTCTAATCTCCCCTTCCCATTTTCCTTTCCTTGCCTCATCGCATTCCCTGGTGGTGCATCCTTTGCTTCCTTCTTGCATGCTGCCACTCACACCACTTTTATTCTCATCTCTTCACTCCTTCTTTGCCTCACCTCATACCTTTGCAGTGTGCCCCATGCTTGCTTCTTGCACCACACTGCTCACTCTCACTTCCCTCATGCCTGAAGTTCCTTGGTTTAGATTTGTGAGTTTTTTGCAGAACAATTTGACAGAAGGTGGCATCTATGTTTCCTCCATATCTTGGCTTCCACAAACTTGGAATCACTGCTAAATGATAGTACAAATGGGCACTGTGGTTGGTATGCCCACAGTGGGTAAACCCATCTGGGTAAACTCACCTATCTGGGTGATATGACCCTCCAGATGATAGAGTATACAAATTCCATTCACCTGGCATTTCCTATACATTCCACTGGGTCACAAATTCCAAGTAGACTCTACGTGCCTTTGCAGATTGATTTTGTGGGAACTACCTAATGTTTCAACTAGGCCAAAGAGCTCGAGCTTGAAATGTCAATGTTAAAGTGAAACCTCAGACCTCCAAATCCACGTTCACAAAAGGGCAAAAGGAAGGAAACCATGGGGCTACTCAGCAGTTTCTTATAGAAGTGTGTATATGGAGCTTATCTTCAAGAGCATCCTAATTCCTATGGATGGTAGGAACCATTCCAAATACACAAAAGGAATGTGCACTCATGTATAATAAGAGCTAATCATCCATGTATTTTTTGTGGGTTTTTCGGGCTGTGTGGTCATGTTCTAGAAGAGTATCTTTCTGACGTTTCGCCAGCATCTGTGCTGGTATCCATGTATTGCTGTAACAAGTTTCAGCCATGTGTACATATGATAAGCAAAGCATGGGTATACCAAGAGATTCTTCTGCTGTGTGAGGGGTCCTTGGGAAACGTGGTCTGATGTCAATGGCAAGCATTGTACTGAGAGGATGAGGAAATGAAGGATGAGATGAAATAAAATGGCTGTGGTCTTCCACATGGAAAAACGCATACACAATATCTCCCAGACCCAGCCTATCACTTTTCTCTGCTGCTCCCTCCTCTACCATTGCTATGTTTCATAATGATACTCTTTATTCACATAATAAGTATCATAAGGAAACATGATGGCTGGGAGTACCAGTGGCTTGCAGAGTACATACAAGAAAATGGGAACAGATCCTCCCAGAGCAACACATCCATGGTGGATCAGTTTAACAATTTAACTTAGTAATACAAAGGAAAATGCAAGAAAGGAGCAGACCACCAGAGGTACATAGGAGGAAGGGTGCCAGAAGCAGACATGAGTATTAGTAGATGTAGCCATATCATCCATTTTGGATATATATTCAGTCATTTGAGAAATCATCATATAGCTGAAATGTGTTCTGAGATGTACACATGCATTTTGGTGACTGAACGGCACATGATTTTGTGTAACAAATACCAAAATATGGATCCAGGAAGATGTCTTGTAGATGTATACACACACACACACACACACATCCTTTGATTTTTCCACATTTTGTTGTGTTATGGCTTGGAACTGAAATAGAGTTAAATGGCATAATTACCACTGGATTTACACGAGATATTCAGTGCTGTGATGGTGCCAAATATCTTTATTCTGGCACAAAAATCAAGCAAACAAAACCCAACTACTATTGTCAGTTGCTGAGACACACCTCAATAAACTCTGGGTCAACCCACTGGCTTCTTTCTGTTACAGAAGCAATTGAATGGAGCCCACCTGAGAATATAAGAATATGGCTTAATTGTGACTCTGCCTAAAGAAATCTGTGGAACAAAACTCAGTGGATGGGTAAGGAGAGCATTAGTCAGAAAAGCAATAAAGAAGTTACTGATAATTTTGTAGCAGCTAGGGCAGTGGTTTTCAAACTTTAGTCCTTCAGATGTTTTGTACTTCAACTCCTAAATAAGCCCCAGCCAGCTTGGCTAATAGTTTGGAATTCTGGGAGCTGAAGTTTAAAACATCTGGAGCACCAAATGTTGGGGAGCACTGAGCTAGAGGGTTCAGCAGCTCAGATGGGAAATACTGCTCCTAGGATAACTATCATGTGGATGCTCCACACACTTGCCACTCTTTATGGAAGAGTGGCAAGTGGAAAGCCATTGCTGAAACAAACCCATATTAATACATGGAGTTTGTAAAAAGGCCTAAAGGCAGCACAACAAATGTCTGGGGAAAGAGTCTCTGGTCTTACAAAACTAAAATTAAACTTTTTTGGCTTTGCTGTAAAATTCTCTCTATGGCACAAAGCCAGCAGTGCTCACTGTCCTGAGAATAAACATCATATCTAAAGTGAAGCATCCTGGTGGTACCATTATATTGTGGGGACGCTTTTCCTCAGCAAGGACTGGGGAAATGGCTTGGGATTGAGGGCAAGATAGATGGGGACAAATACAGGGCAATTCTAGATGAAAACCCATTTCATGCTGGAAAGGAATGTGGACTGGAGCAGCACTGGAGTAGTTTCAAAAGAACCTGAATGTCTCAGCATGCCCATCTAAGCCCAGACCTCAATCTGATTGAGAATCTGTATTGTTGTTCAACAGTCCCTATCCAGAATGACATAACTGGATCGATTTTGCTAAGAAGAATGAGCAACAGGATCCAGAAACAAAAGGTTGTACTTGTTTAAGAATACTCAAAGATGTTATTGCTGCCACAGGCGCATCTATGAAGTATTGACTCAATACTTATGCAACCAACAAGTGCCAGATTAACTTTAGTGCCACAATAAAAATATTTTGCACCTTCTCAATGTCGAGTGTCTTGTATGTAGAGAGCTCTTGTAGCACCTTTGAGACTAACTAAAAGAAAGAAGTTGGCAGCATGAGCTTTCATAGACTTCAGTCTATTTCCTCAGATGCATTGTCTTGTGTACCTCATGTGATAACAATAGCAATGAAATCAATTTTAGGCGTGTTGTAACCCAAAATGTGAAAGAGGCAAAGCTCTAGAAGTCTTGGCTCACAAATTCACTATATGATGATTGCAAAGTTTAGAGAGGACTTTTGATGAAAAAAATAAGCACCTACACAGCATTCTTGCATCACCTCAAATTGTGCTTGTTAAAGGGATCTGCTCATACATGCAGCTACCAACCTTTAGTGCACATGAAAGTATGAAGCAGGGTTAAGATGGGTCTAAGCAAATCCCACCTGATTTTGTACATATATAAAAGCCACTCTCCTTCCGCAAAGAGAATGCTCAACAACTCACTAGATGATATAAGCAATCTCTAGAAGACAGCACTAGAATACAATAGACAGCAGGAAGAGGCAGATGTGCTTCACAATGAAATTGCTTCAGGCAGAACAGAGATGCCTGTAATCCCTGCCCCCTTTCTATTTAAAAAAGTATGAACTGGTTGAGTTCATAGGCTCATGCAATTCTTTACTGTGCATATGTGTATACATTATATGTATCTGATAATCAAAGCTTTGGCTACAGTCTTGTTGTTCAGTAAAATAAGCAGAAAAGAGACAATGCATGTAATTTCTGAAATTCTTCTCTGCTTTTCTTTTTGACCTTTGGTATTTGTATGTTATCGATGCTTTCTCTAAACCATTGTACAAAAACACCTTGAAGTGTCAAGCTTTAAAAATGAGTCTTCTTTTCTCTTTCTCCCATGCAGCTTGGATTATCTTGGCCTTGTCAAAATACATTCTCTAGTTAGAGGTTGGAAATATTTCCCTCCTGGCTCCTAAGTATTGATTTTTTCAACACTCTGCTCTGTCTGTCAGCTGAAGAGGTGAAAGGTGAAAGTTCATCCAGCACTGCCTGGCTTTACCTTCCTATTAATGTCATGCCCTTTCTGTGTTTGATCAGTTTATGTGATCAGCAATAGAACGGTTACTGTGCAGATTCTACCTATAGGAAAAATATTTAAGCCATCAATTATTTTAACACAGGAACACACCTTGAAAATCAAGAGGTGCTTGAAGTGTTGCAATTATAAGCATCCTTGCGATTACCTGGCATCTTCCCATTCTTCTGTTATGTAATAATTACTTCAACCCATCCCATTCTGTCCTTTCATATGAAAACCTCAAAGAAAAAAAAGGCTGAAGTAATTATTTTCTTATGATCCTTTCTGTAGATTAATTAGTCTAGTAATATTACAGGTATGCAGATCCAATTTCAACATTTCTGTATTAAGCAAACAAACATGCTCTCCTACTTTCCCATTGGGAAGCTGTCCTTGACTCAACATCTCAGTAATTTGATCCAATCACTGCTTCATCAAAGAGGATGAGAGTGAAAGAGAGGGAGGAGAGAAAAAAGACACACCATTTTCCAGTGTGGCAGTGGATGCAATTAAAATAGGTACAAGAGCAAGATTTTTCTTTTAGGATGAAATCATATTACCCATAAAATTAAAAAAGAGCAACCTGATTATTTCCTAATTCATATTGGCTTATAAATATGCTGGACCTTTTGAAAGGGAGCTTTCACCTGCAATAATGAAATGTAATGTTCCAGATAAATGTGAAAAGGGCTACCCTTAAATTAATACAAAATTAAGCTGGATATTATTAAAGGCTACGGACCAAAATGGTTATGACTACACTAGATTCCCCCTGCCCTCCTCCCTCCATAAAATGTTGAGTAGAGCTTAGCTGGTGTGATGGAATCACAATAGTATGCATTTCCATGTTCTTTCTGTGTATATTAGAAGCTGATGGAAGTGCACAGAAATTTGTAATATCCCTCTGCAAGCTAACCTCTTCTCAGTTGCAGTATCTGGGAGGAATTGAATATGTAGTGAAGGCTTTCACTGGCAGCTATATGTTTATTGCAACATCCAATTTGGCCTACTGTGTATATACACTGTTATTGAGTACAGCAATCAGAATGAAGATTGGGGGATAGCATTCTTCAGTCCAATTTAGTATTTATTTCAGAGATATTATATACACAGGACCCTTTGGTACATGCAGGAGCCAATAAGTGGAACTGTCAAATCATTTTTTGAGGCAGACATTTTAATCAGTTACCATACACTGCAACGATAGTCATGACAACGTTTTCATACAGGTGTCTCATCATGTCATCTTTTGCTTGTAAACTGCCAATGAAGCCACGTACGCCTCTACATTTACAAGGACAAATCCAAATACAGTACTAAACAAATCAATAAAACACTAAAAGCTTACACTGGAATGACAATACAAATTTTACTGCAGTGCTGAAAGATCTAAGATGTGATGAAGTTTCCAACGAGGGCTTAAAAAGTCATTCATACAAATTTGCGTGTGGATATTTAAGGAAATTCTAGGTAAAAAACCCACTCTGTGCTACTTGGCACAACTTCCACTCATTTCAATGATGGTGTTCCCCCCCCCATCCCCCAATGGGGATTCAGGGTCTAGAGGATTGTTGTAGTTACTAGTACATAAATATTGATTCTTCCGTTTAAATTACTTCTTCACATAGACTAGCTTCCCTTCTACATAGCTGCAGAAGACCCAATCTCTAGCACAGTGTTCAAAATATTTTAGACCCTTCAAAGCACTGAAGATCTTTCTTGATGACAGAAGCAGGTGGCTGTGCTTTTCCACAGCTGTGTTTTTTATTTTAAATACTGGAATTCAGGTAATGCTCATTTAAGGACATGTTAAAAATAAATAAAGAAAGGCAGTTATGGGTGCCAATCACTGAATATAGCTGCTTCACACCATTCAATGTAAATAAATATGCTGGGCCACTGCACAAGCCCTACTGTAATGAACTTAAATTGAGGAGCTATGTGTGCAAGTTTTGTGCTCTTTCTGGACAATATAACAGGTCCAGATAGACACATCAGGTGGAACTTTTGAAACACACACACACACACACACAGGTTGCGGGCCTTTCGAAACAGCAGCCACTTGTTGAGTCCTCTTTTCATGTGACATGTATCAAAATTCAGTCCTGTGTCATGCCATTTTGTGTTTCCTACCACTATCCTGCATCTTTGATTGTCAGAAGAGAAACTCACAGTATCATAATGACATGGATAATATTTACAATATCTTTTGAAAGGGAGGCAAAAAGAACTTGATATAGGAATGACATTTGCAGTGGGAAATGAGATATTCTGTTTTGTTTTCCTAAAAAAAAAAAAAAAATCTCACAGCCATTTTTGATAAATACAATGTACATGCATGTTGCAATGGTTCACTTAAAACAAATGTTGAAATTCTACAACAAAATTTTTACCATCACCAAATACATTACTTAAGCTTTGCAATAGTTAAAAAATATATATAATTTTATAGTACTATCAGACAAATATTCCTAATGGTCTTTTATTCCTTGCTCTGTTTTTAAAATCTCAAGTAGACAGATATGTTGATTGTAGCCTATGTATACTGTATTAAACAGACCATTTAGTTGTTTTAACAAAAAAAGAAAGGAAAAAAATATCAGTGTATGCAAACTAGAGGAATTGCTCTGATGAAATTCCCACTGAAAAAAGTGGAACAAATGTAAAGATACCAAATTGCTCTTGCACAACTTTCATTAATTTTTATGAGCAGAAGTTGTAAAATAAAGTATCCAATGTTTTCTGCTTAGAAGCAATCCCTCTCTTTTTTATCAAGTAGTATTTTTGAATTTTGTTTTTTTCGCATCAAGTTACACTTCTGAAATTGAATTTTGAATTGTTCAGAATTTGGCATACACTAAGATCATTCTCTCTGTCTGTTTTCCAGGTCCACAGCAAATATAAGACAATATCACACAAATAACTGTGTGTGCATATACTAGTGTTTAAATAAAATGTTTCCTATTCTTTCCCCCACCATCCTATGAACAAAAAACAAATGCACAATACATATCAGATATGTGAACATCATTAGAGATAATCGCATTAATAAAAATATAACAACATATTGAAATGGAATTTAAAGTTAGCATAGTTATGTTTTCTGCAGTAATGACCAGTGATGGACTTCACCAAAAGCTTCCAGTGCTTAAATAGCTGGCTTTCACTGAAATGTAGAAACTACTCTGCATAATTAATTTGTACTGCAATAAAATTAGTGGCCCAGTTGTGAAGGTTCTTTACATTGTCCACAGGCCAGTGCAAGCACAATCTGTACAAGAAAAACCACTCGCAGACACAAATATCTATAGTAGCAGCAGAGCAAAACATTGATATCCAACCTCTTTCTTTTCTTGTTAATCTTGCCATTTTCATTAAAAAAATTAATATTAAGCCAATCTTACCCTCTCTTCCTTGACAGAAGAAACATAAATAGTCTCTTCGCTTATTAAACTATGTTATCACTTCCAAATCAATCAGGAATGTATAGGAGGAAGTATGCTGGTTCAAAGGAAATATAAAATCCTCTTTCCCATATATTTTCTCATGAAATACCAAGCCTGACAAGTATAATAAACCTTTGATGCTGTGAATCAGCAGCTGCAATGGGCACATGGGAGCTCCTATGCACATAGGGACCATCCAATTCTTTCCCGTAAATCAAGAAATGCCAAGAGTACACATGTGGAGAGAGGCATGGGCAAGTTGCAGCCTACTCCATCCAACTGGTTGAAAGTATGGAGCACAGCCTAAAATAAAGCTTAACTCAGTGATCCTCCAACATCTGCTGGAAGGAGATCCATGTAAACAACTTTCTGTAGCTTTTCGTAAACATCAGGATGTCAAATACTTTATAGTTTTTTAAATAAAAAATAGACCATGTGGATGTTTTAGTCATTCTCAAAGTGATTAGAATCAGCCCAGCTTAAATGTTGTGACTTAATTAATTTTTTTTAAAAAACTCTTAAAATTAAGATATTTCAGAGTCAGACTGTAACCACTACAACTAACAAAGCAGTTTCATTCTCAAGGTTCTTTCCATGCCATTGATAAAAGAAAAACCCTACACACTGGCATAACTGTTATTCAGGCTGCTGAGCTGATGTGCATCCTTGTGGGTCAATAGCTGGCTTAAGCAGGGCTCTGCTGTAGAGAAGCAAGCAGAGTAAATGCCACCTGGCCAATCCTGCCTGATAACCTTTGGGGAAACTGGTACTGACCCTCTAGTGCTACGATCACAAAGAGGAGAAAGATTTACAGGGGATCTTTAAACAAAACTGTATTTGGAACAAATGAGGGAAAACTGCACACCCTGAATCTACACCATAAATCGATGTTCTTTGCCATCATGTGCCATAAGAATAACATTGCGATTGGAAGTCCAGATGAGTCTGGCCAGTCTGAGGGCATTGTGGGAGCCTGGAGATGCAGGTTGGACAGGGGGCACCTGGTATGTTTTAATGCATCGGAGCTGCGGTGCAGAATTCAGCATTCCAATACTCCCCAAGAGAGAAGTGTTCATCTGTCATCAGGGAAAGAAAGAAAGAAGGAAAGAAAAAAGAACCATAATGAGCATGAAAATTCAAGGATTTATTTATGAAGAACATTGTAGCAAAAAAATTGGAGCAATCTTCCCTTGATTTTTCAAAGCCATCCTTCAAAAAAGACTTCCTGGTCACTGTAACATGATTTCTGTCTTACAAGACCTTTAACCAGTTTCATTTTACTCATTTTATACCAATAAATAATGCTTTAGCTACTGACAGTCAATAAAAACTTTGCTAATGATCCTCATAACACAACAAAATAAGGCTAACCCTGCATATTTAACAGCTTGCTTTTAAGATGGGTCCATAAAGACTGTTTAATGACAGTCCACACATTATTTTAAGGGTGTTTTACAGCTCTATAAAGAAGTTTTTGTTTATAACTTATTCATGTTCAAAAAGGATGGAATGAACAACAAAAAATATTTTAAATAAATCTGTAAAACACACACACACAATATAAGTAGGTTCTAGGTCTGTGCTAATTTCATTTTTTCCAAAGAGCTGGCCAGTCTGGTAACTAAAAAAGAACCATGACATTACAGATTTCCCTGCAATCTGATTATTTCAGGATAACAGAAATCTGAGCACAGTGGTCAGTGGACCTGATCTGGACAGTTCTTCCTCAGGTCTATGTACCAAGGTTGGCCAACCCACACTCTTGAAGTTTCTTCATCCTTTTACAGTACCGAATTTCAGTATTCAGGAATTTTGAGGCAGTGAAGTGTGGAAGCTGTGTTTCTCAGCAATGCTTGGATCCCCCCCCCCCCCCCCCCCCCCCCCCCCCCCCCCGGTAAAACTCTCAGAATCCTTCATGGCTACTGGCTGAGCTCACTGGGGGATTTTGCAAGTTACAGTCCAAAGAAGTAACTTTTCAGGTTTATTCAGGATACTGTGACATAGCTTTCTGGCTCAACAGGAGTTATTAACTTCATCCAAATATTACAAATGCCACTATTTCAGGGTTGGCAGAACTTGGTATACAGATCTGAGTGAAAAATGTTCAGGTGAGGTCCATCAAACGAAAACAAATAAAAGGGAGACTCCTACAACTGAGTCACTTATATTTTGGTAAGAGGGTTGAAAGCTACTGCTATGGGCACAAATTTTGTCACTGGTTAACATATAGGTTGAATATCCCTCATTTGAAATGCTTGGAACCAGAGTTGTTTTGGATTTTGGATTCCCTCCCCCCCAGATTTTGCAATACTCATATTAGTATATGTGTAGATAATGAGATATCTTGGAGATAGGACATGCCTTATATAGTATACATTGCCTGAAAGTTTTTATTTTTTACAGTATTTTCAATTACTTTGTGCTTGGAACAAAGTTTGTGTACATTGAACAACCAGAAAGCAAAGGTGTCACTATCTTCGCTATCTCAGGGCCTGAGCAGCTGAGAGCATGCTTTCTTGATTCTGGTGATCACCTGGTTTGGTCCCTGGGTTGGTGCGGGGATGGGCGGGCATTCACAGACCCACCCTTTCACTGGATAGGCATGCTCCTTACCTTGCCAGCCATTGTCCCAACTGAAGAAGCACCCCCATGTCACCACATCCATTTCTACATCAGACACAGTGACAGGGGGCTTCTTCTGTTGGGTGATGGCCAACAAGGTAAGGAGCATGGGTGGTGATGGTCACATGACACAGCCAGACTCTGACATGAAGTTTTCTAGAAACTGTGAAGAATACCAGGGGTAAATTACCCCAGGATAAAAGCTATTTACCATGTGGTCAGGCTGGATCCTCAGAATTCATGTCTGGACAGGCAGGATCAGGCTTGATCCTGTCCTGGGGTTTTTGGCCTGCATTGTCTAATCTAGAGAATGCATGCCTGGGTGGAATCTGAGCGTTTTGGCCTGTGTGGACAACACCTCAGTTTGTCATGGGCCAAGACTGGGACCTGCAGGACTGGGACCTGGAGGAAGAGTCCAAATAGGAGGCTAAGGAAGGGAGCCAAACAAGTCTTCCAGACAGGGAGCAGCCTGCAGTTCTCCCTGTTGCAGAGCAGCCATCTCTCCCTGCTGAACAGCTCCAACCAGCTCATCCTGGGGAATTACAGCCTCAGCCAGCAGGACAAGGGCAAGACTCACCTGCTGATGAGGTGGAGGACACAGCTAGGGTCTTAAGTCCTCAATCAAGGAGGAGGAACAAAAGGATCCAACAAAAGATAGAGCTAAAACACTCAGCCAGGCTGCAGGCTAAGCAGCAAGCAAGCAAGCTCTGATTAGAACCAGCTGGTGTCAGGCTATTTAAGAGTTGAGTTTGCTTGTTTCTTGGCTAGCATTCCTGTTACCTGTGTTTAGACTCCTGCATTCCTACTTCAGACCTGTTGGTTTCTTCGACTTTTAGACTGTGTTGATTTTGATTCCTGTTGGCTCCTTTGACCTGAACTGCTTGACTAATGCTTTTCTCTGCATTATGTCATCTGCATATCTTAGACTGTTGATATTCCTTCCTCCTATTTTCATGTCTCCTTCTTCTGTGTCCAAGCCTGCTTTTCTTATAATATGTTCTGCATACAAGTTGAACAGATAGGGTGAAAGGATACAGTCTTGTCTGATCCCTTTGCCAACTGGGAACATTCTGTTTCTCTGTGTTCTGTTCTGACAGTAGCCTCTTGTCCTGAGTACAGATTCCTCATCAGGACTATTAGATGTGTTGGCACTCACATGTCTTTAAGGAAATTCTATAGCCTTTCATGATCTATGCCAGGGGTAGGCAACCTTTCCCTTTTAAGGGCTTCCAGACTCCCAGAATCCCAGGAGCTATTGGCCAACATAGGACTATTGGCCAATATGGCTGAGGCTTCTGGGAGCTGAAGTCCCTCGGCCCTTAAAGGGGAAAGGTTGCCTACCCCTGATCTATGCAGTCAAAGGCTTTGCTATAGTCTATAAAGCACATGCTGATTTTCTTTTGGAATTCCTTGGTGCATTCTGTTAGCTATTGTATATTTGCGATGTGATCTCTAGTGCCTCTTCCTCTCCTGAACCTGCTTGGACATCTGGGATCTCTCTATGTATGGTTGGAGTCTATGGGGGGAAGCAGACGGCGCAAAGCGCTGTCTTCAGGGCAAGGAAGGGGAGGGGCAGCCACATGCTGGGCACCCCAACTCCTTCCCGAAGACATCGTTGGAGTGCTGGACCCTCCGCACGGCTGGCGCTCCGAGGATGCCTATCTGCCGCAATGTCCACACACGCTGCAGCAGGAGAGGCGCCGAAGGTGCGCCAGCAGCCTTTTGCAGCGCACCTTCGGCGTCTTGTGGAAGGAGCGCTATTTTAGCGCTCCTTCCTGGGGCTGGGACACTGTGCCGCAGGGCCGAGGTGTGCAGATACCTCGACCCCGATCCGCAGCTTCCCGGGGCGGCCCCATGCCGCCCGTCTGTTTAGCCCCTAAGCTGCAGAATTTTGAGCATAATTTTGCTTGCATGGGAGATTAGTGCTATAGTTCTATAGTTGCTGCTGTCTCTTGCATCTCCTTTTTTGTGGATGGGGATGTATATTGATTGCTTCCAATCTGTTGACCATCATTTTGTTTTCCATATCTGTTGACTTATGTTGGTTAGCACTAGAGTTGACTCACCCCTCCATTCTCGTGGACTTAAGATCTGCAGCTTTAAATATTCAGAGTGGCGACCTCCGTTAAGATCAATGGGGTGCGCCCCATTCAAGCCTGTGGCATTTGAATATTGGTGAGCCTCCGTTTTCATGGGGTGGTGGTGTCTGGAATGGATCCCTCGCAAAAATGGAGGGCCGACTGTAGTTCTATTGGAATATCATATGTTCCTGGAGACTTTTTTTTTTTTGCCATTTCTTTTATTGCAGCTTCCACCTCAGTTTTTAGAATTTTTAGAATTTGGGGTTCATCTTCATATGGCTGTTTGTTCCATGTGTTTCATGTTCCACTACCTTCACAATATGTCTAGTGGAAACACATAAGATGGTCTTGTTGATGGTTACTCCAAGGGTTTGGGGCTCCCTCCCTAAAGAATGAAAACTGACAAAAAGGAACTGAGGAGAAAGGGTGAGACTCTGGAGATAGCTTCTGCCCAGACACCAAGGCATTTCTGTAATTTCACAGGGGCCACAAAGAAATTCTGACAGGCTTTCAGAAACTGACTAAAAGGGCTTTTAATAATGTGCTGTTTTATTGACTTTTTAAATGGATTTGTTTTAAAAAGGTTTAATTCTATGGATAGTTTAATTGAATTTTAACAATAACTTTTTGTATGTGTTTACTCATGTCTTTGTATGTGCTTTTATCTGTATTTGTTTTAATTTTTGTAAGGCACCCTGAGTCCCTGCACTGGAGAAAAAAAAAAGGCAGGGTGAAATGAATAATCATCATCAATGAAGAGGTTTCTCTGGACTGCTTTACATATACAAATCTATCCATTCAAGTAGTGTGAAATTTTGGGGGCATGGGCTCACTGCAGTTCCTATGCTATACCTGCATTCAATCAATGAACTGAGGCAATAGGATTGTGATGGTGGGGAAATCATCCCCACCTCTTGTCCCATGATGAATGTTGAGTCAAATTTAAAATATTTTTAAAACACCTCAATCACTCCTGCAATTACAGTATTATGCTATAAATTGGATCATATTAGACTGCCTTTGATCTACATTAGAATGAGCACATTTGAAAGTATCACAATGGGAGAATCCTGCCAATGGAAACAGTTGTCCCTGGTTACTGCAGTTTCCTGAATAACAGAGTGGATGTGTTTTTGAGAGTACAGTGGTACCTCTACTTACGAATGCTTCATCTTATGAAAAATT
>CM034703.1:18535827-18554096 GCA_020142125.1 Phrynosoma platyrhinos | reverse complement strand
TACATTTCTCTGTGTTGAATTTCATTTTGTTAGCTTTGGCCCAGCTAATTGTAGGGGCAAATGAGGTGATCACTCTTCTCTCTGGGTCCCACCTGGACATACCATCATAGAAACATACAGCTAGAAAAGATTGCAAGGGCCATCTAATCCAACACCCCGCCATAAGGTAAATATACCTAAAGCACTCCTGAGAGATGGCATTCAATCTCTGCTTAAAAACGTCCAAAAAAGGAGACCCCAGTGCCTTTATTCCACTGCTGAACAACTCTAAAGTAAGAGAAAACTTCCTAATGTTTAGGTGGAATGTCTTTTCTTGTACTTGGAATTGCTTCATATATTTAAAGATGGCTATTATATTACTTCTCAGTCTTCTCTTCTTCAAGCTAAAATAGCTAACTCCCTTAGCTGTTTTTCATAGGGCTTGGTTTCTAGACCTTTTAATATTTTGGTTGCTTTCTTCTAGACATGTTCCAGCTTGTCAATATTTGAATGGCTGTACCCCAGACTGGACATATTTTTCAAGGTCAGGCCTGAGCAGAACAGGCTGGTACTATTGCTATTACTGGTACTATTACTTCCTTTGATCTGGATGCTAAACTCCTGTTGATGCAGCCTAGAATTGCATTAGCTTTTTTGGCTGCTGCATTACACTTCTGAGTCATATTTAGCTCATGGTCTACTAAGATCCTTAAATTCTTTCTACACATACTGATATCAAGCCTTTATTTGTGCATTTTGTCTTTCCTGCTTAATGTAGTACCTTACATTTATCCCTGCTGAAATACTTTGTCAGTTTTGGCTCAGCTCTCCTATCTGTTGAAGTCATCTTGATTCTCTCCTCTGGGGTTTTAGGTCCCCTCCTAATTTGATTCTCTCCTCTGGGGTTTTAGGTCCCCCTCCTATCATGTGGTACTCTGTCCAGTGCTGCAATCCATGGCTTTTTTGAGGAAACAATTTTGAAAACTGAGATTTTATACATATATTTAAAAAATGTAGCCTATAACTGATGTTAGGAAACACGATCCAGCCAAATTCCAAATAGTTTTAGAGCTGGGATTAATAGCCAGAAGATTCAAGACTCTCAAAATCTGAAATCTTTAGTTTAGGCCAGGGGTAGGCAACCTTTTTGAGTTGGGGGCCGGGTTGCTGTCCCTTAGACAATTGGGGGGCAAAAGCACCATAAATATAAATAAATAAATAAAACTTTTTTTTTAAAAAAATATAAAATTAAAAAAATATGCATGCACACTCTCTCAGCCCCAGAAAAGCCATGGCAAAACCCCTGTGGAGAGTTTGCCAAGAAAGCCCCAAGAACAAGTAATAACAACAATAATCAATATCATCATGGCAGGCGGTGGCGGGGGCAGGACTGGCCTAGGACCAATCCAAAGGCCTCGGGGGGCCGCATCTGGCCTCCGGGCCATAGGTTGCCTACCCCTGGTTTAGGCAAATACCACTTTATAAATTGACTATTGGAGAATAATACCACACTACAAAATGATCTAAATATAATTCACTAGACAAAAAAGGAGATATTAATAATCTATTGTGATGTTTACTCATGGTATATCATGCAGAACACATGTTGGCTTAAGCCAAGTCCCAGTGCTTTATGTAACTGCAACAGTTTAAGAAAAACTAAAGGCCAATTAATTTTGGGATTCAATATTTTGGCCAACAAATTCCTTAGCACTTAAGCAGTTAATATTTGCCAATGAAAAATGTTTAGGTAATTCAATGGTGAAATTCAAAATGGCTAGCACACTTGTTGCACTCCTGGTCACTGACAATTTATCCAAATAACAGTAGTCCTTAAAGATAGCCAAGTAGCATTGATGTTTTAATTTATGTGCTTTTCTTGCAGATGTTAATCCTTTAAAAACAGATTTCCTTATTCTTTGTGTAATTCAGTGTGTGCTTCCCAGGTCTCACTCTTATTTATTTATTAAATAATAGTGAATGTATACACAAATGTACAGACATCCTTGCTTTTGAATTAAAAGTATTAAAATACAACACAGCATTAAAATATTACCAGATAAAAGCCAGCATGGTGTAGTGGTTTGAGCGTTGGACTATGACTCTCACAACCAGGGTTCAAATCCTGGCTCAGCCATGTAAACCCACTGGGTGACTGTGGGCAAGTCACTCTCTCAAAGCCTGCAAGGATGGCAATGGCAAACACCCTCTGAAGAAATTTGCCAAGAAAACCCCATGATAGGTTCACCTTAGATTTGTCATAAGTTGGAAATACTTGAAGGCACACAACAACACAACATCAAACACAGAGCCAGTGTGGTGTAGTGGTTTGAGGGCTGGACTAGGACCCTTGGAGATTAGGGTTTGAATTTTTGTTTGGCCACGGAAATCCATTGGGTGACCTTTGCCAAGTCACATTCTCTGAGCCTCAGAAAAACGTGATGGCAAATCTCCTCTGAACAAATCTTGCCAAGAAAATCCCATGATTGGAATGCCTTTGTTGTTGTTGTTAACTGCCCTTGAGCCGATCTCGACTCATGGTGATACTATGGATGAGAAATCTCCAAGACCCTCTGTCCTCCACTGAAAAAAGTTGACCATTTGGTGATGTCCATGTATGTAGCTTGCTTTCTGGTTGTATGAAAAATGTGTTTGCAATTAATAGGTTGTTGGCTTCACCAAAATCTATCAGATGCTCACCTGCTTTGTTTCTTTTTGACTAATCCAAATCTGCCTGCTGTTTTTGATTCTTCTTTACTTCCAATTTTTGCATTCCAATCTCCAATTATCAGCTTGACATCTTGCATTGGTGTGCTGTCAATTTCTTCCTGTATTCCTTCATAGAATCTAACAATTTCTTCCTGTTCTGCCACTGTGGTTGGTGCATATACTTGGATTATGGTGCTACAGATAGGTTTACCATGGAGCCTTACTGAAATGATTCTGTCTGATTTTACATTGTATTCTCTGACTGCTTTTGCCTTAGGCTTACCATAAGTGTAAGCTACTTGAAGGCACATAACAACACAACAAAATCAAACACAGATTTAAAAAGTGACAGCAGAGGATTTTTAAAAAAAATAATAAAATAAAAATAAACAGAGCTGAATAACAGGTAATGCTATGATGTGGTTTAAAAGGTTTAAAAGCTTGAAGACAGTGTTTCTCCAATAGCAGCACCTTATTCACGAAACTGCCTCCCAACAGAAGCCAGGCAGGTTCTAACCCTTCTGAGCTTTGAGCAAACAGCCAAGACCACATGGTTTCAAATGACTGTAAAAATAAGAATTAGTTTTTGTAGTGCTCTAACTCTTGAGTGTTTTAGAAACATCTTTTTTAGCTGATATATCAATGTGGGGGGAGAAAAACTATCAGTTTTTCTTTCTTTCTTTTTGTTTATTGAAAGTGTCTGCATTCTTCTTTTATTATATCCCTGGCTTCAGATCATAGTTGCCCTGGTTCTCGGCCTAATATGCTTAGTATGTGAATCTGTTTCTTATGTTGTCAGTAAGTTCTGTTGAGATATTATTTAGATCATATTTTGGTATATTCATTGGCTTTGCTTTCTTCTTGAGTCTTATTCTTATTTTTTTAAAACTTTATTAATGTTAAAAAACCCCACAAAACAACCATACAAAAACATACAGAACATCGAAACATACGAACATACAAACATGCAAGAAATATATTTACATATAAATCTTCTCTTTCAAAATAAATCCTAGTTCATCCATTCCTCACTAAGTTATAACTTCCTGAACTTTTACCAGGTCCTTTTACGACACCTTATTTCTAACACTTTCTCTATTTTATTTCAAATCAGGAAGATATCCTATAGGGGAAAAAAAGTAAATTAAGTCCTCTTTTCCTGGTATCTAAGTCAATAAATCATAATCTTGATTCTTTGGCTTTTTTGAGGAAACAATTTTGAAAACCAGGTGCCAACTGTGGCACAGATCATGAATTACTTATATCAAAAATAAGAGTAAGACTTCAAGAATCAAGAAAAGAAAAAAGAAGTCTTACTCTTATTTTTGATATAAGTAATTCATGGTCTGTGCCACAGTTGGCACCTCGTCTAGTCTTGGCCACTAGTATAGAGTTCTGCCATCTCTTATTTTCAATTATATAATCTATTTGATTTTTGTGTTGACCATCTAGTGATGTCCATGCGTATAGTCTTCTTTCTGGTTATATGAAAAATGTGTTTGCAATGAATAGGTTGTTGGCTTCACAAAAACCTGTCAGATGGTCACCTGCTTCGTTTCTTGATGAATGGAATATATGTCAACTTATATACCCCACACATTCTCCTTTCTTTTATGCCACTAGATAGGATAACTAGTAACAACTCATTTAAATGTAATTTTTAAATCACTTTGAGAGCATGCATGACATAGCGATTTGACTGTTGGATTAGGACTCTAGGAGGCCATGGTCTGAATCTCTGCTCAGCCACTGAAACCCATTGACTGACCTTGGGCAAGTCACTCTCTCAGCCTCAGGCAAAGGCAATGGCAAATCCCTACTGAACAACTCTTGCCAACAAAACCCTGTGATAGGGTCTTCATAAGTCAGAAACGACTTGAAGGCACATAACAGCAACAACCCACTTCATTAGAAAATATAATATATTAAAAATACTTCAGCATGCCCATTCTCTTCTTGTTTATCCTGTGTATGATATGCAGCCATTCAGTCTATCTGGAATGTTTTGAATGTATACCTCAATCAGTAAAAACAACAGCAACAACAAAAAGCAAACAAACAAACAAACAAACAAACAAAAACCAGCACCAGCAGCAACAACAAAAAACTGGGCTGTGATCTTATATATATATTTACAGATGCATTGGTGTTTTTCATTCAATAGAGCAACTTTTGTTAACATCTAAAATCTAACCTTTAGAATCTAAATATATGGCAAGTAACAAGCAGGCTCCATTGCACAGATTCATCTGAACAATATAGTAGTACAGACTGGAAACCATTTCTCAATTGCAGGTCTATGACTAAAGTCATTTTGTGGATACCCAGAATTGTGATAGTTTTCCTCCTTGACTACAGGCCATGGACTGCATACATTTTCACTCCTGAAGACATCCTGATATCTGCATACATATAATCACATGGTTTGTCAGTGGCCTCATGGGCCATTGAGTCCAAGCCCCAGCACAATGCAGGATCTCTGGCTAAAGCATTGCCAGCAGGTAGTTCTTCACTCTTTTAAAAGAAATATAAAGCCGCCCCTCCGTTTTCGCAGACATGGAATCCGCATTCCTTGCCCATTCATGGGCAGCATATGGAGGGAGACAAAAGGGTGACACATGTGGAGTGCACCCGTGGGCGCGTGCCGCCATTCAAGCCAATGGTGCTTGGATATTGGGGATATTCCATTTTTGGGGTCTGGATCCCCTGCAAAAATGGAGGGCGACTGTATAATTAACTGAATTATCAAAGAGGACTATGTTAGTGTGTCTCAGTATTAAAAGTGAAGGGTAGAGAAGTCTTCTGGTATCTCTACAACTAGCCAAATTATTTCAGCATAAGGCTTTGTGAGCTGTGGTCCACTTATTGAAAGCTCATATTGAAATAAATTGGTCAGAATTACAGGTGTCACAAGTCCCTTTTCTTTCCCTTTTTTTAATTTAAAAAAAATTAAGTGTGTGTACATGTGGAATGCAACTCCACTCACATCCTACTAGCAAGTTCTCCATAGCCAACTGATCACTGTGTGAAAACCATACTGGACTATAAAGTCTGACTGAGCAGGGCCCCTTTATGTTCTCACAATTTGCTCCCACAAGATGTGGCAATGGCTACTGGCTCAGATATCCAGGGCTTGGCTGGAAGGATAGACAAATGTGCTGAGTTAGATACACCATATTACAGTACATACCAGGTGGCAAGAACAAATAATAAAGGAAGAACAGTGCTTTCAAGACATTGCAGGATGTTAAGCGTGACCTCAATAAAGAATTACATAAATTCATAGATTAATTTAGAGAAGCCAGCAAGTATAGAAAGCATGAAGCAAATATGAAGTCATATATAGTCCTACTCTAACATGAAGGAAAAACTGGTCCCTGACAAACAGTATGAGGAATTCTTAGGGGGAAACATGAATCAATGATTGATCAATCTTGCTTTCCATGTATGTATTTTCTTCACCCTGTTCTCTGCATTCTTCCCCCAAATTTCAGTTTCTAAAATACAAACACATACTTTCTGACCTGAAATTTTGGGTTAAAATATATTTTAAATTAACATAAGGGCATACATATTTTTCCACACAAGGATAACTTTCTGTTTTTCTCTCCAGCAAGTCCTCCAGAAGTTATTTGGCTTGCAAGTCTCACCAGCCCTAGCTAACATAGTCAATGGTAAAAAGAGTAATTCACTCCTGGAGAGCCACATAATTCTCACACTTCAAGGCAATGGACTATATGTATCCTGAACTCCACTTTTGCTCTTTGCTTGAATTACTGCCAGAGAAGGACATGTGGATGATATGAACCCTGACAGTGAACTGATACAGTATAGAGCTTTCATGACAAAACTCATTGATATTTATTTTAATATACATTATTTTACCCCCACATTTTTAAAATCATCACCAGGGAAATGTCACAGAATGCCCACATTTGGGCAACCATATATCAGTTCCAGAGTTTGGAAATACCTTATTTTCCTGCGTATAAGACTACTTTTTAACCTGCAAAATCTGTGGTTAAAGTGGGGGGTCGTCTTATATGCAGAGTATAAGGATAGGGAGGATGGAGGTGCTAAAACTCTATATTTTGACTGGGGAAATGGGGGGTCGTCTTATACGCGGGTCGTCTTATACGCCGGAAAATACGGTAATGGGTTTATGTTAGCTGTAACACATCATCTTTGGTGGACAGTAAAAGGTAACAATATTCCTTGTGAAGACTGTATGACAAATGAGCAGTGAATCATTCTGTGTGTCTCTGTGTGTGTAACAAGTTGTTGTTGTTAATTGCAATCAAAGGCTTTGACTTAATTGCCATCAGTTGCCCTGCACAGGTCCTGCAAATGAAGGGCTGTGATTTCCTTGATTGAATCTATCTATCTGTTATGTGGGGGCTAAACAGACAGGCAAAAAGAGGTGCTTAAGGGGAGGGAGGGTTTCAGGATTTTTGGAGTTGTATTTGTATGGAATTTTAACTGGTGTAAGCCGCCCCAATTGTTTGACAGAGGGACGGGATACAAATAAAATGTATTATTATTATTGAAGATCTGGCGTTTAGATGACACATGCATTGAAGCCGGCAAGAAAACACCCTCTAGGTGCCTTATGGGGAGAAAAGCCGCTTCAAAAAGAAGCAGCTTTCCCCTGCATCTTCCTGAAAAATGCACACTTTTGCATGTGTGTATAAATGCACCAACGCCAGTGCAGCTCTGAAGGGGCGCTCTTTCCAAACCCTAACCCTAATTGTGCATGTTAACGCCCCGTTGCAGGAGCGCATTTAAAAGGGACAGAACTGCTGTACACAAGTGGTGGGGGTGGCAATGCCCAAAGGAGAAACCATGGAACCTCTCATGGAGATGAGTACAACATACACAAAACAGACAGTCAAAGGGGGGGCATAGGGTGCAGTGGGGGGTGAAGGGAGGCATGATTGTACTTTGCTGGCATCTGCATGGGCACACTTCTGCTCTGATGGCCTGTCCTGGTGAAGCACTGCACATGCAAAATGTGTGCAGGTTCACGGGGACGGCTATGCAATGGGATGGCAGTTGCCAGCAGTGCACTCCTGCGAAGGTGTGCAGGGGTGGTGGTGGGGAGAGTAAAAATAAAAAAGCAACCTGCGGTGTGGCTTGAAGCTGTCCTCTGTGGTCATGGCATGCACACTTCAGCTGCCTTAGGAGCTGGTGGTGGGGCAGGTGGGGTTTCAATGTGGCTTCAGAAAAGACAGCTTCTCCTGCCTGTCTGTTTTGTCCCGTAGTTTTCCTTTTTTCCTACTGCTTCCTGCTTCACCAAACATGATTTGTTTTTTCTAATGATATAGAAAAAACACTGTCTCATAATATATACTGTCTCATAATATATCCAAAGTATGTTTTATTTATTACATATATCCAAAGTATGTTTTATTTATTACTTTTAGCAAGGCAAAATCCTTTTGAAATGAGTTTTCATGTTGGGCCATTCTCCCTCTCTCTCTTTTTAGTGGATTCTGTTAAAAAAAAAAAAGGGGGGGACTAAAAAAAGGGGGGGGAACTAAAATCAACAAGCAAAAATCAATGAGTCACTTTAAAAATCTGAGTAACACTAGAAACCCCTTGAAATTACTTTGTTAGTAATGTTTAGCTTAATAAACAAATTTGAATGATCCTCCCTTTGCATAAGAAAGCTAACAAGACAGGTTTTTTTTAAATATCAAAGCTGGGAAATGATTATTATAATTATCAACGACTTCAGAACAGGCCAGGATATGAAACCAACTTTAACCAACAGCTAGTATCCTGCAAATCACAGATTCTTACTTTGAATGCAATGGGAAACTGTGGCTTCCTGCACACTGCTGTTTGTTTCTTCATTAAGACAAAGGGAGATGTGAAGCAGTTGTGTCTAGGTACGTGAAGGACATTCATTCAGCAGGATATTAGGGCAAAATATGATCAGTTGAACATAATCATTATGTGGTAACAAACTTGGCTCAAATCTATTGATTAGTCCACTTAGAGTAAACCCACATAATCAACTGTTGTCTGGTGAGTCTACATGTACGGTAGGTAAATACAAGCAATTCAATGGATCTACTATAGTTGAGCCTAACAACAAGGATCTAGGACCTAGTTTGGTAGAAGTATGTGACTGATAGGAAACTGTAGCTAACCTTGACTAATAATTTCACCTGTACAATACATGCTATATATGCAGTTTACATTCTTAGATGTATCCTTAAAACCTGACTTGTACAATAGTCCTTTATAGTCCTCTTGCAGATATTCAGGGATACGTATGTATATGTGGGGTACAAATTTTAAAATTTAACACCTGTGGATTCACAATGATTTTTTTTATTATTTAGGATAAAACTTCTCACAAACATCAGTCACAGAAAATTTCCTCTCAAAATATACACTGTTTCCCAAAGTCCTATTAGTTCTTGAATGAAAAAAAATTACATCAATCCTAAATAGATTTCCAAAAAATAAATCTCTTTTCTTTTAGTTGCACTTTCTCTCCTATTGTGCTTGGCATCACTACTGCTTTAATGTTAGACTTTGGAGGGGTGACAAAAAATGCTTATGTGACTAAAATTCATGTTTTGTTTTTTCGAACTCTCAATAAGGGCCAGCTATAAACTACACATGTTCCAACTTATACATCTTACTTTTATAATTTTTCAACAGTATTTTGTGTCAGCCATCACAAATTACTTTGTATTAAAACGTAAAACTGCATGATTTGACAGCCAGCATACAAAGAGAGCAGAAAGTGACCTTGAACAGCAGTGTATAAAAATACATTTATCACTGAAATGGCATGCTGGCTGTCAGTCAATATATGCCTCTCATTTGTTCAGCGGTTCTCCTGCTGTGATTCCCTCATTACAATTTGCTTTTACTTCCTGGGCAAATGACAAGCTGAAAATGAGGCAGCGTCTTTCTTGACCAAACTTAATCCAGAAAAAATTAGACAACAGCTGCAGCCATCCAAGTGTTACAGCGTGTTTCACAAAATGTTATCTAAAATGTACTGTTTATATACATCCCTCAGTGTTAGGTGATGCTAAATAGGAGAGCTGCCAAACGTGTCCCATACCCTCTAAACCCATCACATTTTATTAAGTTATTTATGCTGATCTCTTTAAAAAAAAAAAAATCAATGCAGCCTATTTTTCAAATATGCCAGACATTTACAAAGATTTGATTTACACTCACAGTTTAAGAGGCAGACACTTCTTTTCTGTTTCAGATATTTCAGGATGACACTGCCAAAAATTAATATGGCTGTAAAGTCAACAGCAGATTTTGAACACTTATTCCTAATTAGGAGCACTCACCTCTAAGTGGATATAGTTATGGCCTGGCTTACAGATTACAGTAAAGGCATAAAAGACTTCACTGCAAAAGGGCAGCTGATATCTCTCTATGTGTAAACACACATCAGCATTTGACTGGTTGTAACAAACGGCTGCTACACCTTTTTGTAAGAACACTTTACCCCTCCTTATAGTCAAGCAGCGGATAATCAGTGACCTTTATCTAGATGAGGTAAGAATAGTTTATTCAACTCCAAGAGACAGATACGGTAAAGAATACCAGACTACTGTTTTCTTGATATATAATTCATTCTACACATTTCTTTAAAAAGCATAATGCACATGTCTAATGTAAATAACAATCTACTCATAATTTATTTAAGTATTACTAAATCTTAAATTTTAAGAATTTAACAGCTTGATAATTGTACATTTTCTAGTTTACAAACTATTTTCAAGTATTTACTATGCCTTTCATGCTGGTCAAATATGGATCAGGTAGGCATTTATGTACATTTAACTTTTCTATTTGTTGCAAATTATAATACTAAGAATTGTCAGAACATCACAACCATTATGAATACCCAGAAGATTAACTGACAAAATATATCACGTCCATCTAATCAGGCAAATAATAATCGTGAATTTGCTGTTGCAAATCACTGCAAAAGCATGTTTTCATAAACTACAAACTGCACAAAATTGGTGTTCATGGAATGAATGCTTATTTTTTAAAAAATAAATATAGCGCAACAAAACATGAATACTAAGTTTTACAGTAGGCTTTGTAGTTAAAACACAATACTTGGCATTAAAATAGATGTTATGAAGCCTAGCAGCAAGAGGACAAATAATAATGTTAACCCAGTTAACAAATATGATACACTGTTCATAAAAGCATCTTTCAGAAGCAATCAAGACTTCTTAATTTGGACCAGGCCACTAATCCACAAACCGTGCTTGTTACTGTCCATTTCCTAATAAGGGGAAAAATTAATATGAATCAATATGCTTTACAGAAATTGGGGCATGTTCTACATAAAAGAGATTTTTAAATAGGATAACTTACAGAAAGAATTTGTATATAATTCATTTTGCTCTTTCAATCTGAAGGGTTTGGTAAAACTGAAAAGGACTACAAATATTTTGTTGAGTTAAGCTTAGTTAAAATTGTAGCATTTCATCTATATGTATGAAATTTAATAGACAAGAGAAAATGTATTTTTACTTTTAAAACTGCCATAATTACTTATAATCATGGTCTTTTTTTATAGTCACCTCAAAAAAGTCAATCTTCTCTTGCTTTTGCTTAAGGAAGATATTATTTTATTAAAGATAAGTACATATACTATAAATAAATAAATAAATAAATAAATAAATAAAATGTGTGTTTCTATATGCATTTGTTGTCAATAGAGCAGCATGGATATCCTTGAAATAGTTTCAGCTTACTTCTTGAGCTGTATTCATGATTATCCAATGTGCAAAACACATCACATGACAACTAGTTTCTGCTTAAATGTTGTATTGTGATTTATTAAGAGCAGATGCCAGCACTCCCATTTGCTCAAGGCTTTGGGTTTGTGTTTTTTCAACATCAGTTGTTCCAAAGGGCATGGTAAACTGCTTTTGAAACTGAGACAGAGACCTGCCTTTAAAAGATGGAATGATGAAAATAGGCACGCAGAAGGTACTGGGGGCTTCAAAGTAGTATCTACAGTTCTTTAATTTTAAAAAAGCCCCCTGTACAGTGGAAATTTTTTGAAAGTGAGCTGTTTATAAATCATGCATTTTGTAAATACAAGGCTCAAGTGAGGAATGTGGGCATACAAGTAATTTATGCAATTATTGTTTGCACTAATGTAATGCCCAAAGTTACAAGCACTATGGTGTCATTAACATGTCAACTAGGGATTAAAAAAAAAAATATTCACTGTTATTTCTTTCCTGGCCAAAAAATGTTTCTATGTTTGAATTACAGAATTCTCTCTCTCACTCTTTGTGTGAAAATCATGTTTCCTTTGTGAAAAAGCAAAACAAAATAAAAAAACCAACCCGTTTCTAGATAGTCACTTTGTGTGTGTGTAAGACTGCTGGAGTTTTGGGGTTTGTTTGTTTGTTTGTTTTTGCACAAAACTCAGCAATGTTGTAAAAAAAAAAAAAAAAAAAAGCCACGGGCCTATCCAGAAACTGTGTTTTTGCATAAAAATATGTTTTCCATGCAACCCTCCTCCCAGTTTTTCATACCAAAAATACACTGGGGTATTTTTTGTAAGAAAAATGAGGGGGGGGGGTGTTGCATGAAGAACAGATTTTTGTACCCACCTTTGTGTGCAAAATTGTTGGGTGAGAATTGCAGAGAAATACTCTCTTTTTGGGGGAACCAGGGAGAAAACTGCCAGAATCTGTCAGCTTCACATGTGGAGAAGAAACAGCTAAATACTTAAATTCCAGATGCCAACATATCTCAACGGAGTGGAGAAACATGACTTCCCTATTCGGGAAACAAAGAACCACCACCTACCCCCATAGAGTAGAACTTTGCATTTCATACTTTAGTATATTGTCTGGGCAACTCTTCAGAACCTTTGTTTCAAAGCTCAAGCCTGAAGGTTATCATGCTTCTTGAAGACACTATTCAGGGTATAAGGGAAGAGGTATTTGGCTGTAAATGTTCAGCACCACTTAACCCACAAGAGCTGGTCAAGTGTTTTCCCATAAAGCAGAATGCCATTTTATTTAGACAGCAATTCCAGCCATTTGCAATTAATCTCTTAGAGCAAATCAGTTTTCAAAGAGATATTCCAATAAATTTCACCCTTAAAAATCAATCTTATTCGTTTCCAACTCATCTTGGGGAAAGGAAGCATTTTAATTGAGGTCTCCTCTGAGCTTTTCAGGCAGAGATCAGACTAGGGCATTAGGATGCATCACTAGAATAAACCAAGGCAAAAAGGCTCTTCACACTAAATCATTTTTGGCTGAACTAAGACTTTATTTTACATTACAGTAGACTGCAAATAATCTATACCACCCATAAGCAGAACAAAAGATTGTGGATTTAAACTAGGAACTGTTAACCTTTGGCATTGTGTATTTCAGTGTTATAAATATGCACAAATCTATTGGTGCCAAAATGAGTTGAAATGTTTAGTTATAGAACACTTACTGAAGAGAACAGGTTAGCGAACAGAAAAACAAGCACTTTACAGTAGGAGAGAATCAAAGTTTGGATCCCCCCTCCCTTAAGCTCCTTGTGTTAGTGTTACGGTATTAGTAGATCTCTGTTCAAAATGTCAGTTTCGGGAAGGTGTAAACATCTTTGGATAAGCTCCAAAATTCTTTAGAAACATATCTATTTATTCCAGACTCCAGTGCTTTTCTCCTATTTGATTAACCTTGAGGTTAATCAAAACTCCAATGTACACTTCACTAGGCAGCTTTGTTGTGACTGCAGTTACAGAGTGAATTTATACCATTCTATCTGGTTAGTGACTTGTTTCAGGGAAATTTGCAAGGTAGCTTTCAAAATACAACAAAATACAAAATCAGATTAAAAAATTAAATATATAAAACATTATCATAAAGTACTCAAGGAGAGATGGGCAACATGTGTTTCATGTGCAGCCTACAGGCCCACAAAACCATTTTGCACTTCCCGCTGTGTTGTCCTTCTGCCACTGCAAAATCTATACCACACTCACAAAAATGTTTCTTCAGGAGATCCCAAATGCCCCATCTACCCAATGTTGTGATGCTTTTGCTAAAACTGCTTGCTTATTTGATTCTTCTTCATTCCAAACAGAAAATGTCATTTCTTTTTCTATGGTGTAGAAGAGTGTTCTACCATGCTCCAGCCCTGTAGAAGCCATTACGGTTGCAAAAATTTTAATGGGAACTGTAGCAGTGTCAGCAAAATTGGTGGAGGATTATAACGGTGGTGGTGATGCAGCCCTAATGGGTTTAGGAGAAAAGTTTCATAGACCACTGGCCAGCAGTAATCTTACAGCAACTGTCTAGGAGGCACTATGCAAATGTTCAGAGTTTGTTATGCCCTGATCCCTGAGAAAAGAATACAAACTAGCATGCAGCCTACTGTAAACAACAGATAAAAAAACCCAACAGAAAACAAAATGTAATTTAATTTAAAATTTGCAGAGCACTTTGCAGATAATACTGCTGAGATTAATTCTGATTTAAGACACTATAGTTGATATAGGTTTCATCTGTACTGCAAAAATAATGCAGTTTGACAGTACTTTAATTTGAAGTTGTAGGCTTTCATGGCCGGCATCCATGTTTTTTTGTGGGTTTTTCGGGCTGTGTGGCCATGTTCCAGAAGAGTTTCTTTCTGATGTTTAATTGCCATGGCTCAATGTGATGGAATTCTGGGATATGTAGGTTTGTGAGATATTTAGCTTTCTCAGGCAGAGAACTCTGGTGCCACAAATTACAGATCCCAGGATTCCATGGGATAGAGCCATGGAAGTTAAAGCAATGTCAAATTGCATTATTTCTACAGTGAAGATTAGACCGTAGGCCCAACAGATAGAACTTTAGTCCTTGCTTGCCCAGTGAATGGGGATATTTTTCAGTTTATAGAGCCCAAGGACACAGGGGTGCTATATGTCTGTTAGATCCTTGTCCTTCCTTACTCATAAAAAGGCTAGGTGGTCAGGCCTGGATGAGTGGATTAAGAGAAAGATTGGTGTCTTTTTACAAAGTGCCTATGTATTTCAATTCTGGGGGTTCTTGGACGGAGTGAAATATTGAGATCCATTTGAATATGTCTTCAGGCCGCTTTATGGGAAGGAGTCGGCTTTGGATGCCTTGGTGGATCATCTACATCAGGAAATGGACAGAGGGGATGAGGCTTTTGATAACATTGGCCATTGGAATTGAAATTGGAGGCAGTTTTTTACAGTGACTCAATTTATTTCTGGGGTGGAGGAGGAATGAGATGAGATTGTGCTACTTGGTACCATTTTGTTGTTAACTGCCCTAGAGTCGATCTCGACTCATGGCGACATTATGGATGAGACATCTCCAAGACCCTCTGTCCTCCACTGCTCTGCTTAAAATCCTGCAACCCCTTAATACCTGTGACCCCCTTAGTAGAGTCCACCCATCTAGCATTTGGCCTTCCTCTTTCCTATCTCCCTCCACCTTCCCCAGCATTATTTTTGCCAGACTCCTCTCTTCTCATGATGGGTCTAAAGTACCACAGTCTAAAGGCCTTTGCAGACTGCCAGAAATAGTGCATATTAAATTGAGGCACTGTCCTGGCTCAGTGCTAGGGAATCATGGGAACTGTAATTTATTGTGGCACCAGAGCTCTCTGACAGAGAAGGCTCAATGTCTCAGAAAAAAATACAATTCCCATGGCTCCCTAGCACTAAGCCAGGGCAGTGCCTCAATTTAAAGTGCAGTATTTCTGGCAGTCTGCAAAGGCCCTAAGTCTTGTCATCTTGACTTCCAGGGAGCTTTCCGACTTGATCTGCTCTAGGACCCACTTGTTTATCTTTTTGGCTGTCCATGGGATCCTCAGAACTTTTCTCCAGAACCACATCTCAAATGCACTGATTTTCTTCCTATCATCTTTCTTAACTGTCCAGCTCTCATACCCATTCATGGTAATAGAGAATACAATGGCTTGTATGATTCTAACTTTTGTGCTGAGTTGTATATCTTTGCATTTTAGAATCTTTTTTAGTTCTTTCACCCTCCCAATTCTTAGTCTTCTTATTTCCTGGCTGCATTCCCCATTTCTATCAATGTTTGATCCCAGCTATGGGAATTCTCTATTTCTTCATTGTCTAGTTTGAACCTGTGAAGGTCCTCGGTGGTCATTATTTTTGTTTTCTTTATGATCAACATTAAGCCTGCCTTTGCACTTTCTTCTTTGATCTTCCTTAGTAAATGTTCCAGGTCTGTGAATTTTCTGCTAGTATTATGGTGTCATCTGCATAACTTAGAATGTTGAGATTCCTTCCTCCTGTTTTCGCTCCTCCTTCTTCTGTGTCCAAGCCTGTTTTTCTTATAATATGTTTTGAATACAAGTTGAACAGATAGGGTGAAAGGATGCAGCCTTGTCTGACCCTTTGCCAACTTGGAGCCATTCTTGGTACCATTATGCTGATAACGTTCAACTCTATTTCTCCTTTTCACCTAAACTTGGAAAGGATGTTTTGCTTCTAAACCACATTTAATGTTTGGCACCAATCATGGACTGGATCAGGGGTAGGCAACCTGTCCCCTTTAAGGGCAGAGGGACTTCAGCTCCCAGAAGCCTCAGCCATGTTGGCCATAGTCCCATGTTGGCCAATAGCTCCTGGGATTCTGGGAGCTGAAGTCTCTCGGTCCTTAATGGGGACAGGTTGCCTACCCCTGGACTCCATGATGGTGCATACCATTAATTCAGACAAGTCAAGGCAGATCAGGGAATAAGGATTCAGCCTATTCTGGAAATGGCTACTGTCCCTCTGAAGATGCTTGACCAATTTGGGTATACTACTGGATTCAACCCTGAGCCAGCATGGCAAGGCTTCAGCAGTGGCTGGGAATGTATGTGCACAATAGAGCTCATATGCCAGTTGTATCCATGTGAAGTGTGCAATTTGGCCACAATGACACCTGCTTTATTTTATGCTGTTTTGTTTACTACAATATGTTCTACTTGTGCCTGCTGTTGAAGAGTGTACTGAAACTTCATCTGGTCTCAAATGCTGTGGACAGACTTAGGGTCTATGCAGACAGGTGGTTTTGGGTAGCCCCTGCTAGTGACGGATCGGGGTTATGGCAATCCCATGGCCCGGCCACGATGCTTCCTTTTGCCGCCCCTAAAAAAGTGTTAAATTCAACTCCTTTTAGGGGTGAGAAAAGGCTGCCCTAAGAGCCGGTGCCATGGCTCTTCTGTGCCCTTTCGGCGCAGCGTGTCTACATGCTGTGCCGGGAGGGCATCCTGACATTGCATGCCATGCGTACGGGCACGCAGCATCAGGAAGGCATCAGGCTGGGGTTGGGGCAGCCGGCATGTGGCTGCTCTGCCCAACTCCACCCCCAGGCCAGCCCTTTAGGCTGGTCTGCAACTCCCCTTTGTGAATTTATGGAGACCCTGTGGGAGAGGCCCTTCTCTCTTATCCTACCTCAGGTGGTGATGTGAGAAAAGACATTTCCAGTGGTTGCACCTAGGATTGGATTCCCCTCCCATCCCCCCAAAAAGACTTAAAAGGGCTGCTGAAATTAAATTCATTGCCAAACTAGAAACCCATTTCCCCTCAATATGTGGCAAATGAGTTTCTTCATTTTTATCACAGTCCTTTTAAAAACATACATAGTAGGAAAAAGTTTGGCTGCTCTTTTATTACTAGATATCAGATGTGTAGCAATCTTTTAAGTGAAGTCAAAAGCTTTCACGGCAGGCATCCACAGGTTTTTGTGGGTTTTTCAGGCTGTGAGGCCATGTTCTAGAAGAATGTATTCCTGACATTTCTCTGAAAATGCCAGCTACAGATGCAGGCAAAATGTTAGGAATACATTCTTCTAGAACACAGCCTCACAGCCTGAAAAACCCAGGAAAATCAGAATACTGATGATTATACAAAATAAGAGCTAGAATAGTAATGCAAATACTTTACATCAACATATTATTAATGGGCCTTGTTTGTAGAAACTATAAGGGGCATGGTACATGGGCCACAAGGGTATAAGAGGTGCAGCATTATTCAGGATAGCCTAAACCAGGGGTAGGCAACCTTTTTGAGCTGGGGGCCGGGTTGCTGTCCCTCAGACAATTGGGGGGGCTGAAGCACCAAATATAAATAAATAAATAACTAAATAAATAAATATATATAAAAAATAAAGAAATAAAATAATTTTTTTTAAAAAAAATATGCGTGCATACTCTCTCAGCCCCAGAAAAGCCATGGCAAAACCCCTGTGGAGAACAAGTAATAACAACAATAATCAATATCATCATGGCAGATGGTGGCGGTGGTGGGGGGCGGCGGCGGCAGCAAGACTGGCCTGGGGCCGGTCCAAAGGCCTCTGGGGGCCGCATCCGGCCCCCTGGCCTTAGTTGGCCTACCCCTCGCCTAAACCCTAAACCTTGAAATCACTGGTGCGGTTTTCCTGCTCTCTTCTTCCTATTTTAGGGCATTTCCCCAAAAGATAATGATGCAAGGATCAACTGCATTCTTTCTAGTCTATGGGCCACAAACGGAAGAAATATCGTCAATGCATCCTTCAGGGAAGGACATGTTCCATCATGTCTAA
>CM034703.1:18508811-18535727 GCA_020142125.1 Phrynosoma platyrhinos | reverse complement strand
GGATACAAATAAATTTTATTTTATTATTATTATTATTATTATTATTATAAATAATGGTACTATAGCCAGCCCTCCACATCTGCAGATTTGATTATTCACAGATTTGATTAATATATTCTCTCTAGGAATTTCTAGGTCCTCCAGTGCAAATCTATGATCAATTTCCCCCAGAAGTCACAATGGAGAAGCAAAGAGATTCCTAGAGAGAACGCTTTCTAATCATTTCTAGGTCCTCTTGCATAATCCTATGGTCAACATCTGGCAGATATTGACAACAAAGTTTCCTCTGGAGGACCTAGAGATTCCTAGAAAGGTGTTCTATCAGGTTAAAAGATAGTGGTTTTTTATTTTCCACTTTCATGGGAGTCCTGTGCCCTTACCCCAGTGAATGTGGAGGGATCATTGTAATGTAGGATATCACAGTCAATCACTTCCAGGGCGCAACTGTTGTACTGCTTCTCACATATCACATTGCATGTACTTCTTTAAGATGTTGTTTCTGTATAACACATTCTGTAGATGCACCCTAAAATACCACTCCATCTTCTAAGAACTCCTCACATAATGGCTCTTTCTTCTCCGTAAACCATCAATTAGAGATTGCCACCCAATTACCACCACAGCTACCTGAAAAAAGATCACTCAGGAACCTGTTCTTGGAAATAAATAAGGTAGTTTACTTCCCATGCATAGCTTCAGTAAAGCTGATAAGATTGAAATTGACACCTCTTTGCTCGCTATTCTGTTGGTGTACCTTAGCTCCAAAAGAGACACATGCTGGAAACATCACTTACTTGAATAAGAAATTAGATCTTCCACAACTAACTTAACTGAATCTCCAGTGTCTGCCAGTGGCCAGTATAAAACAGCTAGCCTCCATGATTGTCTTGGCATAAAGCACTCCCCAACAGCATCATACATGACTTTCTTCAACATGATGACCATTTTCAGGAAACTGGACTCTTTCCAGAAGTCATGAGGTTTATTCCCCATTGCATAATTTTGAAGATGTTAAAACAGGGCATCCTATGAGGCTCTTTACACTGTAAAGTTTACAGAGTTGGGCCCCAGACTGCTTCTGCACTAGGAAAGCCAGATATGAGCGAAGTAGAAGGCAATAAGGTGTTTGGGGTCTAACAGAAAGGTGCTATCCAACATCTAATGATCTCCATTGGGATACATGCCACTGTGTTGCTGGAAGAAGAGTACAATAAATACTGGCATTAAGTTTTAAGCTAGAATGATGATATGTAGTTCTCTCTTTCAAAAATCCCTTTCTTGTCTGAGGTGTGTCTTTTAAGTTTGCCATGATTTAATCATTGCAAATGTTAAACAAAACCTGTTTATCTACTAGCTAAAGTACTACACACATTGAGAGACAGCATACTTTTGTATACATACTAATCAGTCATAGATAATTCTTATTCACTTCCTTTTTGGGTGCCTTCTGCTCTTGAAATCCTAAATATGGTTCTTTGTAAGAGCAAAGGCTGACTTTGCCCTTGCAATCTTGAGGGGGAAAAAGTCAGGTTGTTGCTATGCTTTTTTTTTTTTTTAAATACCCTAACTCTCTAATCACCCCCAAATTGATGTGATCACACATCATGAACCTCAACTTGTTTATACTGCCATCCCCTCTAACAGCTGTGTCATAAGGCGCATCCACATTCCCGCACTGTCGGTCAATACCATGCAATCTGCTCTTGTGTTCCACAGTTCACGTACAGTAACGTGTCCCAAGGCATTTTTACAATCCATAAAAGATAACCCAAAAAAGGCAAAACCTCAAATGAACTAGATAACTAGATAAAGCAGAGGAGAAAAGAAGAGAGCAGGGGGAAAACAACCCATCCACCATACAACTATCTCAACCTTCAAATTAAAAAGGGAAGGAAAACATTCAGGAAAAACACCCTAGGGGAAGCAATTATTTTATATAAATGTTGTGAACTTCGAAGTAAATGAAATTAAAATAAATAATAGTTAATAAACAATGAGAATGATCATATTTAACTCACAGCAATTAAATTTTAAATGCAGGAAATGCCAACACTTGTGCAAATTATGTAAGCAAGCAACTTGATTCATATCCTTTTTTTCTGTAAATTTTATACATTCAGATCATATCACCAACATTTTTCAAACAAGATTTTCCTTGCACTATGTTCATTATCAGTTAAGTTCATTTTCAAATGCAACTTCTAATATGGAGATTAAATGCTTAGTTTCACTATAATCTTGAAAGTACCCTGGTAGCCTCACTTGAAAGGCCATTGTGCAAGCCTTCACTTCAATACTCCAAGAGAGTTCACAGATATGCAAGGGTCAGATATGTACAGGTGTACAAAAGACAGTTTTCACATGTTTTCTGAACTGTTAGGAATAACCAATTCCTAAGAGTACACATGTTCAACAAGGCTAGATTTTCTAAAGTGATCTATACTCCTAAAGGCATATCTGTTCAGCATCTCCGTGTGTTCTTAGTCTAGGAGTTTAATATTATTTATATGGCACTTTTCCATTGTGTTTTCATAGATACTTATAAAAGAGGACAAATGCCACAAACCCAATAAAAAGACAAACATAAAACAACAATATATTGATATCTAAGATGAACACAGAATCCCCATACACCCCCCCAAAGCACTGTGAAATGCTCTTCTGAAAGACAAGCAATTAAGAGCATCCAGAAAATGACATGGAATAGCTTCCCCTCAAAAAAGGAAGCTAGATTCAGGTTTTTAGGTGGTTGGGTTCTCACCATTCAATTTAAGAGTTTTAAAAGTAAAAAAATATATATATATAGAATACCAGCAGTGGTTAGAGATCCTGACCAAGGAGCAAAGACACCAATGAACTGAAGAGATGAACTAAAGGCTTTGTTAGAGGAACTACATTCTAAAATAGGAAAGTGCTAATCTGACCTAGCTTCATTCCAGGGAAGTGCTGAGAGAAGACTGGTGGAGAGAGAAAAGGTTGGAAAATATTCCTAAAATATTTGCATCACAGAAGGGTCAGGAGAGGTGTATAAGAAGGCAGAGCACTTTGGGTTACTCAGAGGCTGAGCAAACAGGCCAGGAAAGCATGGGACCAGCCCAGTCTTTGGGCTGGTACAATGATTGATGGGTGTTTATATGTCTGCCCATCCCCGTGCCATGGACCAGATACCGCCACATGCCCCTTAACCTATTCCTCCATTGCAGTTAGTGAAAAGCCACCTCTCCCTGTCACCGCCTCTGATGACCAAACAGAGCATATAGCCATGTGGGTGCAGACAGGTCCCTTGTTTTGATGTCAGAGGCAGCGAAGGGGGCTGGTGGCTTATGACTAGCTGCAACAGAGGAGTAAGGTAAGGGGTGTGTGGGCTGTCTGGTCTGCATGAGGTTGCCATGGAATTTCACCCTGCTGCATCCGGGCCCAATCCTAGGCCGAGGCTAATGGCCTGCATCTTCCTAACAGGACAACATGGGCCCAGAGGAGGGGGAACACGGGCCTCTGGGCCCATGTGGATAGCCCCTCAAATTAGCCCTATTGCTACTCCCCCCTAAGGCCCAAAACAGACGGTCAGATGGGGGAAGCTTCCAGATGCTCCGGGGCATGGTGTTAAGACAATGGATGCCCCTAGAGCACCCAGAAGCCACTCCAGGGTTATGCTAGGACTGCCTAAGACAGCCCAAAACTACCCCCAAAAGAACGGATCTTTTCCATTCCTTGTCTCAGTCCATTTGGGACCACAGTAGCAGGCACCTTCGGTGCCATGGCGTGTGGCTCCACAGCCCCAGGATGATAGGGCTGGGAACAGCTTCTGGCCACTTCTTCCTGCCCATCTCTTGCACCTCAAAGACATTCTTCAGTGATAAGCAACAAAAAAGAGGAACCAAATCACACCACAGTTAAGACAGATAGGACCCCTCTCCCCCAGAAAGGCATATAGAACACCAGCCAATGGTCCAACAAGGTGCTCTTGGTAGGATGTCAGCAGTCATGATGTTTAAGAACAAGAAGGTACTCTACCTACCATTGTTGAGGACAAAGTATACTGAAATGGTCTAAGTAGTTATACAAATTAGCGGGATCTTTTAGTATCATCATAGATACTAAGTTGTTATAGTCAACATTGGAACATTCATCATTTGTGAGCCTGGAAGCTAGATAAAATAGGCTTCAAGCTATCTGGAAAAAGGTGAGTTGGATGAAATTCAGTTAAAATGATCAAGTAAAAAGATAAGAACCATCCCTACAGCTAGTAGACTGGCAAATGGGCTCTTCTCTACAAGTAGCCAGATTCACCATGAGCTTTCCAGTACTTATAACCTGTTTCAATTTTACTAGCCCCTGGGTAAACCATAATAATGGAGCCAAGGAATAGTGTACAAAACACAAATGTGGAACAGACTCAAGAGGGAAAAAAATAAGCACTCCATATCAAGCATTTCCTGTGTTTGTATCTTGCAGTCAGTGATTCTGAACCCATGAGGTACACAGGTATATTGCAGGAGTTGAATATACATCCAAAGCACAATCCGCCCTTTTGGCATGGTTGTACTGAAGGTGCTGGGATATCTAACCACTTTTAAAGCAAGTCTGCAAATGTAAGGTGAAAGGCAAGGCAAATTTTAGAATCAATACAGTTATTTTCCCTTAAGAGAAGACAGGTTCTTTGAAAGCAACCTTGTAACTCACAAATGTCACGATTAGACTAGGAGCTAAGAATTTAAAAGATTCAGGAATATGTTTAACCAATGCACTATAATAAATAAATAAATTTACACAACTTAAAACAATTTAGAATTGTATATACATACATACGTATACACACATTTTACCACTGCAGTTTTCTGAGAAGTAATATCCGGAAATATACTCGTGAAAGAAAAAAATACTGCAGGCATACCTTACTGTTAATCTCTTTCTCCCATGAACTAACTCTCCCATTTTTTATTGCCTAGCTATGCTTGGCCATGAAACCCACTGAGTGACCTTTGGCAAGTCACATGCTCTCAGCCTCAGTGGAAGGCAATGGTAAACCTCTATCCCATCGCTTTAGCATTGCTATTAAGTCAGAAATGTCTTGAAGGCACACAACAATAACAATAGCAAAAGACTAAAACAAGTTGAATTTAAATTAAATTAAAAGAGGTATCTTGAAAAAGAGACCCAATGAAATGAAATTCATTCATGTTTCATTTACAACGTATGCACATCGCCGGAAGGTATTTTAATACATAGTATTTTTAAAATAATGTTGTGCATGAAAGTTAATGTACACTGAACGATCAGAAAGCAAAGGTTTCACTATCCCAGTTGTCCATGTAGACAATTTGGAAATATTGCAGATTTCAGAATTCCAGATAAGGGATACTCAACCTGTACTTAGCATAATACCAAGAGATAAGACAATTCATTTTTCACTGGCTGAGGTGGTACCAATACTGCTTTGAATTTGGCATTTTTGCTGAGTACAGAACATTTCAACTATGCACTTTATCTCTTATGAAAAGTAGCACAAACATTTGTCTTGTGTAAGTACTCAGATCTATGTACTTTCAGTGATTTTCGAATGGTCTGAATAGGTTCTTCAGTTTAATTAAATATGTGTCAATGAAAACAAAACACAGTAATCACAAAAACAAACTAATTCTGCAGACTTGCTGGGCAATGAAATAAAAATTTATGATAGAACTTACCAAGTTATGGGCTTGAAATGTTTGTATTCTTGCAACTCGCTTGTATGAATTTCTTTTTAATCTTTGTTTACAGCTCAGGTATGTAAATTTGTATATATTTATATGTCACACACAAAGAATAAGACATGCAATATTATCAAATTCCATTTTTGAAATCATTCGTTCCATTTTCAATAGCAATTCTTGGTCACAAAATGAGTGACAGTAACAAAGTTTTTCTCTTCTTACAGAACTTCTTGATATTGTATTGCATTGTAAACTGCTAAGCATACTATTAATAGAAAATTTACTATTGTCCAATTAATAAATAATTTTTGGAACTGCTTTCATGGCATTTGTACTTTCATTACTATTGTGAAACCTCATGTGATGATAATTAAGTGATTGCTGAAAGTAAGCATAGCACAATATTTCATTACTTTTTTGGTACCGGTATTTCATTTTTTATTATGTGTTAACATAGCCAAAGTGTGGGTTTTTTGTTCTGCTTTTGAATTTTATTTTGAGACTTTCAAAATTCAACTCAAAAAACAGCTTCCCTCACTGTACAAGGTTGACTCATTCATTATCATTTTTTCATATATCCACACACCATAAAAATATTTAAAAGATGGAGGAAATCTGGCAAGTCAATGCCAACATGAGTTGTGCAAGCACACAGCAATAATATCAATGAGCTGTGATGCCGTATGTTTATCATGAGATAATCACACCCCTGGAGGATTAAACACACTCAGCTGAACCCTGTGCCTCCTAACACACTTGGGGTGTCATTATCTGATGATAACCCTACTCCCTGTCAAGCCTTATTGCTTAATTAGGGGTTATGAAGGTGATAACAAGACTGAAAAAAAATATCGGATGAACAGCACCTAAGATGAGTGATACCTTAATCAACTTAAATCTAGCAGCTGAAACAGACATGGTCAACAAAAGGCGTATAATCACTTAACAGTAATTACGTGCTATACAAGAATGCATCAGCTGAAATGTGGAGTGGAAATTCCCACACTTAATCGGTGGCTCTGTCAATGGCCTTATGAAAGAAAATCTAAGAAAACATTATAATCTGTCAGCACTGGAAGGCAGCCTCTCCTGGTAAGACCTAAGTCATAACCCAGTATTTAATCATAAAGCACACAAAGGAAGAACATTTAGGAGTAAGATCAGGCACACCCATTTTATGTAGCTGGCATCAAAAATGCAGTTAGAGATTGAAAAACAAGCAAATGCTTTTAAGTACACAGACCATGCTCTGTCAAAGTCCAGGTCTTTTGTTCTATTCTGTAAACACTTGCCCTATTTGCAGATGGAACACGCTTATGGGTCTGGTACACTCGGAACTGCTTTCCAATTCACAGTGAAACATCAATTATCTTTATCAAACGACAATATCTCATCTCAGTCCATTATCAAGATGGAGTCTTATTTTAGCTGGACTGCAGCCCTATCTGTATATCAAGGCGGACCGCAGTGGCAGAGAGTGAGTGAAAGGCTGTGAAATAATCAATAATAATCATCAAATTGTGGCCGACAGGTTGTGAGGATGGAAGTTTTTGATGAAACCTCAACCTTTTTTTGTGTGTGCGTGCGTGCAGATGATAAGGTTTAACCTTTACAATACCTGATAACTATGACTCAGAAGAAGCAACCCAGCATACACATAACTGAGGGTTGGTCATTTAAAATAAGGCTGAAGCAGTATACCACCTTCTTTCCAGATAGCATCCTCTGTTCAGGAAGGACAAGGTACAGCTTCATAAATATATGGTATGGCGCATTGCAAATATTTGTGTGGACATTAAAAGAATATCTGACTACACTTCAGGGTCAATATAAGGCAATGTTATTGTTAAAATAATTGGAGGCACAATTTTTAGTAGTATCTATGATGATTGCTATGATTTGACTATACTTACATATTTTTTGTTTACATGTACTGGGAATGTGTGTTAGTAATTCTTCAATAACAAGACTTGGAACTTGAATATTCCACATAAATGCTTTGGAAAAATGCAGGAGAACAATAAAAATGGGTATGTTTTTACATAGGCAATATAAACACTAAAAAAATGTCAAGTTAGTTTTTTGTGGGTTTTTCGGGCTGTGTGGCCATGTTCTAGAACAGTTTCTTTCTGATGTTTCACCAGCATCTGTGGCTAGCATTTTCAGAGAAAACTGGAATGGAAGGGAATGGGTCTATATATACCATGAGACCCTGGGTAGGGAGGAGTGGTTCCCAGGTGAACTGTGTGTTGTTCTGTGTTGAATAGGTATTGTTCTGTTGCAGTCCTCAAAAACACCAAAATCAGGACTCAGCAAATGCAAATGAACTTCACCCAGGGTCAGGGGGTTCCCAGCAGACAATGGACCATTAATTAAAGACACACTAATCCTCCTCACATATCCTCCCACCCTGAGGCCTTGCTTTGATAGAAGAAACACAGATTTACATGCTAATCCTCTCAACAAAGGATCACATAGTAAATATACCCCACACACCTCCATGCCACCATTCTCTGAAGATGCCAGCCACAGATGCAGGCAAAACATCAGGAATACATCCTTCTAGAATATGGCCTCACAACCCAAAAAACCCACAAAAACCTATGCTATATATTTGTAGAAGAATGATGTACTCAGTTTGTTTGTGTGAATGAACCAAAAGGCTGACAAATTGACAACAATTTACGGTATATATCAATGTCATTTTAAACTACATTTTTTCTAGGAGGTTTACCATACATGGAAAGAGAGATCCCAGAGGTCCAAGAGGAGTTCAGGAAAGATAGAGGCATGAGGCACCACATTGAAAACAAATGATGGCTAATAAATCACATCAGGGAATTCCAAAAGAAAATCAGCATGTGCTTTATAGACTACAGCAAAGCCTTTGACTGCACAGATCATGAAAGGCTATGGAATGCCCTTAAAGACATGGGATTGCCAAAACATCTGATAGTCCTGATGAAGAATCTGTACTCAGGACAAGAAGCTAGTGTCAGAAAAGAACATGGAGAAACAGAATGGTTCCCAATTGGCAAAAGAGTCAGACGAGGGTATATGTTTTTACCCTATCTGTTCAACTTGTATGCACAACATATTATAAGAAAAGCAGACTTGGACACAGAAGGAGGAGGAGTGAAAATAGGAAGAAGAAATATCAACAGTCTAAGATATGCAGATGACACCACAGTACTAGCAGAAAACCTCACAGTCCCGAAACACCTACCAAAGAAGCTCAAAGAAGAAAGTGCAAAGGCAGGTTTAATGTTGAATATAAAGAAAATAAAAATAATGTCCACCAAGGACATTCACAAGTTCAACCTAGATAATGAAGAAATAGAAATAGTAAAAGAATTCCCATACCTGGGATCAAGCATTGATAGAAATGGGGACTACAGTAAGGAAATCAGAAGAAGACTAAGAATGGGGAAGGTGGCTAAGAGAGAAGTAGAAATGATTCTAAAATGCAAAGATATACAACTCAGAACAAAAGTTAAAATCACACAAGCCACTGTATTCCCTATTGTATGGATGTGAGAGCTGGACAGTTAAGAAAGATGATAGGAAGAAAATCAATGCATTTGAGAGAATGTGGTGCTGGAGAAGAGTGCTGAGAATCCCATGGACAGCCAAAAAGACAAACAAGTGGGTCCTAGAGTAGATCAAACCGGAAACCTCCCTGGAAGCCAAGATGACCAAACTGAGACTGTCATACTTTGGACACATCATGAGAAGGGAGTACTGTTTGGAAAAAAACAATAATGCTGGGGAAGGTGGAGGAAGAAGGAAGAGAGGAAGGCCACATGCTAGATGGATGGACTCTATTGAGGAGGTCACAGGTATTAAGGGGTTGCAGAAATTAATCAGAGCAGTGGAGGCCTGAGGGTCTTGGACATGTCTCATCCATAGGTCTCCATAAGTCGAGACTGACTCAAGGGCAGTTAACAACAAAAATTTACTATATTAATATAATATGAAAATATCTATATAAAAGGTTTCTAGGTCAAGTTTGGCTTTCTACTATATCATCAATAAGTGTGGGAATAACTCAAAGACTGTCACATTGATCTACTTGTAAACAATTAACTTGTTAATGGAAGGAGTGGTAATCCCACTGCAGGAATATCTGGAATACTTTTTGCAGTGTGCATTAAAAACAGTTCTCACTGATTTCTTAAATACAGTTCAAAGTCCTTAAAACACACCTAAAATAGTCCTGAAGCATTCCTATAAGCCTCTGTGGGATCATTCCACAGATATGTCTTTAGAAACTAATTTGTCTTTAGAAACAAATTACTTAATAAAATAAAGAGCAAGTACTTTTTTTTTAAAAGGCAGAGTCTGATAGCCAATTAATGAAGGACAAAACATGAAACCTTATCACTGCCACTGGAGGGATTATCATTTTGAAAATAGCGCCAGGACAGAACTGTGCCTTTTTAAGTCTTAAGAAGGCCTGTTGATTTTCATTTTGAGCAGCACAATTTTTAAGTCTCCCTCATAAAAACAACACTTTTGTTCTAAATTGTGGAAATCTGCTCAAACTTAACACAATGCACAGAGCCTTGAAGTACCTATAGGTCTCTGTCCAACATATAATAAATGTTATCCAGAAATGCAGCAGTTGTACTAAAGCTACATCGGTTAGTTTCCAGAGCTGAGTAGCAATAAGATAGTATGTTTTATTATGAGTGTCATGGAGACGGTGTGAAAAATCAAGAGCCACAGGCAGTAAGCAGCAATGGGTCAATAATGTTCACAGAGACATTGTGTAGATAATCAACAACAAGGCCTTAGGTTCTCTATGCACTGCAAACAGCTGAAGGGCAAATCAATACAGCCATGGGAAGGACACTGCCTTGTTCCACTTCCCACAATACACTACCCACTACTACAGGAAAGCACCCTAAAAATGAAATGAATTCTAACTTCATCTACAGCAAGCACAAGGTAACAGTGAAATAAAAATAACCACTATTAAAAGCATTTCATACACCGATATTTGTAGCAGAAAAGAAAAATCTAAAGTATAGAAAATAGCAGAAGAAAGTCTGATGAAAACAGATCTAAACAGTGAATGATGACTGCAATACAGGAAATGCTATGTACTTCGAATACTTATTGTATAATACCAACAGGAATGCAGAGGGAGATCATTTGAAGACTGCCTCCCTCACCTTTCCAAATTTAAACAGGGAATCAGAATGACTTTTGTGAGCTCTGTAGCTATAAATTTAGAACATATTTGGCAATTAATTGCTTTTAAATTTAAATAGGGAATAACAGCCCTACATTAACAGATTTACTTGAACAGTACATGTTAAAAACTAGTGATTCAAAGTAAAACAATAATAATGCAGTGTAGATTATTGTTGCCAGAAGCAATATTCTGCAAATACTATTAATAAAGGACAAAGTTTCAAATATTTGGTGCTAATTTTGCAGAGCCATTCAGTAAAAAAACAAAAAAACAAAACCAAAACCAAAAAAAAAAAAACCAAAAAAAAAAACCCCCAAAACAAACACATTGGAAATAAATGCTGATAAATTATTTTTCAAAGTAAAGGTAATTCTCTACATGTCTCAAGGCATTAATCACCAGATGAAATCTCTGAATTCCTATATGAAGTCATTGTACTTAGCACCTGATTAAAATGTGCTAAAAATGAAAAGAATGGACAGAAAAACAATTGACAGGTTTCTAAAAGATGTAACCCAAAGAACCTCTTTTCTTCCTTTATTCAGTCAACAAACTCTTGCATGCTAACACTCTGTTTCTTCATACTCTGGAAATTTCACTACATTTTTGAAAATATGTACAAAGTACATAACACGAAAACAACAAAACAAACCCAGGGCAATGTGAATAATTAAACACACATACATATATTGTCAGCTTGCTGCCTGATATGATTTAGAGGACTGTGAATTAAAAATTGATAGAAAATTTGATGCATGCATGGTGCAAGTGTATATGAAGAATTGCGAGCTTTAACTGAAACTAATGACTGATACAGAGCGTTTTTGCTATATGCCATTAAACTACCGTATTTTTTGGCGTATAAGACGACCCATGTATAAGACGACCCCCCATTTTTCCAGTCAAAATATAGAGTTTTAGCACCTCTATCCTCATTCCTTATATCCGGCGTATAAGACGACCCCCCACTTTAGCCACAGATTTTGCAGGTAAAAAAGTAGTCTTATACGCAGGAAAATAAGGTATATATTAAATAATATACAAAGTAGAACATTATGCAAGGAGGTTAATATTGGGGGAAAGATATACCTTCTTAATAATTTCTTAGAAATCCTCCAACACAGCTGTATTCTCAGGAAGTGAACGCATAGGGAGGGGAGAAGAAGTGCATGTGTATTTTAATCCAAAAGTAACTGAATTAATTAAATCAAAGGAATATATTAAATTATAGGATTTTTATACCTGCAATGGTAGTTTTTCAATATTCCATTTTTTAAAAATCATTGAACTTCTATCAAAACTAAAGCTGAAATTGTGAATACACTTGAGATGGGAGTAAGACCTGAGGGTTAACCCAAAATGGCTTCTCATGCTTGCAACTCTCTTATTTGTGCATCCTGGTGCTAGGGAAATTCTTCTAAACAAACAAGCTAACACCGTGAAGGTTATATAACATATTTTGTTCCCTAAGATGCTAAGAAACTGGGGAATGGGTTATATAGTAAGGACTGGAGGATGGTTGTTTACCTTACAAGAGGCTGCATGACCAACTGATGCCTTGAAGTTTTGATCAGTATTGAATTTGTTAGCTTCATGGAATTTTATGAGTACATATGCTTTGTACTAGTTACATGGTAACCTTGGCAAACTATATTAGAATACAAGAACTGGTGGCTCAGGGCTCCCATTCTCTCCAGATTCAGGTTTGTCAGAGTGGGAGACAGAAATACATTTCTTTCCCTAAATATTTTCTTTCCCTAAATAAATAAATAAACAGAGACTGGATGGCCATCTGTCAGGGGTGCTTTGATTCTGTTTCTGCATGGCAGGGAGTTGGACTGGATGGCCCTTGTGGTCTCTTCCAACTCTATGATTCTATAATAATGGTGGATTCTTGATTCATCAAGCCTGGTCTTCTGATGTCTCCTAGAGTTACAAAGGAAAGAAAGTCCCTTTCAGGCCCATTAAAAATAGCAGGTGTGAACAAATAGTCGCAGGATGGCACTTCAACTATGTCTGCAATTTTTGGAAATTATAACAGACTTCAAGATATATAATTACATCTTTTTCCATGGCTAAAATTTTGATTAAAATGAAACAACTGAGGATGATTTCAAATATTGTCACATTTCCTCATGTTTGGCTTATTCTATCACACTTGTAAATGGAAATATCTGAAAATATTTTAAACAATAAAGACAATTTTGCACTCAGGCATCCTGCTTTGCATTTGCTCTTGTCCCAGTGTGCAAGCCTAGCCTTTCACCACCCTTTTAGCCCCCCATCCAATTCAAACTGATCAAAATGCTGCAGCCCTCCCTACCCAAGCATTCTCATTTCCAAAAAACAAAATGTAAAGGATTTTAGAGTGGGGAGAAAAAAAATTGTTAAAACCCACAACAAAAAGTTACCATCTATAAACTGAGGATTGTATTCTTCTGTATTTTTAATTACATCCATCAACAAGGTCTAGCGCACGGATCCTCAAACTTTTTGAGCCGGGGGCCAGTTCACCGTCCCCCAGCTCATTGGATGGCCGAAGTAAAAAAAATAAAAAATAAAATAAAAAATAAAAATAAATAAAAATAATAAAAAATATATATAATAAATATATCGATAACCACACTGTCTTTTTTACTCTGTTTTATTAGCCTTGCATAGTGGTTGGGTCTCAGACATAGGATAAAATTAATAAAATACTGCATGCTCCTACATACAATAATGAATGATTTCATCAATTTTCTTCCTGCTCTGTGAGTATACAGGGCTTCCTGCCCAATTCTGAGCATATATTCATAATTTGGTATTGCTTTGGGAAAAATATACCTACTCAAAAACACACAATGACGATGTTTATATAGAAGGAGCTGCAAGAATACAGTGTTGACAAATTGCAAGCCTCCAGGATTTCAGTTGTTTATCCCGAGCTTACAAGCAACATGAATAGATTATCTAGCATTAACAGATGTTTGAGACAATAAGATGCAGAATACTCATTTTCATATTTTACAATGGAGAATCTCAACTATTGTCCATTCATATTCTGTTAATATTGTACACAAAAATACTGCCATCATAATCCATCCTGCTCTTGACTGATTTCTGCTCCTACACCCGAAAATAAAGATCAAGACTGTTTTGACCAAGATGCTACAACTCCATGTGAGGAGACAATTTCATCACTGGCCCCCAAATACAGAAGCAGGATAAAATGGTGAATCTGATCTGATGGTAAAGATAACAAACTTAATATTTAACTTTACATCACTTTGCTCACATAGCCTGAAACATCTAATACATTAGGAAAAAAACCCTACTGATATTATAAAATAATATGCAATTTGATCAGCAGAACCTTCCCTCTATTCTTTTTTTAAAGAAAGTAAGTCAAGAGGCCTGGTGATGAAGGAGGTTGAGAGTACCATCAAATCAAATGTAGGAGTTATTTTCATCTGAAGCTGATCCTCACCCAGCTTATTTCAAGACAGTTGCATCAAATTTGAGACTACTAAAACACTTGGGTTTAAGGAATTGAAGAAACTGATTGCTATGCTGTGGAAATCAGAATCTTGAGCAACAGAGACAACAAATAGACCAAAGTATGCAGCAGGGGCATTTCAGAAAGTCTATGTAGTCATATCAATTCAAACGTTTGCATCTAGAGACAAAAAACAGGACAAAGTGATCGTTGCTGTCAGCTAACAACAAAGCGCTGAGCAAGCTATTAACAAAAATAGTTTTTTTTGTGGGTTTTTTCGGGCTGTGTGGCCATATTCTAGAAGAGTTTCTTTCTGACATTTCGCCAGCATCTGCGGCTAGCATCTTCAGAGAAAAAAACAAAAACTCTCTCAAGTGTGCCACACCATTAATTTCAATGGGGAGCATTGATCAGCTGTATACTCAGGATGGGAGCATCACAAAAAAAGCAAGACGACTGTGCCTATATGGAAATTCTAATTTTTTTCCTCCTGGTGCCATGCATGCCTTGTCCAAATGTACCCAATTTATTCTATAGGCATATGTACCACCTCGATTTGTCTCCTCAGCATCTACGGGTGCTCATGCAGGAGTAGTGTGTATATGACCTGACATAAAACATCCAAAAGGGATTCTCCAACATCACAATCTAACTTTTTAAAAACAAACAAACAAACAAAACACTGTCTGTTAAATCAAAAGCACCAACTGTCTTTTGTGAATGTTCCCAGTAAAATAAGAGTATAGTAAATGAGAGCCAATGTATATGATCAAAAAATTAAGATTTCCCCCCTTATCAATGTTCCCTACAAGCCATTGATAACTGCTTTAAAAAGCTCCTCCCCAAATTGAAATAGTCAGAGAAGATCCTTTCACATGGTCACTCTTTCAGGAGTTTTTAATTGTTGTTTTGTGTTTCTTCATAGAAGCCATCTCAAATGTTCTCAGAGGGGCGGGGTACAAATAAATTTTATTACTGTTGTTGTTGTTGTAACAAGGACTCCATAATGATGGAAGGCTCTTTCAAACTCAGATTTAAAACATGCATTCTGTTACTAAATTATTGCACTGGAGTGACATCTACTGACATGATGTAAGTATTAAACAATATTACAATTCTATTTATGTGTTACCACTGAAAAGGAAGCATTGAAACAAACAGTACACAGATTTCTTCTTCTAGCTCATCAAAGCCAAAGAAATATGGCAACAAACCATGTTAAGTTCACTTTAAGGTATTTGAAGTGTATTGATGGCAGGTGAGTTTTCCAGTTTTGTGTAAGAACGCACCTATAAGTCTAAAAACCCGAAATCTAATGTAACCATTAAAGGACTGAGCCCTAACCCAGAAAGTCCATGATTGAAATTTCACTCTAGTTACGAGTATATTATGTATTCTTGGACAAAGCCATTCCTTTTCAGTCTCAGCTCTCTATCTGCAATAGAGATAATGTCACCAACCTTGTAGGGTTTATACAGCAATAAAAAATGAAACATTTTAAAGGATTATAAAAATGCTAAGCATTGAAGTGAACATGAATTTTTACATTTCCCTCCTGTCCAGTAAACAATCTGCCACTTTTATATCAACTGGCATATCAAATGCTCACCACAGACACAAACAATAAATATGTGTCATATTTATAAGTGGCATTGTTGGTTTCTTTGGGATATTTCTTTTGATGCACCTGCCAAGATTGTTAACACCATCTACACTACATTAGGTGCAAATAGACCCTGAATGTGACCATTGGGAGCCAGAATACTTTAAAAAATGGGTGCAAGAAAAGGAGTAGAATTACATGTTTCCTAACAACAGCAGCTTACAAGTTATCAAACAGGCTATTATAATTGCAACTTACTAAATTATGAATGACAAATATATTGAAATCGTTTTGTCATTTGGAAGCAGCTAGAACTCCCTTGTGAACTGAAATTTATTTACAGGAAATGGCAAGTCTTTCATTCCAGGTGAATAAACAGTAATTTTTACAATGAGACTAACATTTCCAACACCCATACGTTACGTTATCCACATGGTATTACTGAAGATTTCTCCTTCTCTTTACCAATTCCTAATTATGGAATATTATCAGGAAGCTCTGCCATAATGGGTTTTTGTACACATGCAATTTAGAATTTATTTGTGTGTGTTGGCATCACTCCAGGGCCTTGTCTAATTTGTTGTTCTGGGAAATCTGCCTGGTCAAGTGTCTTATGGCAGCTGGGATAAAGAAGATTCTGTTGATGGATGGCAGGTTCTTCCACTTATTGTAACTGAATTTAGTGACCTCTGTGTCCTCTACTATAGGCTAAACTAAAGAGGTTGCTCTCTTGCAGTATATTATATCTGGGCATCCAGACGCATGCAAATGCTGTCCCACCAGTTAGTTTGCCAAGAAATTCAAGCAATTCACAAGGGTACATATAATTGGCCAAACACAGTTCAGACATGAAGCATCCTCACTTCAGGATAAACAAGAACTTTACCTTTGCCTAACAGCATTTTGGAAGCATGGCTTTTGAAGTACTTAGTCAGTTAGCTTTAATTCAAGCGAGCAGTTTGATTTCATTCTGCAATTTCATCCCACAGAGTTAAGCTATTGATTTCTTTGTTTAGGTCCATCCTGAGTATGTCCAAAGTTGATGCCCCATTGTGCTTTCACTTGAACTTTATAAGTGTCCTTGTGAAAAGGCAGTCAGTGCATCTTTTGATGGTGGGACACAATGTAGACACACATTAGCTCATGCAGCTCCAAGATCTACCAGTACTTTGCTTGGCTTACAACCTGTTCCTCAAGATATCTGCAAGAATCTCCCTCTCTTCTTCACATTTCCAGGATCAATAATACCCTGTTGCATGCACCCCCTCACTACCTTCTATGCCCACAGGCTGCTTCACTGTAAAATATCCACTGTGGGTTTCTCAGAGCTTAATCACACTGTGAGTGCAAAAGATCTGCCCAGGTCACCAGATGGCCTCCTGTACAAGTTGGGGTGGAGTTCCACTGAGCATGCAAGACAGTTGGTATTTTAATTATTGCTATGCTACTATATAACCTCCCTACATTTCCAGATTCATTGGGTATCCTCATTCACAGGCAACAGGAACAACTTTTGGGCAACTAATTTTGGCTTGAATTCACACCTGTAAAATAATCTAAATCTAATAAATAGTATTCTGCCCTTTTCACCTGTATAACGCCACACATACCCATAATAAACCAGATTCAAATTGGGTTGATAATCTTCCCTTGTCCAGTTCAAATTCAAAGTGGTACAAAGCGACCCCATTTTTTTTCCTCCCAGCACGCATAAACCTATCAACCAATAGCACTTTTTGCTTTCCTGTCAATCTTATCACCCAACTTGCACTCCCACTGGATGGCTCCCATGTCCTATCCATTTCCCCCTTTCATGTCCCAGTGTTTTATCATGAGTGAGCAAGGGAATTTTAAATCTCTCTCTCTCACACACACACACACACCTGGCCTATCTACAGTCTGTTCCGTTCAATAATGTGAAGTCCTTTTTCAATCCAGCAGCTAATCCATATCAGTGTAACAACAACAACAATGTTTATTTATAATGCCCTTTCCACCAAAGAGGGTAAATCAGAACATATACAACAAAAAGTGAACAATAGAACTCCATGCTATAAAGTGTATTGATGATATTAATGGTGTTAGGTCAAGTTTACAATTCTACGCTGTGGAGGAAAGTTGGCTTGGGGCTCTTCCCTGCCATCTCACAAATAGTGTGGTGCTACCCCCCCCCCACTATGCTTCCACTTCCTTCCAACCAACCACATCATTTCCTTTGTCCGACCTACTGGTGGCGAGCCCTTCATAAGGAAGCACCACTGTAGTCATTCAGTGGTGGGAAAGTGGAAAAAAGGGAAGCAGGGGCACAGGGGTAGAGGAGACCCCAGGCTCTAGAGGAGACAACTTTGTTTCAAGGAGGTAGCCATGTGCATGTTTCCCTGCTGCCTGTGTGCTCTTCCATCAGCCTTCAGAAGGAGAAAGATTTTTTTAAAAAATAAATAAATCACATCTCATTTTTCTGCCCCCTTTCTGCTTTGTTCTTTTTGTTTCTATTATCAGAAGCTTAGAAGTGGAATTGACAAGGACTTCCCTTGGGCTTCGTGCATCAACATGCTCTCCCTCTTCCCTCCCCATATGTGATCATGTAACCACACACCCACCTGTCCTATCTGCAGTCACCCCACCCCTTGATTGCACACATGTATTAAAAGACTGTTTTTTCCCTAAAATTGCTGAGTAAAAAATGTTTTTATTTTTAAAAAAGGAATCACATTAAAGCCAAAAAGAAGTACTTTGGCTATGTAAATGGTTGCATGCTATATTCCAACAGCACTGGAACTGAGGTTGGTATGGATTTATTTATTTATTTATTTTGCCACTGAGATTCAGTCTTAGACAACAATTTAGGGCGAGGGACATGATTTGCACCTTTCTGGATCTATTACATTCTATCCCACACCATAATACTTTATAACTGAGGCTATAATATCACTCTGTACTGTATTTAAAGAAGTGAGTTCAAAATTACAAAAGTGCTTGTTAAAATAAAAACTAGTAAAATCTTAAAGGTGCTGCCATATCCCTTTTTTATCCCTTTCTCTTCCACTTTTTTATGCTGCAAGAGACTAACACAGCTTCCTAACTCTGAAAAATTTGAAAACTAGGAACAACTTTTGACATGACTTTCCCAGTTTATCCTTTTCAATTCACCACTGTAGCTTTGTGCTACGACATTGTTTCACTTGCTGAGGTCTCAACTCTATGGTCAGCTGCCAATGAAAATAAACTTATAGTAAGAGTTAAAAACTATGTGGATTTCTGAAGATGTTGGTTATCCATTGTGTAAATAAGTGATTCCCTTTTGTCATTCTGAACCATTTTAAGGAATGAAAAAGCGACCAACACCAAACAGTTTCATTGAGAGTCTTCACTTATTGTTCTTATTGCATTGGTGGTTCACAGAGAACTTACACAATGAAATTCCTGCCAAGAGGATATTCAGTCTGGAAACAGAGAATACATGCAACACATAAAGCAATTCAAGGGTGGGTGGGGGAGAAAAGTAGCTAGCCTCAAATAATATAATTGTGCAAACTGCCTATACTGAAGACTCTTGAAACGAGAGCTTCTTTTTTTAGGCCATATTCTCCTTTTTTGGGGTCATCACGAATCTTATCAGATTGGCTGACAAAATTATTCACACAGTTACCCAATCTGATCTAGATTTAGTTGCACTAATTTAAGAGAAGAAACCATGTTAAAGAGCAAGGAACAAAGCAATTTGGACAAAAATGTACATATATGAGTCAGTGATTTATTTTTTTTCAACTTGCTTTTGCCAATTCAGATAATGTATCCTAAAAGATTGGTTGGAGAAAAGAATGAAAAGGGGGGGGGGAGTCAGGGAGATAAGATACTCCAGCATGTCTACTGAATCAAGGGCAAACCAACCCAGAGGGAAGATTTTCATTGCAGATTCAGCCATTCATACTGAGATGTAGCTGTGAGCACTTGCCTAGCCCGTCCATCAACACCTCTGACCTTTGTTAGCTACTTTAGACTCACAGACACATTTTAAAAGCACAATTTGGAATCTATAATGTGAAGCCATGCTTTCCAGAAATAGTGGTGAAACAGAATTCAGTCTGTTTACCCTCCAGACATGTTAACTAACAAATTATGGAAGACAAGAAGAGGGGGGAAAATCCAGGATAAACATCTCTCTGCTGTTGTTCTTAGAAAGAAGAAGGAATAGGAGGGCATAGAGATCAAAATCAGAATAAAATAATCCTAAGAAAGGGTGCAAGATTTTCTCTGGAACACTATATAACATTTAGTAGAATTAAACAGTTGTGTTTCAGAAATCTGAATTCAAGCTGGATCAATCAGAATTTTTTTTATAAGAGATGAAGATCTTGTTTAACCTAACAAAAAAGAAGTTGAGACATAATGGCCAGATTCAGTTGCTAGTCAGAATTAGAGTAGACTCACAAAATCACTTAGAAAAACAACACTTTCAGTCTTTCAGAGTTTCAGTGTTTCAATGGGTCTAAGGCAAAGACAAATCTCCTCTGAACAAATTTTGTCCAGAAAACCCTGTGCCTTAGGGTTGCCATAAGCTGGAAATGACTAGAAGGCACACAACAACAACAACAACAACAACAACAAGAACAACAAACACCTAGTTGAGATTAATATTTGGAATTCTCAAATGGCACCTACTGAAATTAACTGGAAGATTAATTTATCAGTTAGAGCTAATTGCTGGCCATATCCAAACATGAGGCTGCCTTTGTTTCTTGCCAGTTACAGGTCCTTCTCTCATCAGAGAGTACAGGAAAAACACTATTTAAAAGACCTAGGGCCTTTGCAGACTGCTAGAAATAGTGCAAATTGAGTCCACTTTAAGGGTTAGGGTTAGGGAATTATGGGAACTGTATTTTATTGTGGCACCAGAGCTCTCTCACAGAGAAGGCTCAATGTCTCGGGGGAAAAAAACAGTTCCCATGATTCCCTAGCACTAACCCTAACCCTTAAAGTGGACTCAATTTGCACTTCTTCTGGCAGTCTGCAAAGACCCATAGTTTCATAACATACATGTTATGTGTTTTTTAAGTCCTGAACTGGAAAAAAGGTGGGATAGAAAAAAATATCATTATCATTAACAATATATAAAGCATGTTACTACTCAAGTCTTTTAATCAGGGTTTGAGGAAACTTGTGATTTCACTATGGTCTTTTGGAGAAAATGAGGCTCATATTCTAAAATAGATGGAGTATATGTATAAACAGACTTTATATGCTTGGCAAATTTTAAAATGTTAAAAAGTACAGTTGTCCCTCCATTTTCACGGACTTGAAGTCCACAGTCTCAATTATTCAGGGAGGGGCAAGCTCCATTGGCAAAAATGGGGTCCGCGCCCATGGTGCGTGCACAGGGCTGCATGGCCATTCAAGCCAATGGGGCTTTAATATATGCTAGTTTCCATTTTCATGGGGGTGGTGGTGTCTGGAATGGATCCCCCGTGAAAACGGAGGGCCGACTGTATATATTCTTTAATATACCGGTAGTTAAGATTTCAATTCTAATTCTAAATGTGGCTGAGATAAAATGAAGTTAAAAAGCACCGCAAGCATAAAGAGAAATTAAGCATTAACCATTGCAGCTGGGGTACTTTTGAAAATGTTAAGATCTGTCAGTATACAACACACACACATATGTTTAATATGTGATGGGAATCTAAAGTGTCCAGAGAACATTGGGGAAAATAACCAGTGGAGGGTTCCTGACCATCAGCTCTTGGCAATGTGAAAACACCAGCACCTATCACTTGAGGTTAGAAATCTTTGCAATTACTGCATTAGTAGTTGGACTTGTTGAGAAAACATACAGCCTGACTGTGAATAAAGTTTCTCAGAAGTAAATATTAACAACTGTGCGTATAACTGCAGCTTAATAACATTCTGGTAATGATTATTTGTGCTGCTTTTACCTACTATACTTGCTCAACAAATGCCTGAATATTAAAAAGTGATTTTTCTTTTTTAAAATAGATCTTACCAAAATAAGCTGTAGTGAGCCATTAGCAGAAACACAAACCTGGCTCTGAAGTAGTTTTCAAGATACTCTGTGTGAAGTTACAACATTTTTGGACAGCTATTATTAACCCATCTGTGCTCGCTGTTTAGTTACAGCAAATAAAAACAGTAAGACTCTATATACACTGAGTCTTTCATTAAACTATTGATCCCCTTTAGCATTATCCATAATGTTCCACCGACTCAGCATGTCAACTGGTGCAAAGCTAGTTTCTTTTCTTTCAATAACTTCTCCAGTTTACAGAGAGGAGATCACAATGATTTATTTACCTGACATTTTCCAGTCCGGATGTCGTAAAGGGCCACTGAACCATGGCGAGATCCAACTGCTATTCTGTGACTCCGCTCATAATAGCTGACCATGTAGAACCTGGATTGAACATTAGAGAGAGAGGAATAAGTGAGATTTAATCAGAACTGCATGTTACATAAAAGTGTTTTTTTTAACTGTATTCTGGTAATTAATAGCAATGTTTAGATTGAACATTTTATTTTATAGACTAGTCACAAAGAACCCCTTCAGTTGTGGCCACAAAACAGCTATTAGCACTGCCATGGCACCCTATTCTTGGCAAAAGATGTTTGCCCTGCCCTTTGCCAGATGAATACGAATTTTTATGTGAGAATTCAAGCTGCTTTAAATATGCCTGACTGAAACCATCTACTTAAAACAATAACAATAACAACAACAAAATACAACCCAAAACATTTCACCCCAGAATTTCCATTTCAGAGGTTCATGGAATTCCACCTTTCTTCCTGCACAGGATTCAAGTTGGCTTATGGATGCAGATATCTTTTTTTGAGCACTGCCTTTCTCCCTCCTTGGTGTCCAAAGCACTGACCCAACTTCATGAAAAACATTCCTTATGCTACCTCACATAATCATTCTGCACTTCATGGTAAGCAGGCAGAATCGCAGAAGAATTCGGCTGTTTCTCTGTAGCCAGACACAAAACGATAACAGCAGCACTGAGATCCACAGAGGAAGTGCTGATGTTATTTTTGCTTCTGGGCATGGGGACGTGCCCAGAGCCAGCGTAGCATAGTGGTTTCAGTGTTGGACTATGACCTGGTTGGAGACTAGGGTTTGATTCCCTGCTCAACCATGAAACCCACTGGGTGACCTTTGGCAAGTTACATCCTCTCAGCCTCAGGGGAAGGTAATAGCAAATCTCTTCTGAACATAAGTTGTCAAGAAAACTCAATGATAGGTTTGCCTTAGGGATGCCATAAATCGGAAATGACTTGATAACACAGCTAGGTATTTTTGTGCTCCTGCCTGCTTGCCATGAAACATGGAATGGCAATGTGTGACAACCTCTGAGGCTTTCAAGCAAATCAAGGAGAGGATATCTACCGCAGGTCCACATGCAGCTATTTATGCTATGCTGAGGGCATGTTGAAGTGCATTCATTTAGAAATTGACTGGTTTGTGATCAGCGATTATACATTTTGACTGTCCAGAGATTTAGACACAGGTCACTTTAAGTCCAACATTAAGTCCAACACCATTAGAGTACTTTTGTAGGCTCTCATTCTTTTATAGTAGCCTTCCTTTCTGCTGTATGAATAACCATTCTGGATTAAAAAGAAATACAGAAAGCTTTGGAAACAAGATAGGAATAGTCAATGTAGGTTGTACTAAAGTTCCCAAAGCCTGAAGACATGATGCTTGTGTCAGCTCAGCACTTCTGTTTTCACAGAGTAAGAAATGGGAACAAGGCTGCAATTCCTATCCGGAATTTGGTAAAATTTTTCCCCTCTCATAGATGGTAACAAGAAAATTATTGCTTTATAATTTCACTAGATGTGTATCTGATGACCAAATAGCAAAAAAATTGATCATTATTACATTGAAGGAATTTTTCCCCATGGCACAATGACAGGTGGATATTTTTTTTTTTGTTCTGTCCACATGACTATTTCAGACAGCCAAACAATTTAGAAGGGTAGTTTTTTTGTGGGTTTTTCGGGCTGTGTGGCCATGTTCTAGAAGAGTTTCTTTCTGACGTTTCGCCAGCATCTGTGGCTGGCATTTCTCTGATGCCAGCCACAGATGCTGGCGAAACGTCAGAAACTCTTCTAGAACATGGCCACACAGCCCGAAAAATCCACAAAAAACTATGGATGCCGGCCATGAAAGCCTACGTCTTCAAAATTTAGAAGGCTGTTTAATCCAAATTATATATCCCACATATAATGGTTCAGAAATCCATTATAAGAGATCTATGGGAAGACAGATAAGGTACTTTTTTTTTACCCATTTACCCTCACCCCCTGCATGCCTTGAGGCCCTTCTCAAAGGTCCTGCAATTCTCCAAGCAGCTTTCAGAAAGTACAAAAAACTGCAATTCTGAAGTAGCCCACAAAAAATCCCTTCGTCATTTTATATCGGGGTTAGGGAGCATCTGGTCTTCAGCTAGATGTGGCCTGAGAGGCTCCTCATCCAGTTTAGAGCATATTTTATTTTTATCTCCCATAACTGATCATGAATAAGAGACTATTTAAAATCCAGGAATTATGCTTTGGGGAACTGAGCTCTGATATGCAGATTCAGCAAGATACTGAATGCAAATGAACCCTGGTTTGCAGACCAGCAATGTGTTGCACTGGGGATTACACTATTACAGAAAAACACAGAATGGAGCTTGTTGGTGGGAAATACATCTGCCCTCCTTTTTGCCCCTGCACACTGTTGGAACACAGAAATCAAGATTGTTCCCAAACTGAAACTAGGCCTTCAGGGCCAAAAGACATTTCCCCATCCATGCTTTAGATGGGGATTCCGTGGGACTGCTCTGGACCCAACCCGTTTCATTTTAAGTTCTCTTGTAGGACCTGTAGAAACGTCATGCATCTGTAAATATGCTCTAAGTTTTAATGAACAGGTTTTAATAAAAACCCTGGTATTTTTTGTTATTATTTTTTTTACCGTGGAGGATAAAAGATGATGCAACACTGAAAAGGTAATTCTGAAGCAAGGAAGGTTTAGTCTAAGGAATTCTGAAGCCTGAGGGCACAGAAGGATGTGCAGAATTATTTAATATGATTGAACAAAATTCAGGTAACAAAATGAAACAAGTCTCTAAACTGTTCTTTTGTTGTAGTTTGTTTTATGTACAATAATATATGAGAGAGACTAACAGGTTTTCTGTGTGCTTCAGACATGAGCAATGTAATTAGAATTTCAGTCAACATTATTCTGGAATCAAATTTTATATATAGTTTCTCTTATTTGAAATCCCTGGTTGTCTATTAGCCAAATCTCTGGTACACAACTATAGAATTTCACTTTTGTGAAGGCTTGTGAAGCTTGTAACCCACTGAATCAGATGGAGCCTGCCACCCTCAAATACAGTTCACAAAGGGAATGGAGAATAAATTTTGCATCTACAATTGATCCTCTGTATTCACAATTCAACCATCCGTGGCTTGAAAATATACAAAAATATATAAATTCCAAAATGGCAAACCTTGATTTTGCCATTTTATATAAGGGACTCCATTTTACTTGCATTGTGTTTAATGAGACAAGAGCATCCATAGATTTTGTTATCCATGGGGAGGCCTGGTACCAAATTCCAGTGGATACCAATGGCCCAGTGGATATCAAAGGCATACTGCATGTTTGGTGCACATATGCATTAATGTTGTACCCTGGACCATGTCTGCAAGTTTTCTGTGCAAATAAAGTGATGACAATTAATGATAGTTAACAGCTTATGCAGCAAAGCACTTTTTCCACTGAGGTAAATTTGTGCTTGATGCTGATAAGAGACAAACTCCTTCTTTGTTGTAGTGCAGTATCTCCTAGAGACTGTCTCAAAAGCAATGGTTTTTATATCTGCAATTTAATTTATTATTTGTATGAATGCATTAGCATTTCATTGTTCTTCTAAACTGTACTTGAAGTTGTTATACTGAACAATATATAAATGTGTTATATAAACAAAAATAAAAATCTGACTTTTGTTGCTAGCCTGAGGTTGCCAACATAGAGTGTGGGTGCAAGTACTCAATAATCTGACATATTTGGCTGGTTGGCTGCATTTGGCATGGGGGGGGGATACAGGCCATTGAGTCCTGGTCTTGTCAATGATTTCAGAAACTTGTCTTGTAATATAATGAGCTTCAGAAGTGACTGACAGTTTTTATACGATCCTTTTAAGTCAAGAAAAAAAATCATCCTTAATTTGAAGGACAAAATTTGTATGTAGTAATACACACATCTTAGAAATACACACCTTAGAAATACAAATAAATATCTTAGAAATGTAGACATAAAAAAGTGAAAACATGCTTTGACACAAATGTCCTATATAATAAATAAATAAATAAATAAATGCAACAAACAAATAAGTAAACATATCCAATTAAGACAATGGCATTGCTGATATCTGCCTCTACATGGATACCACTAGTTCTGTAGTTCAGTCATTATAGATACCTGAATATGCATTTAGAAACGATAGTGAATCTTGAAGATGTGGAAAAGAAACGTGTAGAAATATGACTATATCCTTTTTGGAATGTAATTGGGACTCTCACCCCCAAGTTTGATAAGAATTTGATTGTGCTGGGTTCAGTTTCTCTTCCCCAACAAGTGGATACAGACAAAGAAAGATGAAGAATTAAAGGCAGATTTTGGAACTGCATCACACACAGCATAATTTATCTCACTTGTAAGCCCACCAAACAAATTTTGCTTATAGATAGATACACAGAAAGACAGAAGCACTCTTGAATGGTTTTTAAAAAGTTGAGCTCTCGAAATGGTACTGATACATATAAAATTTGAATCACCTGGAAATTTGGGGTACACCTTCCTCAGAAACAAAAATTCAGCAGTATTTTATAGTCATAGAATCATAGAATCATAGAATCATAGAGTTGGAAGAGA
>CM034703.1:18483661-18501594 GCA_020142125.1 Phrynosoma platyrhinos | reverse complement strand
TGGCATTGTAAATATGCCAAAAAGTATTGGAAACTTATACATAAGAACATAATTAACATTATCCCTTCAGTAAAATAGATAGACCCTAAGCTTTATTTGTTAGGGATGTATGAAGATAAGGAGGTGAAAAAACAACATCGTAAGTTTGTCTTATTTAACTATGGTGGCAAGAATGGTGTTTGCAGCGAAATGGAAAGACAGCAAAATACCCAAGATACAGGATTGGTGGTACAAACTAATGGATTGTATTTGTGCAGATAAACTTGCACAACTGGCAAGAGGAATTCCTTGGGACGAGGTAAAAAAGACGGGAGCCTTTGATAAAGTATTTAGAAAGGAGCGACTATAAAAATTTAGTGGTAGGGTTACTAGATTAAAATGTGATATAAAGTTACTCACACTTGATTTTCTTTAATTTGTAAGTTCGTTAAAATGATGCTATGATTGTGCTTTATTTAACATTTCTTAAGATTGTTTTGTAGGTCGGTTTTTTAGGTTGGCCAAGATGAAGCGTAGAGATGTTTGCAGATCGGGGAGAAGACCATCCCCAGGCTCAGGAAGTTCTGTTGTGTTGCTGTTACTGTCTGTTTCATGTTTTTGTTTCTGTTTTGTGTTTGTATTTGTATTGGTTTTGTATTTGCTAGTATGTTTTGATGATGTTGATTTGTGTGGAAAGCAGTCTGAGATGTAATGCTTTTATGTCTTTTAATAATAAAATTTATTAAAAATAAAAAAAATACTTATAGGAAACATCTTCTTCATACATCTTCTGATCAATTATCTTGGTTCATTTTCGTAATCAAAATGATTTTAACTGATTAACTGAATAAATGAAGTAGATTTAGATTCCAGTAGTGACAGAAAGCACCATGTACATGCAAGGAGTCTCAAGAAATCATAAGGAATAAACTGTTCTAAGAGGCAGAGATAAATCATGGAAGTGATAAAAAGCAGTTCAGTTATTTGGTTATGACTTCATGACAATGCATGACTCATTAGAACAGACAATAATGCTAGGAAAGGTAGAGGGAAGGAGAAAGAGACGAAGACTGCATGCTAAATGGATAGAATCAATTAAGGAGATCATGGGTCTGAATTTGCAGGACCCAAGCAGAGCAGTAGAGGATAGGGGGTCTTGGAGATGTTTCATCCACAAGGTTGCCATGAGTTGGGGTCCACTCAAGACCAGTTAACAACAAATGAGGAAAAGTATGTCAGAGGTAAAAGTGTTGGCTAACATGAAAATAGAACCTGCTTCCTCTGGGTGGGACCAAGAGAGATTTAATGCAGAAACCAAGCTGCCTCTACAGAGGTTCTACCAAGGAAGTATCTCTGGCAGACACAAGACATTTGTTGCACAACAGCAAACAACATGCTTGATTGTCAAGTCAAAATCCACAGAATTCAAGTGAGAGAATTCCACTAGTACATGCCCAATCACAGGCAACAAAAATACAATGATAGTAAAATAAATATGTAGCAACTTATTGCCCCTTTCCTGACACCCCAAACCATATTCCTGAGTTGGCTACCACACTCTGCCTAATGGTAAGGCTGACCCAAAGGATTCGCAAAACTTGCCCCAAATCTGCTTATTTTATGTAGGAAAGACTTGGTAGGTCTTCCTATCACTAGAGCACAACAGGTATGCAATTGCATGTTTAGTCAATATAGCAGGGAGATCATTAAGATATTAGAAGATTAATAAGAGGATTATGCCAAGTGTTTCCACTTAGATTCCCTCCAGAGTTACAAAGCAAAATCATATAATTTTCCCCCTTCTTCTGGTTGGAAAGGTACTCCATCCTGTCATTAGGAAAATGCATCATTTTTATGGCAGTTATAATTATGTACAATAAGATATAGTGCATGCTATTTTACACAATTTAAAAGGCAATGTGCCTTTAGTAAAACCACCTCTCATGATAGTTTTCTTACATTAATATAAACTTGTCCTTGCCTTTGCATTTCAAATGTGTGATGAATAGGGATTTTTTTCAGTAGCACAACCCATAAGAATTTCAGTTCTTTTCTTGTTTTCACAGTTTGCTAAAATACAAATATCATCAATGCCCTATATTTCTATATTCTGTGCTCTGTGAAGGAATTTTGCCTTGTCTTAGCTAGAGTAGCTTCACACCTTACTGTAGAAGACGCAGCTCTGGTGGATTGTGTTAATTTGAGGATTTCCTGAAAAAATGTGGTAAAGTTTAAGATGGCACATCTGTGCATATAAATACTGTGTGTTGTAACTTGGAAACATTATTGGGCTGAGGATCCCTAATGCAAATACATTGGTGTTTGAAGAACTGACTATGTTGGAAATACTTTTCACCTTTGCTGGAGTTAACAAAAGCACACCTGCAAGAGTTATGCCTTCTGCATAAAGCAGAAAGCTCCTCTTAAGAACTTTAAGTCTCTTTTCTAGAAATGTGAATGCATGCGCACGACGCGGGGCGCCATTTTGGAAGACCCAACGGCGATGGCAACGTGCGAATTCACACGGCGGCGGTGCCACTGGGCCTTCCGAAATGGCGCGCACAACACGGGAGGCCATTTTGGAAGGCCCAACAGTGCCGCCGCCATGCGAATTCGCATGGTGCCCGCGCCTTTGGGTCTTCCAAAACAGTATCCGCCATTGTGCGCATGCGTGCACGATCGCAGGCGCCATTTTGGTGTCCAAAATGGTGGCCGAGCTTGTGCATACATGCACACTATGCCAGCGCTGTTGAACGTTCCAAAATGGCACCCGCATGCGCAAGCGCGGCTGCCATTTTGTATGCCAAAATGGCGCCTGCGGCAGCAGTGACAACAGCAACAGGACCGGCCATGGGCTGGTCCCAACGGCCCACGGGCCGTAGGTTGCCGACTGCTGCTTCAAGCCTTTTCCCCAACCATTTATGAACTAAAAGTTCTTATCCAAATAACCCATTTGCCTTATTCCTAACTATACTATTTTCTTTATGATACTGGATTAGATCTGCCTCCCGTTCCCATCACTCAATTATGATCACTCAACTGGCTGGGATCCTGGGCATTATAGTCCAAATCATCTGGACAGTGCTAGGTTGAGGAAGGTAGGACTTGACTGAATCAATTAACTCTGTAGGTTACATTTTCAGAGACAGGCCACTCCTTTTCCTAATGCCAAGAGAAGACAAAGGTAGGAATAGTATTGACAACAGTTTGCAAAATCTGCAAATCAAGTCTTTGTATCCACATTTTTATATTGTGATCCTACCTGCAGATGGCTGGAAAGCACTCCTGAAGTCCCTTTTTCTTGACTAATGAACCTTCAAGACAGTACATGATGATATCCATAACCTGTACAAAAAATGTAAACAATGTAATTGTACAAAAATATTTATAAGCTTTCCTTATTCTAAACTTTGATTATTTATGATAATAATAATAATAAACCAGGAAAAGGAAGCTCTGGCACTGGTATTTTAATTATTATATTAATGTAACAGTACTTTTGAAAAGTGCTCATATAATTTCTTAAGCATTACGACTGCATAGTTCTAATCATAAGCACCATGGTTGCGTCCCAGTAAAACATGCTTCCCAATGGTAGCGCTGCAAGTAAAAGTGAAAGCATTTGATATGTTCACTAGTCAGTTTGTTGCCTAAACATCAAACTGTACAAGCACACCAATGGTAGCGTAACCAGAGTTTGGAATTTACTCATCAACTTATTAATTCACTGATTCCAGTTGCTTCGCAGATTCTTCAAGTAATTAAGGATATGTATGATGATAGTGGTGGTGACTACCATGGTGGTGATGACAACAACAATAATGCTATACTTTAGCGAATTAGGACATTACAGTTCAATGGGTTGAGTTTTTCCTGTAAAATAGGAATGCCTTCTGCCTCTGGAGAAAAAAATATTGGAGGAAATGTGTCACGTGGCTCTATTATTAGGCAGACTTTAACAATGGCCTGTGATTTCTTTGAGAGGAGAGCAAGAAGGAGAGAGGGGAAACTTTTTGCAGACCAGATAGAACAGATATGTTTGGAAAAGAAGTTTTTAAAAAAGGAAGAAGAAAAAGAAAAAGAAAGTTAGTCTTGGAAAGGAAAGGGAGTGATTTATTTGCTCAGCAGGAAGTGAAAAGCCCTCAAGCAGCCAGGGCCCTTTCAGAATGCACCCCCATGGGCTTGTATGGAAGAAAAAGTGTCTGATGTCTTTCTGGAGGGTAGGAAATGCATTGTGACTCTGCTCAGTAACTTCTCCTCAACTGGACTGGTTTCTATTGTATATTGTCAAATAATATTCAACCATTATATAATATTTTGGGGCACTTTTAGAAAGGCCTTTTAGGTTGAAAAGCAAGTGCACCCCATGGATCTGTATGAAAGGAAAGTATGTGGAGTCTTTCTGGGAGGTGGAAGTGTATTCTCTTCAGTAACTCCCTCCTAATGGCTGTAGTCTGTACTGATTTCTATTATATGTAATTTTGGGCGAGCGGCAATGAACTTCTTTAAAATTCTTAATGAATTATTTACACAGTGGTTAGCACTTGGATAATTAAGTAAAAAGTTTTTCTCAAACCAATCAATTCCTTCCCCCATCCTCCTGTTCTGCTTTTTGGCTGACCCTTTTCCATTTTTTTTACTACTTTTAATTATACAATTAAGGGAAAATGGGTACAGAAAAGAGTGGGTTTGTTAGATACCATAACATTAAAACTGGAGATGCCACAGACTGTAGTTGGAATTCCTGGTTCCATCCTGCATACAAAATATGTACTCTGTCAATAATGTTTGCAGCTCGCAGTTCTTGATTGGGAGGGAGAAGGCAGAAAGAATATACTGTATAATATGTTGTCGTGTGCCTTCAAGTAATTTTGACTCATTGCAACCGTATGGCAAACATGGGTTTTCTTGGCAAGTTTCTTCAGAGGGGTTTGCCATTAACATCATCTGAGAATGAGAGAGTGTGACTTGCCCAAGGTCATCCAGTGGGTTGACATGTCTGAGCCAGGATTCAAATCCTGTTCTCTTTTGTCGATTTTGGATGATATTGTACTTTGCTTTATGGCCAACATGACTACCACGGATATGTTTCCTGGTCTTCAGAGTCTACTCTGAAGACTACTACAGCACACTCAGACTACTACAGCACACTGGTTAAGCTGGCCTTATGTATAAATCAAGGGCAAGTTTTGGAACCAAAAAGAGGAATTTTGATATAACTGGTGGATAAACCAAGGGTAAAACAGCATATAGTAATGTATGTAAAGGATGAAGAAAAGGAAAACAATGCCAAAGAACTTACGAAATTCCAGCAGGTATTACTGTTTGTGATCACCCTAAAGGCTGGAAGGAGGAGGAGTGAACTGTGGTAAATGGTGGCTGTTTGATGTGTGGGAGAGATGACCAGGCACAGGCAGGGATAAGAAAATGCACATGTCAAAAATGATGGAAAGTTAAAGCAAAGAAAATGGCAACTACATTAGCAGTGATTATCACTTTAGCTTTAAAGTGATAACTTTGTCTGATTTTAACCCAGAAAAGCTTACAATCATACACATCTGTATTATGCAAATCTTTTAAAGCCTGATTTGTCCTCGTGTTCCTTTGAGGAGATGCACCAAAGAGCTGCCACTGCGGCCACTTTCCCATCCAGATGTTCAAAAAGGACAGAAGTGGCTCCACAATGGAGAGAGTAGAGAGGGTCAGTGTTTCTTGTAGGTGGTCCCAAGATGGACTAAGCTCCCACCTTTCATCACTCTAATAAGAGAAGTGGATGGTTCTTTTTTTTTTGGTAAGTTAAAAATTTACATTGACCTATGGATACGTTATCCCAGTTTATTGGGTCTATAGGATCTCTGCTTTGGTATCTATTTTAATGTTTGATTGTTAGCCATATACCTTCTCACATTAAGAATTGTCTTTAAATTTCTCTGTCTTCTCACCCCATGCATCCATATCCTCATGAGGTAATATTGTCCAGACATTCTTCTCTTGCCACACTCTCTTCTCTTCATTACTCAACATTCGTTTGCTTCCATCTCATTAAATGTTATTCTCTCTATCATCTTCAATTCTCTACCTTCTTAACCTTTTTGTTATCTCCCCGATTTTCAAACCAGCCCCATTCCTTCTACAGGGAACAACCTCATTGACTTCTCATGCTTGTTCACTTCAGTATTTTTTTCTTCTGTAAGCATTGTCACATTCATTTCTTTCAATTTTGTCTTTTTTTTTTCTGCAGCCAGAATTAGAGCCTGGAAAAGCTACTTTCTGGATTATCAGAACCTTCAGTATGCACAACTAATATATAAATATATTTTATGATTAAATTAAGCTGCCTTCTTCTGAATCAGAATACTGGTCTCTCTTCTTCAACATCGGTTGCATATTTGTGGTTCCTCAGGGTTTCACATGGGAGTTTCTCCTAAGCCTAGAGATAGTGTGGATTGAAGCTGGCACTTTTTATATACCAAAAATCTAGTCAACAACTGTATGTAAAACAACCTTTGATTAGTTTATCTCACCATCTAAATTATTACACTTAACATTTAACATGTGTGAAATGCTTGGCAAAGATTGTAATTCCTGTTACCATCAAGTTGCGAATGTGAAAGCATTTGTCCCAACTCCTGAAATGCAGGGCAAATGCAAACATTTTGAAAGCCAAGTAGAAATTTAGAATTATCAGCCTACCAAATAAGTTTACCAAATAATAATAATAATAAAAAACTTTACCTCTACAAGGAGATCCACAACATCAGAGGGCATTTTTTCAATAAGTATTTCAATAACTCTCAGAATTTCCCCCTTTGCCCGAGCCAGGGTCGATGTGTGAATATTCTGTTGAGACTGAGTATTTGCCTGGAGAGCAGTATGTCTATGCACCTAGAAAAACAGTGGACTTATTAAGGAAACTTACAGTTCTTTTCCATTCAAATTTCTCCCTACGCTTTACTTCCAATTACTGGTATGCCTAATTAACAAAGCAGATGAGTTCCTAGGCAAGACACCTTTAACAGAAAATTTGGTACCAGCGGCAAAGGTAACAGAAATAATAGTTCATACATCACAAAAAGGAAGTGCTGGTTAATATACTTCAGCAAACATTTTATTCAAAACATTATGTGTATGTGAAATGAAACAGCCAGGTCAGGTAAGCTTTGCAAATGTCAAGAAAAAAAGAACCTTAAAGAGACTACTTGAAAGTTTCTTCCAAAATGAATCCAGGAATGACTTTTTATTTAATAAGCCTGCACTTCTCTTATGATTTTCATTATATTTGCTAAATATAGATCTATGCTCTTTTAATATGTTGGGTATCTGGTGAGGGAGGCTTATTCGTTTTCCTTTTTATTGCCGTTTTGGTGTTCACACATGCTGAGTGATGAATTCTGCAGGCAGCTGCTGTTTGACTTGCTTGTACAATTCACTGGATTGGCTGGAGTAGAACCACATTCTTTCCTAACTCAGTTTACTGAATTGCTTACTGCACACTATCTGCTTCAAAGCAACACTAAAAGTCTGTATTTCTCCAGCACCACTTTCATCATCTTCCCAATACTGATGCTGCTAAAAAACCTTCTAGTTAGAGGCCAAAGAGGAAAAGGGGAGATGGGAAGGGATAAAAAAGGCTTTGTAAAAAGGAGCTTCTTTGTCAGAAGCTTTGTTAACTGAGGTGTTCCTGTAAAGTAATTATTAATTCTTCAAATTATATTTCTTCTTTGCTGAGTGGTGCTGATATTAGTTTTTTTAAACCCCCCCCCCCAATTTTTGCTGCCTATACTCAGTGAACACAGAGTTTATGACAGTTTTCAATGGATCCAGTAATCTCTTTTCCTGCAGAAATGCACTTTTTTAATGTTGTTAAATCATATCAAGATTCCTTTTTCACACTGCGACTTAATCAATCCATATATGCACTAGGGATCATTGGTAGACTGGAGAAAGGAATGCAACCTAAAAACTGGCAAACTGAGTTTTCACCAGTTTCAAAATTTGTTTTAGATATTATCTTAAGTTTAACCAGAAGGCAAGTAGATTGAAACATGGAAAAATCAATCCATAGAACACTAATGAAACAGAATAGGAACATCTGCTCATCATTAAAGCTTATATGCATTACCATGAATCTTGACAAATTAATATATTTAACCCTTTCCAGTATATTATGTTTATTTCCCCATTCAATCATGCATTCATTCACCATTAGCTTCTCAAACACAACCCTATGTTGAAAGAACTTCGATGATTTTTTAAAAAATAGTTGAAATTATTTTTCATCAGGTTTTATGTTCTTGTGTGCCTTCAAGTTGTTTCCAACTTGTGGTGACCCTTTCATGGGATTTTCTTGGTAAGATTTGTTCAGAGGTTTGCCATTACCTTCCCCTGAGTTCAGGACACCTGCCCAAGGTAATCCAGGAGTTTTCAAGCCAAAGCTGGGAATCGACCCTTGGTCTCCAGAGTCGTAGTCCAACATTCTAATCATTACGCCACACTGGCTTGAGTTTTTAGACTGAATACTAAAGGATTCTATTTTATAAATCCATTGCAAAAAGGATCACTGTAAGATTAATAAACCAGGAAATAAAATTTGCAAATAAGTCAATTAAAAACACAATGAGAAACCTTCTTTTCCCCCCTCCTTTGGCAGATAATATTGAATTTCTCAAGAGGTTTCTGTGTTGCTGCATGTGAAAAAATGTTTACATGCTGCTTAAAACTCATCAAATGCAGTCCCATTTAAAAAAAACAAAAACAAACGTTTGACTTTTTTTGAAGGTAAAAGGCCTCAAAAAGTTAAGTCTCAGGCCTTTGTTCTTTTTTGTTTAAGATTCTCCTGTTGTGTATAAAATGCAATATCCTGAAATCTAGAACGCATATCCAGGAGTAGCTGGGTTGGCTATACATCAAACAATAACATCCAAAAAACACAAAACAGTGGTACCTTTCTCCTGTTTGATTTTTAATACCTTTGCCCAACGAAGAAGCCACAGTTGTGCTTCAAAAGCTTATTTCATCTATTTTGTGCATTTTGGTTGGCCAATAAAGGTATAACTGTTTTGTGTATTTTGAATATTATTGTGCTTTGCTGTATGGGCTGGCCAGCATGGCATCCCCTGGATATGATTCCTAGAGCAAGAGTCCCTCTTAGTCTCACAGCTATTTGGGAGCTTTTCTCCCTCCCTCCCTCCTCCCCATGGAAATGGGGGGAAACCCACCTTTGCTAAGTTCTCTTCTAAGTGGCTAGAATTCAGACACTTAGGGGGGATGCAGATGGGTGGCCATGGGCTGCCCTGGGAAGTGGCGGATTGGGGCCGAGGCTGCCCCACACCTTGGCCTCGATCCTCCCTTTCGCTGCCTGGGAAAGGAGTGCTAAAATAGCGCTCCTTCCACAAGCTGCGAAAGGGGTGCCCAAAGAGTCACCATGCGGCTCTTTTGCGCATCTTCTAGCTCAGCGTGTCCAGATGCTGAGCTGGAAGGATGTCCTTGGAGCACCCATCATGTGCAACAGTGGGTGCTCCGATGATGTTCTTGGGAAGAGGTTGGGGCGCCCAGCGTGAGGCTGCCCCTCCCCTTCCTTGCCTCCAAAACGGCGCAAAGCGCCGTCTGCAAAGGGGGATAGTTTAGTTTGCATTACAGAAATAATGTGGTTCAACGGTGGCTCAATTCTTAGGAAATGTGGGGTTTGTAGTTCTGTGAGCTATGTAGCCTCTCTCAGGGATCTTTGGTGTGACAACAAACTAAATAAACCCAGAATTCCATAGCATTGAGACATGGCAGTTAAAGCAGTGTCAAATTGCATTAATTCTGCAGTGCAGTTTCAACCATAAGTCTGGAATGCTAAGGGATCTTGTAGAACCTTTGAGACTGTGTGAAGAAAGTTGTAGCATAAGCTTTTGTAGACTTGCATCTGAGATTTGTGGAAGGATTTATGGCAATCCTAATTGCAAGAAATTTCTTTTGTACACCATTCTGGGACAGGACAGAGGGAGGCCAAATGGAGAGCTGCAGGAAACAAGCCGTGTTTCTCCAGGCTGAGAGGCAAGAGACCTAGCATGGCTCCTCCAGCTTTGCCTCACCCTGGAACAGAGCAAATGGACCCCCATCCTTCCCTTGTTACCACCCAAGAGGAAAGGGGTGGTAGTCTGAAAAAGTCTGGGGACCACTGCTTTAAATGCTATAACTTGATGCTATGGAATCCTGGGATTTGTAGTTCGTTGTGGCACCAGAGCTATCTGACAGAGAAGGCTAAATAGCTCACAAAATTACAAATTCCAGTGTTCCGTAGCACTGAGCCACAGCAGTTAACGTGGTGTCAAATTGCATTATTTCTGCAGTGCAGAGGCAGCCTTACAAGAAAGTACAAGGGATATGTAGCCCAATCCCCTGCCATGCAGGTAGAGAGAAACCAGTTAAAAAACTATTTGTGTAATTCTACCCTGGGTTTTGGTTTTTAGTTACAATACAGCACGATAGAATAAATGTTATATGGCTATTTGGCAGGTATCTACCTACCTATCAATCAATCACTGGCAAAAGCCTAAAGTTTATACATAAAGTTACTCTGCAGATTACACTATAGATCCAGAGCCTCACTAAAGTGCATTATACTCATAGTGTGTGTATACACACGTGTGTGTACACATGTAGCATGCAAAAATGTCATACAGTTGACTCTGCTTATCCACGGATTCTTTATCCACAGATTCAAGCATTCACGTCTGGAAAATATTTTTTTTTTAAGTATAAATTCCAAATAGCAAATCTTGATTTTCCTGTTTTATATAAGGGACACTATTTTACTATGGCATTGTATTTGAGCATCCATGGGTTTTGGTTTCCATGGGGGGTCCTGGAACCCAACCCCTAGTGAGTAAGAAGGGCCCACTGTATTTCTTTTAAACAAGTTCATATGCAAGAAAAAAATGTAAAATATTAACTATTAATATATGAATTAGGTAAGCCAGTTTCAAAATGTTACAGGACTATGAGGGAAGTGCCCTTGCTGAAGTGGAACACCATGAGCTATTGAAAAGTTCTTTTGCTCACCTCCTTGGCAATAGTTGTTATGAAGGCGGGTGGTCTGGCCGTGGCAATGAGCGAGAGAGCGTGTCGTGCAGAGCGGGCGGAGTCAGCTGCTGGACTCAGAGGCAGCCCCATTGTGATGCTAATCAGAGATCAGACAAAGAGGGAAGGGGGAAAAGGAAGAAAAGAAGCATTAGAAATATAGAGTGAAAAGATTAGACACAGCTTATAATGTCAGTTCAAGGTCAACGGGAGCACTCAAACAGTTAGAATATAATGGACTTCCAACAATGAGCAGTGATTAGGAGTCAGGGTGTTCCAGCATCTAATACAAAATCAAATAATTAACCATGAAGATTGAAAACAGTATGTGCATCTGTCCAAAGTGTTAAAAAGACCTTGTTAACAAATTATCTGGCTGTAGCACTGAATACATATCAAGACCCTAGGCCAACACAAATATACAGTGTGATACAAAAAACAAAAACTGTACGTTTAAATTTTGTGTGTGTGTGTGTGTGTTAAACCTTGAGAGATATTATGCACTTAGCTTTGCCACTATTATTATTTCTATCTGCCAAGAACATTTTTTTCAGGATGGCACAATGGAAATACTGATTCCTGTCTTAGGTCACCTTCTCTCCCACCACAGCAATTCTTAAAGGAGAACAGTCATCTCTACAAATCTGGTTACAACACCAGGGCAATCTTTCTTTGGAAATGGAACAACTGCCCGTTTCCCACCAATTATACTTACATATTGGAAAGCACAAAGATCACAGTTTGCTATGATGAAAAATCTAGTAACAATCAGTAATTTGAAGAGAGCTTCAAATACAATCTTAGTAACAGATACTTTTTGTGGGTCAACAAATACGAAGGGGTCCTTCCTATTAACAGCATTGTAGTTCTATTTCAAAGTGGAGCTTTGTCATCCTCTTATAAACAGATTTTTACATTATGGTGAAACAAATCCAGTTCAGATATAATGATTTTGACCACAGTGATGGGGCTTGGGCTTTTCACTCCCTTCTTCCATTGTACACACTGACTTCTTCTTTCAGTTCCTGGTACAAATAAACCATAAGAAGAACGAACAATAAGAATAAACCATAAAAAGCATCACAAAAATATATTATGGGATGGAAGCAGAGTATAAGGAAACCCAAATCCCTAACATGATGTCCAAAACATGGCTTGACTGTTAGGTACTAGATTTGTGGAGTCTGATTTAGGGTAATATTTTAGTTAGTTTTCCCCTTCATCTTTGGCTTCTCACTTTATATCCCTCATAATTCTGGAGAGTCTGTTGATGCTCATGATCAGCACTGCAGGGATAGAGTTGGGGACTGCAGTTGGTAGGAACTGAAAGTACCCATTTGCTGAGTGGAAAACATTGCAACTATTGACACACTAAAGTACATGTCAAAAGGCAGGGTATAAATTATTATTATTATTATTATTATTATTATTATTATTATTATTATTATTATTAGTTAATCCACAAATTGACATTTTTTAAAAAAGCCATTTAATTTTGGAAGAAAAAGATCACTGAGATTGTACATTGACAGATATAGCTATGATGATGGACTTTTGTCTCCATAGCTACTTATGCCAACACTAACCCCCGAAAAGCTACCTCTTAAGCCAAATAGCACTTAAACCAAAGGTTTCCAAGGTGCTGCAGACTAGTGCTGGACAATGACTGCAGTGCTCTCCTAGTTGTGGATGCTTTGAGACAGGTATCAAGAGACCCCCCTCAGAGTCCTGCTGCAGCTTCTTGTCTCAATGCACCCTGCAACCAGGAGAGCGCTGTAATTATCATTTTCCACTGCTCTGATCTGCACCATTTTGGAAACCATTCAACTGGGCATTGCCTGACTTAGGAGGTAGGTTTAACAATAATTTGCTATTACCAAAGCCAAAATAACCTAAAAAGAGAGAGCTTTCTGCATTACTGATTAAAATTTGAACCTAAAAATTAATAAATGTAAACTTTAGTGTGGATTCATCAGTCAATTACAGGTTGCCATTGTACTGAACAAAGGTCTACTTCCGTGTGTAAAGAATACAGAAAATGCAACAGTTAAAGTATAACCCATAACTTTGCATTTTAGAGAAACTTTGGAATCTCTTTCCACATTCCTGCCTTACACAAATTTATTCCAGTGTCCTATCCTAGTCACCAGAATGATAAACATGTAATATTTTTTTGTGTTAGGCACTTTTGGGGTGGAGGATCCCCAACATAGTTCATAGTTTGAAGAATCTTTTATGATAGATCTGTATTTATTCTACCTCCTTCATCACCTTCTGTTGGGCAAAGCATGGATTTTTCTGAAAAGCAACAGGCTCCTGGTTAATTCATTAATGACACTCTGTAGTGTTAGTATGTGGCCAGAGATTAACCCCCTCCTGTAGCTGGGACAGCTGGTCTGTCAGAGCAAGAACTGTGCATGAAGGAACAGGCACACTGCACCATGGCTACAGACCAAAATAAAGGCAGATGCCAAGCTAACATGACCAAGGTACTGCCAAGCTGGTCCCTATGGTTATACTTTTATTGAGGAATTTTATTCTTCCACATAATTAACAGTTTAAGGGGCAAACAATGCACTCTGATTCACACACATATTGCTATAATGCAAGAAACTATTCTTGCTAACATGCTGCTGGTATTAATATTAAACATGATTGTAGCACATAAATAACATATTGTGTAATAATAATAATAATAATAATAATATACCATACTGAATAAATTTTATAAGGTTAATATTTTCAGTGATATGAAGATAACTTTCAGTATATTCTACTTGCCTTAAGACAACAACAACACTCCCACTGTCTCAATAAGACAATTTATGATGGAAGAAATGTTTAAGTTTAAATACTATTCTAACAGCCTATGATGTCCAGCCTGGACTGTTTAAATTCTCCGCTGCATTTTCCTTCATTTTCAGTTTAGTTTGAGCATAGGAATGTTCCACTGTATTAGTTTGTGGGAGGAGCTGTATGAATCCCCTGCATTTTTCTAGTTTTTGGTTTGCCCCTTCCCAGCAAGCTCTGCTTTAGCTTGGGATTTTTTAGTTTTTTCTTAGGCAGGCTTGGCTTGATTTGTTTGGTGGCAACAGGCTCAGGCAGAGGGAAAGGGCATTTCTTACACCTGCAGCCAAATTATTTACCATATAGCCAACTTATTTACCACATTAGCCAATTTAGTTACCTGTAGCAGTTAATTCCAATAAACATCAATATCAAAGAAAACAAGAGCACCAGAAGCTGAAAGACCCTGCACCAGCTTCATTGAGAAGGAGATCAATCCAGGAACAAACCCAGAGAGATGACAACACTGAAGATCATTAAACCTGAACTGTAAAGTACCTTTTATTTTAAACCTATTAGAGCTTGGGAGGAGAAACCTTTTTTTGTTTTTCTTTAATAATTTCCCCTCCTTTTGGACTTTACATTCAGCTTTGGAGCCTTTTTGGGTAAAGAGTTTGATCTCACCAGGGTACTGGCATTGCACACCCATATTTGCCACCACCTTTAGTTGGGTGTGTCTTCACACAGCCTCTTTACCAATTACAGTCTAGCACCGACTATTTAAAAGGCCATGCTGAAATTTCTAGGAACAAAAGTCGACTGGACCTTGTTATATTTACAGAATCCATAACAACTGGTCTTTAACTACCCGTTTCCTCAAACCCTCATATGATTAATGTATAATGAGGCCACTCCCATATGAATAACAGAAAAACAGACACAAAAAGAAAAGAGGTGTAAAAATCCAAATGAAGATCTTTTCCTGTTGGAAAGAATAGGGAAAACCAGCAGTTACAGAACCTCAGTTTCACATTACAAACTACACCTGTCAAAATTCCTTCCTCTGTGCAAAGATTTTTCCTATTACTATATCTGCTTCACAGCTGATCAACTGAAAGTTGGTTATGCATGTGGTAAATAACTATCCCATACTATATATAGTAAATAACTATCCCATATTGTACATGTAGACTAATGCTGACTTGAAGGATGCTGCTGTGAAGTAAAGAATCAAGCTTCCACAACACCATAAATAGAAAATGCCCTAAAAAGCATGGGAAAAAGCATCTAATTTTGGGCATACTTTCATTTTCAACAGGAGTCCATTGTGGTGTAGTAGTTTGAGTGTTGGACTATTACTCTGGAGACCAGGGGTTGATTCGGCCATGAAAGCCACTGGATGACTTGGGGCAAGCCACACTCTTTCAGTCTCAAAGGCAAGGGCAAAACTCTTCTGAACAAATCTTGCAAAACAAAACAACAACAATCCATGATAAGGTTGCCATAAATTGGAAATGACTTGGAGGCACACAACAGCAACAGCCCTGTTTTGCACACTAAAGGCAATGCAGGAAAAGAAGCAGTGTGATTTGAACTACTGTTTTCGTAGCAGTTAGTGAAGGGATCAATCCTACAGAAGGAGTCATATTAAATAGTTTTCTCCATCTTTCTATTTGGTTGGGACATGGTATAAAATAAAGAATAATAGTTACATAATTGCATCCTCCAGGGATCCTGGAATTATGCAGGTTCATTTAAATGCTTGGTCAAGGATCACATGATCTCTGTCTTATGGTCAAAATCCTATATGCAGAAAGCAACAGTACTGGAATATTTTATTGCTTTCCATCAATTCTAAGTTTCTGTCACTACTTACAGTCAACAAGGAAAGCGTATGTATGCATATTAATTGCTTGATAAAAGGAGTATGTCCCTTAGAAATGTTTGTTTATTTAATATTACATCCTACTTTTCCTCTAAGAAGTTCAAGGTAATCCACATGGTACATACTTCATTCTTCACAAAAGCCCCAAGAGATAGTTCAGGAACTGCTAGAACAAGGTTCTCTACTGACCTTTCTGAGTGTTTCAAGTTTGTGAGGAAATATTTTTTTCTGTTTGTAACTGTTTTATTATTCAGTAGAGAATAAAAAATATATTCAAATATGACAAAACAGAATTATTTTCTCTGTGTTGTGTGTATATCAAGAAAACTCTAAGAATCAGTCCACAACTAAAAAGGCCTTTTTTCTCATACTGACCGTAAATTAGAAGTTTCATCCTTGAAAGTGCAAGGACAATATATACAGTACATATGTACACGTTTTTGCTTTCAAAACAGAAAATTATTATCCTTGTTTCCTAAAGGAAATGAACATGGAAACCTTGATCTTGCAACACTTTGTGAATTCTGAAAGATGCTGAACTGCACTTGAAATGCTAGTTCGCTAATGCTTAGGAATTATTTATAAAGCATTCCTTTAGAATCCTACTCAAAGGTCTAAAACACACTGCAGAAATAATCAAGTTCGAAACCGCTTTAACTGCCCTGGCTGTGCTAGAGAATCCAGGGAATTGTAGTTCATTGTGGCACCACAGCTTTCTGACAGAGGTGAAATGTCTCACAAAACTACAGTTCCCAGAATTCTCTAGCATTGAGCCAGGGCAGCTAAAGCGGTCTCAAACTGGATTATTTCTGCAGTGTGTTCTGGACCACAGAGTTGGAAAAGGTCTCAAGTCCAACCCGCTGATCAATGCAGGATCTCCAGGTAAAGCATGTCCAGCAGGCTGCTGTCCAGCCTCTTTTTGAAGACATCCAGAGAAAGAGTCCCCATCACCTATCCAGGGAATTGGTTCCTAGAATATCTATTTAAGAACATGAGGTTGTTTTTAGAAAGAACTATTTTTTCCTGTCCAGTTTTGGCCATTATAGATGCTCCTGGTCTAGGTAGATCTGCAAGACCACTATCAGGCTCCTAGGCATAATATTTTTTCTTCAACAAATCTGAAACATTTTTCTAAACATCTTGTCATGGACATCATTATCATGCTGGCTAGAAGGCAGATTTCTCAAAACAGTGTACCCACTCCTGTCCTAGAAAAAAAATCAAATGAAAAAGGTGGGTGGGGAGGAAAGGCACGATCCCAAACATGTATGCTCTTCCCAATCATGCAACAAAGTAAACATTTGTGGATTTTAAAATAATTGTTATTCAAACTAAAATGCTTCTATTGGTAGCAATCCAAAACACTAAAATATTGAAATATAGTCGGCCTCCCACATTTGCGACTCTGACTTTTGTGGATTTGATTATACATGGATTTGATTAATACACTCTCTCTAGGAATCTCTCGGTCAAATCTATTGTCAATTTCTGCCAGAAATCACACAGGAGGAGCTAGAGATTCCTAGAGAGAACCCTTCCCTAGGCATTGTAGGTCCTCCATCATAGTTCTATGGTCAGCTTCTGGCAGATATTGAAAACTGAGTTGCTTTGGAGGAATTAGAGATTCCTAGAGAGATGTTCTATCAGGTTTAAAAAATAGTGAGTTTTTAACTTGCTGTTTTTCCACTTTCATAAGGGTCCAGTGCCCCTAACCCCAGCGGATGTGGAGGGTCCACTGCATTTTCAGAGTTGGAAGAACTGGAAGAAACTGCAAGGGCTATCAAATACAACCCTCTGCCATATAGGAATATATAACTAAAGCACTTCCCAAAAATGGCCATCCAACCTCAAGGAGAGTCCACTACCCACTGAGGCAATCTATTACACTATTCTACAGCTCTTAGCCCCCAGGAAATTCTTCTTAATATTTAGGAAGAATCTTTTTTTCTTGTAATTTGAACCCACTGGTTTGTGTCCTAATCTGTGGAGCAGTAGAAAATAAGTCTGCTCCATCTTCTACATGACATCCTTTGAAATACTTACAAATGGCTATCTTATCCTTTCCCAGTCTTCCCTTTTAGTGCTTGCTGACTTGATTATAGATGTTTCTGTTACTCATGAAGAAGCCATGGTCTAGTCCCATACTCAGCAGATCAACTGAATAAATGGCTTTACACAATACAAGATTTTTTCTCCAAGGGTAAGCCCAAATCAA
>CM034703.1:18452245-18483561 GCA_020142125.1 Phrynosoma platyrhinos | reverse complement strand
CTTTTATTTCAACTTTGTAAGTTTTATTGTGTTTTTTTTTTAAATAAAAAAAAACTGAATAAATGGGATTTATGTGATATTTTACCATTCAGCAGTTGATTCAGTGGGCCTATTCTAGTTGCAACCAACAGTTGGATTTAGGACATGCAACAAACAGCTGGATTTATCTCCATGCTCTCTTTATGCTCCACAAGGTAGTAGGGCAGTTTACTTAGTTCAGCAGGGATCGTTCCTCTCCATGGTAAGGAGGTATCTCAGCTTTCATGCCCTAGGTCGACGCCTGACATTCTATCCATTGGCTTCCATGTTCTGACACTGAGATATATTTTTCTTAATTTTTGAAACTCAGAATTTTGTATACTCCTTGCCAGCACCGATAACTGTACTCTGAAGAAAGAAAAGGTGATTGTTCCCACCAAGCTCTGTTTTGGTGCAATCTCTGCTGAAACGAATGAACGCTACATAGAAATGGTATTGATGAATTCTCCTCGAACAGCTTTAAATTAAAAAAAAAACACAAGCTGCTGCTTAATTACATCAAAGCGTGCAAGACAAACTGTACAGAGTAATCTGAATCAAACTACAGCTTATAATTCAAAGGAGGAAAATTATGGGCAACAAAGATCCCTACAGCTGTCCAAGCCTAGAAATCAAAGCCTAATTAATGCTAGAAAAATACTCTTAATCCTCCTGTGCAGTTCACTCCACGCATCTTCTACAGTCTGATCTCTTTTTGCGAGGGGGCACAAGATGACAGGGGGAGAGAGCTGAGTTAGACCTCTAAAAGAGAAATTCAAAGCTCACCAGCACACTGCAGATTGGAAATGTATTTCATGAAACACGTGCATTTGCTCTTGCGTCCACGCGTGCATACACACACACACACGCACACACACACACACAAGTAGACAGAGAACACAGAAAAAGATAAACACTGCATGTGTTTTCCTTTGTCAATAAATGTGAAGTGATTTTTTTCCTTCCCCCCCTTGGAACCACACGCCAAACATAAAAGCCCCTTTATAAACCATGCTTAACATCACAGACAGAAGCAAGGCAGCTGTGCGCTGTTATTGTGTGCACGGTAAATCAGGCACAAAAAAGGGGCAGCTCAGCAGGGCACCAGGAGGGTAAGATGCACACTTAACCCCCTGTACACTTTGTTGCTCCATTTCTTTCCATCTTAAGTCCCTTTGCAGTCAGTACTGTACCTGTCACGGATGTAACAGGCCATTTTCAATCTAAATCTTGTTATGGATTAATAAGCAAACACTTTCTCGCTTATTATGCAATTTATCATGATGAAAATTGCATTGGTCTCCTCAAGGCTACATGCTGATACATTCATTTATTCAGTAGCTCTGTATACAGAAAGCAATACTAATCTTTATGACAGCTAGAGGTGTACTAGGAAGCCTAAAATAGAATTGTGAAAAACTATACTTTATGATAACTGTGTTTCAAAACACACACACTCACTGGCACAGTAATGTTCCCTGAGGAGACAAAAAGAATCTACTTAAAATATTTCAAGCTGATACTAAACACCGTATGCATATTTTCTGTTTCACTGAAATCAGAAAATACACGGTCAAGCTAGTTATCTATACTTATCTGTGCATAATGTAGAGAATAGGTCAATCATTCAATGACTCAGAATCATGACTATGTGCATCTATATAAGGAAAATTATTGTGTATGTTGGTTTTGATAACAACACAAGCATACAGTATTGAATGCATGTGTTTACATAAACATGCTGCATTGAAAAAAATAGCACTAATCTTACATAATTCCAGATATGATGAAAATGTACTGTTTTCTTGATTGTGGCAGAGAAATATAATATAAATAAACATAACAGTTTAATAAAAACATAGTACCAAATATGTAGTATATATGAAGAATATTAAAACTCATATTTTCATTCATAGCCACATAAATTGATCTTTCACATTTTCTTCCATTTAAGTTTATCTCAAGAGAAAAATATAGGATTCTTTACACATTGAGAATCTAGATGGAAAAGATAATTTCTGAAAATATATATTTAAGAAAAGATAATTTAAATAAAAAAAATACTGCATCCTTATATAATTGACTGGGAACACTATCTTGATGACTTTTACACATCTGCTGTATAAAGAGTGAGTCTAAGGGAAAATGTGATGTACGACACACAAAGAAATCCTTATTTTCTATCAAGATGCATCTAAAATTGTTCATAGGATGTATGGTGAACGGTAAGTCAAAGGCTACAAACAGAAATGCAGGTCTCTTCCCTCTCTTACACTGCTTGCTATCCTTTACATAAATAATTAAAATGAATGCATGGAAACTATTGCGAAATTCATCAACAGGAGGAAAGGGGGATATTTTGAGCTTCAGAGAAGACCATGAAGCTATCCTTCTGAAATGCATGAGAATTTGTTTCTTCATCGATATTTATACTGAACATGCTTTGGAATATAATTTTTGAGATAGGACCAGACAGATCAAAACACAGTCTTGGCACAGAAGTGACTAACACTGCCAGGGAACATTTGTTTGTTCTCCCACACAAAATATAACTTAGAATAATGTAATAATGACTTTATTGATTGTACTGTCTGTACTGAAGTGTAATTTTAATTTAAATCTGTAGTCATGGTATTACAGTTACCTGTTTTAAGTCTTTTGCTAGTATAAATTTTGCTCATAATTTTATCTTTTGTAAAGAATGCAATAAACTGCCAAAATGTGTTAATTCATTTTGTTATTGTAAAATATGATTTTTATTCCTCCTCCCCCAGCCACTAGAGAAAGGAGGTTGTGAGCAGAAGGCCATGATCTATTTCTTTCTACTGCCAAAATAGAAATGTATCTATATAAGAATATAAGAATTAAATTGTACATGGAAATTTTCCTCTGAGTTGTATGGACAAGCTGAAAGCAGCTATGAATGTAAGCAATTTTTCACTGTAATGGTTACACAGAGTTTTTATATTTTATCTGCAAGAAAAAGATCTGCATACCAGGAAAACAAAAACAAAAAGGCCTCATTCATTTTTCCCTTTATACTATATATGATAGATTTCATTTTAACTGGCAACATTTTATTTTAACCTAAGTTTCTAAAATCGAGCACAATACACATTCAATATATCAACCCCATCTCGTATTTACATATTAAATGTGTGTCAATTTAAATGTTGTAAGCCGCCCCGATTGCTCTGCAGAAGATAGATAAATTACTCTGCAGATATAAATTATTATTATTATTATTATTATTATTATTATTATTATTATTATTATTAATTTAATAACAGGGAAATTGTTGTTTTCATTGGGTTTTTAACCTGGGCCAGGACTAGCACTGCTGTGCACAGAACACTACAAGTATTTGTAAGAAATTCAAATTGAATGTATATGATGGGGTTAGCAAAGTGTAGTCATCCATATATTGCTGGATTACATCTCCCAATTTTCCTCATCATTAGCTATGCTGGCTAGGAATGATAGGAGTTGCAGTCCAACAACACTGGAAGCGTCTCACTTTGCCCTACTTCAAAAATTACTGCAAGTAGATTTCCCTTCCCTTTCTAAAAGTAACTTGTCTACTTAAAAAAAATTGTTTTTATTTTTTGTTTCATTTTATTTTGTTAAGAAAAAGGTGCTGTGCATTTAAAAGTAATAAATGATGCTAGGTTTTCTCCCCTTCGATAGCACAACGAGTTAGCAGTTTTACAATAAGTTAGCATTTTTGGAACCGGTTATATGAAGCTATTAGTAGTTTATAACAGATTCTGCATCCCTGGCACAGAAGTAGACTGGAAAATATGAAGACTATGGCTATGCTCATGTGTCCCATGTGTAAAGAGAAGACATGTATCAGGGGTAGTGGGATCATGCCCAGTAGCAACAAACCCTACTGGCTTTATGCTTGCCACATTATCAGCAGAATCTAATATATAAAACTGATGTTTACGAGCTCTCTCTATGTGGAAAGAAATCCATATGGAGAGGATAGTCACAGTGCTCACTCAAATGCACACACATAGGCCCTCTTAACATAAGAACATAAAAAGAGCCATGCTTCATCAGACCAATGGTCTGTCTGGTTAGGCATTCTTTTCATAAAGTGACCAACCATATGTCTGCCAGAAGTTAGAAGCAGGACATGAGTGCCCATAAAATGTACAGATGCACATATACAGAAAATACTAAGGCAAACATGCCAGGCAAGGGGCAAGACAGTATAACTAATAGGTGAGATCCACTAGCCCTTGTGTGCATATTTCTTCAAACTGAGGTCATATATAAAGAAGGCATGTATTGTCTGAGCACAGGCAAAGTAATGAGGCAGATTTCCACAAGGGGGGGGGGTTAAGTGTATTTATGAATAAACTATTGATTATTGCTCATTTTACATGCAATCCTGATCCATACTGATCTGAGCAAAGATAGGTTTAAGATTTCATAACTGAACACATGAGCCTAGCTTTGGTGAGAAAGACACATGATCAGATGCAACCATTCCAGACCCATGTAGTAAAACAGGGCACCCTAATCTATAATAAAGCAAGTAAAATAATCCACTTTAGACAGAAAGTACAGCTGCAGCCAGATTACTAATGGGTGCTGGCTACATGGAGTAAACAACTCCCTCGTTGCAACAGCTCCATTGGCTGCTGGTCCATTTCCAGTGCTGGTTATGATCTTTAAAGCCCTACACAGTTCAAGTCCAGGTTATTTGGAGGATTGTATTCTCCTTTATGAACCAGCCTAGGCTCTAATCTGCTAGGGAGGCCCTTCTCTCTGTCCTACCACCTCACAGGTACATCTGGTGGAAAAACAGGAGAGGACCTTCTCAGTGGCTGCCCCCAGGCTCAGGAACTCCCTTCACAAAGAAGTTGACTGGCACCCCCCCACATACACACTCCCCCCCCCCAAGAAAAAACACTCAAAGACTTTTCTATTTCAACAGGCATTTGATGAGTGATTATATGATTCCTATCTCACACAATGCATTAGATATTGTTAATTGTGCTGGAGTGTGTGTGTGTGTATGTGAATAATGTATGCTTTAACCTGGTTTAATTCTCTCTGATTGTTTATTGTGTTTTAACTTTCAGATTTTAACGTGTTTTTTAAATCATTGTAAGTTCCTGTCTGTTGAGTCATAATGTTGATGATGATGATGATATACCTATCTATACATAGTTAAATGTAACCAAAGAACAAGCCCATTTTCCTTTCTAAATCCCCACTACCTGTTTAAAACATTTGATCTGTCATTCGCTCCCTCATAATCTGCTACTGAAGTGTGAAGGAGACTAAAGTCCTCTGGCAGTTTTTTGTACTTTCTCAAAATTCTGAAAACTAAAATAACTGGATGTTTTTAAAAACATAATAATTAAATCAGTTTTTAAGGGTTACTTTTTAAGTACACATCTTTCCTGGAATAATTTTCTGGCTTAAAGAGCAATTTCTGAAAAAAATACAAGTGCACACACATACACAGCAACTCTGTTAAGTGAATTATTTCAAACCACAATTTAAAATATCCAGCCTTTTGGTTAGGACAACATGCTGGTTTTATTTCACTGTCACTGAAGTCCCTTAACAACTACTACATGGGAATTACCGGGCTTTTTAAAAAAAGCGAGTTAGCAGTCTCTTTTTAAAGTAGCTGGTTCCAGTTTGAAAGCAAGTTAATTTTCCTTTTTCTTTCAAAATCCAGTCAGTTCATTTTTAAAGAAATGAATGACAAGTCAATTTTATGAACAGATGGTTAAAAAGCAGCCTACATAAGTAAGATTTCCTCTTGCTATAATACTCACTAAACACTTTTAATGATTGAATAATGGTATCCAATCAAAACTAGATAGGGAGAACCTAGCATCTTTGGGGCAAGAAAGAAAAAGCTACTGACCAAGGCCTGAAACAGATGGGCCAAATGACATGGTTTCTGGCTGCATTCAGGGCATAGCACTTAGATGACACACACCCTGAATGCAGGCAGAAACCATGCCAATGTTGCATCTTCCCAAAAGAACTGGGCCAAAAAGGAGTGGAAAAACCTAGTCCAGGACCGCGGCGGCTCGGATCGGGGCTGGGCATGTGTGGTTGCTGTGGCCCCAGCATGAATCGGCATCACAGCAGTCCCACCATGGTCCTTTTTGCCCATCTGTTTTGGGCCCAAGTTGCCATGGATTATACTGCATATTGCTAAATCACAAGGTAAGCAATATCTGAAAAATGTTATCCACCATTTGGCCCGATTCAGATTCAGTGATCTCTGACCAATAAAAAATTGCTTATTGTCTGAGAAGGACCTGTGGGCCTTTACCTGGTAACTCATTCTTTGCCCTGCTTTTTGCTTTTTCATATGTCATGCTTTGGTGATGGTATCAGTTTCTTATACCATAAGTTTAAGAGACATTTGAATCAGATTGTGGTTTAAGTGTTCCTCAAAACCAGGATATCTTTGCTGATGTTGGATGTACAAGATGAGTGAAAGGGTGCTAAAATGAGGTCAGAAAACACAGGGAGATGGCTGATGAATCATGAATGCTGCATCTGAATCTGATCAGTTTTAGGGTAGAATACACTATCCATTTCAACACAGCCACCTACCTACAACAGATGAACCCATTTTAAATAGATGCAGAATGTGACACCCTTAATATGGTAACAGATGAAAAACTGCCATCAGGACAAAGGTTTCCACATTTGTTTTCTTGGAAATACTCTCAATCTGGTATGTACAATAGAAACCATCCATAAATAGGATGTGGGCATTCTTGTATCTCTCAGTAAAAAAACTATATTGAAACCCAGTATATGAAAAACCTTCCTGCCTCAAATTATTAGATGAAGTACATACTTTGCCAGTTGCTTCTCAGCATCAGCACAGAGCTCCAAGAGACCCATCAGCACAGCAGATACGTCCATATATGGCTCCCATACAGTAAAACCCCGTCCGATGAGATCAATGGCAGTTCTTCTGATGGTGCTATGAGGAGGAAGCTTTGGGCTCGGAGGCTGCAGCAGAAGATATGTCAAGGCCTTGCCTGCCACACAAGAAATGTTTGAAAGGCAGAGTCAGGAAAATGAAATCACACATGGGTTACTATGACACAAGGTAGGAGTGTACAGATTACAGGGTTATGGAATTAAAAAAATAAAAATAAAACTGAGATGTCTACCAGCTGAAGCCAGGAAAAAATAGTAAAATAGTGGGTGAAGTAATGGATTCAGTCAATTACCTACTACCCCCTATGAACAATCAACTGGAACAATCAAGTCTTGAATATCAAAAGCAAGTAGTACTTAATTTTTTACATGTGAGGAATGCAAAAGTACATGATGGCCAAGTGTAGGAACTGAATTTTTACTTGCTATATTTAACCATTTAATATTAAATATCTGCTATATCTATTTGCTATTGGAAACCAGAAGTCTGTGTTTATGTGTGCAGGCACAGACAACAGTGTGTGTTTGTGTGCAATTTGGTTTCTTACAATCTGCACAACTGCAATAGCTCAGTTGAGAGCTACTGATGACACAAACTGGAGTGGCTACATGGCCATCCACAATATGGAAAGTGCTTTAATTTAACAGCCCTCTATATAATCCTAGTTGGGCTGTGTAGCCAATGGCAGACAACACTTCCATGGCAATTCATGCAAGAGACCCTGATCAACCAACTCAGGTTGGTGCTGCCCTGAGAATCTAGGTGGATAAAGCTGGGAGAGATCAACTCCTCTAAGCTCATCCATCCAGGTTTCTATGATATATACCAGGTTGACCCCCTTCATGTTTTCCAGGTTGAACTAAGCTCTCACCTTTTGCCACTCTACTCAAGAGTTGTGGATGGTTTCTTTTTCTGATAAAGAGTTATAGTACAGTATTTATATTGACTCATGAATAAGTCAACCCAGGTTTTTGGGGCTGATTTTTAAAGTAAAATGTACTTTAACATACAGTACCTTGCCAGAACAGCTTTTGCAATAATGCTTGTTTTTCAATCAACTTTAATTGCAGTGGTGGAGGAAGGGGGACATGGCAACTGCAAGAATCTAATGAAAATATGTGTATAATCTTTAATCATTCTTTAATATGCTGAAGGTATCGTTTGAAAAACCAGCAGAACTGGCACTCAGTCAATATGAATGCTGCTGACTGAGATTTAATTCTAGGGAGAAATATTGCAAGAGTGGACTGAAAATGTTGTATCCTTTAAAACATAACTTGAATTTGCCTCATGAATATGCTGTACAGCAACACTTTATTTTTTGGTTAGCCTGAATACAATGTATTGTTTCCACCTTTTCTTCTGGAAGAGCATACAGCCACAGAGGCAGTTCCTTTTTTTAACAAATGAAAACTTAGAAACCAAACATATGTGATAGTTTAAAACTTTTGCTGATAAGCTGAGAGATAGAATTTATTTGTGCTTTGCATTTCACAGTACTACTTTCAAAAACCAAAAGGCACAAAGGAGAAAAAAAACACAAGAGAGGAAAAGGAAAACTGTTGCTGCTAGCCCCTCATTCAACAAAAGGATTTTTTCTATGTGTGGAAAGAACCATTTGTGTAAAAGAGAAAAGAACCTAATTGCTGGATAGGATCCTATGGAAAATCCTGACATCAGGCGAAGGTCATCACAAATGAGCTATTGCTGCCATTTACTACTGCCTATTTGTGTTCCTTTCAGATTTCCTTGTGTGTGGTAACAGGTAGGGAATGCTGGAGCATCCTTAAAACTTCCTTTCTATATGCTTTGCATTCCTGGGCACACAAACCTTGTTCTGGTTTTAAGTTGGGAATATCTGTCCTCTGAGCATACTACCATACCAGTGCCAAACAAAAAGAACCTTTGGGTATGCAGTACTCCAGTTCATAGGTAAAAGACATGGCAGCCAAAATGGCTGCTGACATCTATGGCTGACAAGTCACTGGAAGAAAATAATGGGCCTCGGCAGACGGCTTATTGAGTCGTCTCCGAGGCCAGGAAGAGGAGGGGCCACCGCACGCGCGGCGGCCCTTCCTCTTCCTGAGGTCGCCCTGAACACTTCCGGGCCACCGGACGCCCGGCGCGTTCAGGGCGATCTCCTCCCGCAGCGTCCGGACGCGCTGCGGGGGATAAGTCAGAGAAAGGGCGCCCACCGCTTTTAGGGCGCCCTTTCTCTGACTTATGAAAGGAGCGCCAATTTGGAGCTCCTTTCAGGGTCGCTCTCGGAGCGCCGCGGTGGGGCTGCCATAGCCCCGCGGCGCTCCGGACCAGGGCGTCCCAAACGCCCTGGTCTGCAGAGGGGGAATGTTGCTCTAAAATAGTTGTTCATTAATTAATAGCTCAATCAGAGTTATGGTCCTGGAGAATCCTTATTACAAGCAATTTAAAACCAAATTAGTTAACTAAGATTTCTGCTGTTACAAAGAATGCCGAATGAATTATTAATGACTGACCACTTATTTTAAGTATTGCTAAGTATTCAAAATTTTCCCACCACAGGTCCTCGGGTCATAAAGAATGGCCAGATTTTATATTCTATAATTGGCCCACTGTCCACAGATCTAAAGGAAGAGGATCTTGGAAGCTGCAAACCTGCTCACATGCAGATAGATTTTCATCAAGTAATTTCTATCCCTTTCTGGATAAGATCCTTTAAAACATTCAGCCTAAAACAATATTTGCTCATACCCCAGAAAAAGTCATATTATGTATTAAAAGAATATATAATATGATGAATTTAAGTTGTTAAAATACCTACCCATACCAGAAGGGTTGCAAACAAGACTTTACTAATTTTCAACAAGTCTGCTGTAGTATTATGAAGTGTCTACAGCATTCAGCATTTCTGGTGTTTCCACCCACTCGTATAGCAAAAAATACAAGTGTAACATAATAATAATAAAATTTATTTCTATCCCGCCCTTTGGGAAAACCCAATCAGGGCGGCTTACAACAGTAAACAATATACAATACATAAAATCTGAAAATTTTTCCCTCCCCCCTTAAAACAGTATTAAATCTAGATGAGTTAAAATTACAATAGTAGTTAAAACCAATTCAAGTTAAAACCAAAAAACCAACTGCTAACAGCTACAGAACATCTATGGCCTGCACAATGGAGCTCATCCATCATTAGATGGGGCCACGTGAGCATCATTGGGGGAATTGCCCGAGGCCAAGACATTAATCTGGAAAGGCCTGCTGGAAGAGATCCGTCTTGACCGCCTTTTTAAAGCTGGTTAACGATGTTAATAGACGGATCTCATCCGGCAGGTCATTCCAGAGTCTGGGGGCGACGATTGAGAAAGCCCTCTGGGAGGTAGCCACAAACCTCAATTTTTGGGGCTGTAGCAGATTCTTCCCAGAGGACCGGAGAGTGCGGGGAGGATTATATGGGAGGAGAACAAAGTTGGGCCCATGGCAAAGCCAGCTCTTAAGAGTATCTATCAGAGTCTGGAAATTACTGTTGTGGAAAGATTGCTTTCATTCTTTGACAGACAGTAAGACCTATACTGCTGATCTTACATGCTCTTCCAAGTTTTATGGACACCAAAACCTTTGGCACCACATCTTTATGAAGTGGTGGTATGTGAAAAGCACTTTGAACATTTATGGCTCTCTACAGATAACACAATAAACTCTACATTTTCATTTACATTTACTGCACTGGAGTTAACGGCTACATTCAATTAGGAAAAGTGACTGGGAGCATTGCAATCCATACTAAGCTACATCATCAGCTCCTCTCCTCTTAAATACAAAAATTAATTTGGTCTACTCTTTCTAATCTCTTCTCTCCAACCCCTCCTTTTTTAAAACACAAGGGCAGTCCCTATATAGGAGAAAGCCTCTGTCACATTTATTTCCATGTCCAGATTATGCATGCTGAGATTGTGATAATGAATCTTGTAATGGATTATTTTCATTTTCAAATGAAGCACGCTAAAATAATGAACTGCAGCAATCATCCATTAGCAAAATGTGAATGAGGGCTAAACAAGTAACTTTCCTAGATAAATGTAATTGATCATTACTGTGATGCTATTATACAGTAGCTCTTTTTAATATCATTCATTTAGCTACTTATTGCTGTGGTTGAGACAAAGTATTGATTTTTATGTTTCCCTCCTTCTAAAGGCATTTCTCAAAACTCAGCTTCATATTTTTGTTTATTGAACAATCTGCCTGGCATATTTAACAGCTGAGGAGTTGGCCAATCAGCATATCCTCCCATGTACCCAATTGAACCTATTGGAGACCAGATTAATTTTCAAAGAAAAGCAATTGGTTCTTCCTGAGACACATATTAAGTGACAATTGTAATGTGTTAAGCATGTTATTCCAAATCATGTAAGTCTCCTCCTATTTAAACAAAGAACCCTGGATCTTGAACACAAGCACATTAGCAAACACCTTCTACCTACACAGCACTCTAAATATTTTTCTTGTCAACATTTATCTTGTTTAAATTGAGCTGGGGTGGGGGAAGAGGAGATGAACTAAACAAAAGTCACTCTGCTGCCCACTTCTCAGTCTGGACATCTTTGTTTAAGCTTTGACTTGGCTTAAATGAACGAATTAATATTGACAAAAACATCAACTAAGCTAATGAGTTGTTAGTTAAGGCAATAAACATGTCACATTAGAGTCAGCGCAGTGAAGAGGTAATTAGCCCCAGAAAAGCTCTGCTGATTGGGGCTGTTGCGATCCTTTGCTCTTAACCTTTGAGTCCATTATCTAGTGCAGGATGAGCAACGTCTATGCTAATGCAAATCCGCCAATACACATCGGCCTTGGTACAGTAGCCAAGGACTGCATTAGCAAAGATGTGTGGTGGCTGGCGCCTTCATATTTACCCAATGTCTATTAACAAGTTTACATAATAGCTCAAAGGATTACAACAAGTCATAGATGCTTATGAATTTGGAAATCAGAAAACAAGAGTATGGCAGCAGACAAAACTGTTTAAGAGAAAATCATTACTGAATGACCCATCAGTCTTTCAGGAATAAGGGGATATGGGTTTGGAGGTTTGGCTAGTTTTCACACATTCTCCAAGTAGATATGTGTGATCCTTCCAGTATGGAAAGATGAGTGTGTGTGTACTGGAGGAACAATGTTCTTAGAAACTTCTCTACATGGCATCTTAGCAGTACACAAATGCTGCTTTGAGTAATATATTCAAAGATGTGGCTCAATTTATAGAGATGCATTAAAGTTACTAAAGTAAAAGCAGATGTTGACGCCTTTACAAGATTTATCCAAGAGCAGAAAACATGCCTCGTGTATTTCAGTTATTTTTCTGCACCATTATTAGCAACACGAATGAAGACCATAAAACATGAACATGTGCCACCATTTTGGGGTTCTATTGTGACTGCCAGGTCACTGCCAGACCTTGACATTTTGTTACCAAAATCTGAGACACAGGGCAGCCTCTGGTAACATTACAGGAGGCTGATGATTTAATTAAACATGGTGATGCCACTAAACTAGAATAATTAATAAAATAAGGAAATAAGGTTCGGAGAAACAGAATGGTTCCCATTTGGCAACGGGATCAGACAAGGCTGCACTTTATCACCCTATTTGTTCAACTTGTATGCAGAAAATATCATAAGAAGAGCAGGGTTAGACTCAGAAGGATATAGAAGGACTACAACAAGCTAAGATATGTGGATGACACCATACACTAGCAGAAAAGATCACAGACATGGAATAATTATTAAGGAAGGTTAAAGATGAAAGTGCAAAGGCAAGCTTAACACTGAACATAAAGAAAACAAAAATAATGACCATGGAAGAAATACATAAATTTAACCTAGATAATGAAGAAATAGTAAAAGAGTTCCCACACTTAAGATCAAACACTGATCTTACCTAAGATCAAACACTGAGTGGAGACTACAGTCAAGAAATGTACAAACAACCACTAAAGTTAGAATTGTCCAAGCTCTGTATTCCCTACACCATGTATGGTGGTGAAAGCTGGACAGTGAAGAAATAGGACAGGAAGAGTATAAACTCATTTGAAATGTAGTGCTGGAGAAGAGTGCTGATACCATGGACAAACAAATATGTTCTTGAACAGATCAAGCCTGAAATTTCCTTGGAAGCCATGATGATCAAATTGAGGCTGTTCTACTCTGACACATCATGAGAAAGCACAACTGGTTAGAAAAGACAATAATGTTAGGAAAGGTAGAAAGTAGAAAGAGAGATTTGAGATGTGGTGCTGGAGAAGAGTGCTGTGTATTCCACAGCCAAAAGGACAAACAAATGGGTCCTACAACAGATCAAGCCAGAGATATTCATAGAAGCCAAGTTGACAGGACTTCGATTGTCGTACTTTGGGCACATCATGAGAAGGCATGAATCATTGGAAAAGACAATAATGTTAGGAAAAGTGGGGGGAAGTAGAAAGAGAGGAAGACCACATGCTAGATGGATGGACTTTATTAAAGAGATCATGAATATGAGTTTGCAGGAGCTGGACAGAGCAGTAGAGGATGGGGGGGGGGGGCTGGAGATGTCTCATCCAAAGGGTTGCCATGGGGTCGAGATTGACGCGAACACAGTTAACAACAATAAGAAAGAGAGCAAAGAGAGGAAGACCATGTGCTAAATGGATAGACCTAACCAGAGAAGAACTAAGCAGAGCAGTGGAGGATTATTATTATTATATGAAACAACAACAAAACAAAATCTAAAAAGTTAGATAGAAAGTATTTCCCTGGTTGGAAATGTAACTCTTCCAAAGCTAGGCTTTTAATAGGAAAACCCCCAATCTTTCTCTTCTTTTGTTTTTAATACATTTGAAATACTGCTTTAAAGAATAAATGGAAGATAATAGTCCAATTAGAGACACTTCTCTGTGAAAAAGGGTTTCCAAACTCTGCTTTTAATACATTGCTTTAGTAGCCACATTTTTCTCTCTTTCTCTCTCCCTCTCCAGGGAGAATCTTTGGAAGAGAAGGGCAGAGTAGTTGACAGAATCTTCCCTTTCATTAAGCCCACACTGTACCACTTTTAACATTATTGCTAGAACTACTTTTATGTAATATAAATGTGGCTGATTTTGTCACTACTAACTAAAATGAAACTAAAGCATCAATTCTTAAGTGCAAATATATGAGATAAAATATTTGACTTTTTGAACCTTCGGGGGAAGGCTCCAATTGATTTCAAGATTTCACCCAAAGCCCTTTATGTCTTAGCAATGAAATTAATAAAACAGTAAGACATATTTTTATTACTTTAATTGTTTTATTAAAAGAGGCTTAAGATCCATCTCTTATTTGCCTGCCAGTTTTTTATGATTTTACTGTAAAAAGGAGCAAGAGTACAGGTTTCAAGGTGGCATATCTCATCTATGCTACAAGGACATTTCTGTGTAAGATTCCAAATTAAGATTTGTGCTGATTTTAAAACCCATAAACTGCAGACAAATATTAAGCGATCCAATGAAGGATAAAATGAAGACAAACTGGTTGTTAGTAACACATTTTTCAGAATAGTTAATTCTGCTCTTACATCTTATATATTTCTAAAAATTTCAGTTTGTTGTGAAAATGCATGCCCAAATACTGCTGAAGGCAATGGTGTGTTCAAGAAGTCCTGATTTTAATTTCAGAAGGGAGTATGAAGACTTTATGAATACACAAGGACCACCAATTTAGATCTATCTCTGTTCTTAGGAGACCAAAAAAAGTTCATAAATATAAGAATCACACTAGTCTTGATCTCCTGTACATTCCAACTCATAAGCCATATGGACGGATTTTATTGTGTCATAATAATAATAATAATAATAATAATAATAATAATAATAATTATTATTATTATTATTATTATTATTATTATTATTATTATTATTATTATTATTATTATTATTATTATTTCTATCCCACCCCTCTGCATAAAGCAACCGGGGCAGCTTACAACATTAAAAATACACTACATATCCCATAGTCCCACCCACCCCTTAAAATAGCATTAAACAATGAAACAATTTAAAACATACTTAAAATAAAATACAAATAACAAATAAATAACAGTAACTGCAGCAGAGTTAAGGGAGAAGGTTTTAATCAGTAGGTGCAACTGGTGTCAAGGAGCAAAAGGCTAACATCTGGAGAGGTCCATCAATGTTCAAGGTTGTGAAAGATTCTGGAGACTTTCTGCTAGAGATTTAGAAGGTAGGGGAATATAGGTTAACTGGAGTTAAAGTCAAGAGGAATATTTTCAAACAGGACTAGAATATACATACAAGAGACATAAAGAGGAGACACATCTTTCACTGTGCTTAACACCCTGAGCAGCTTTTAAAAAGCTGTTAAGACGGATCTCTTCCAGAAGGCCTTTCCAGACTAGATCTCCTGGCCTCAAGAGCCCCCTTACACACCCTCTCCCATTTCAAATGCTGCTGCTACTCTGATGTTCGTTATATTATTGTGTTCTGCGTTCTGGACTTATGTACGTTGTTTTAACTAAGATGTTTTAACTGATTACTGGTTTAATACTTTTTTAAGGGGTGGGAGGGTTTTGGGGTTCTGGGTTTATATGCTGCATGGAATTTCAATTGTTGTTAGCTGCCCCGATTGTTGACAGAGGGGCAGGGTACAAATAAATATTATTATTATTATTATTATTATTATTATTATTATTATTATTATTTGAAAGAATGTCAGTTACTTCCACCTTCCTCTTCTAATGCTTAATTCTGTCCTTGAGTATAACTGGCTCAAAATTATTTTCTTTACTAATTGTTTTATTTAGTCAAATAATTGTGTTATTTAGTCAAACCTCAGAGTCAACAAATTACCCACGTTACAGGCAAAAAGGTCACTTAGGGTATTTTAAAGACTAATTAGTTTTAGATGGCATGAGATTTTGTCAACTGCACTCCACTTCATCACATGTACGATACTAGCAATGTCTTTGCACGTGCCTTCAGAGCTAATATTTTAGTGTATGTTGTTTGTCCTCAGTTTCTCCCAATTCCTCACCCCATTTACTGAAGTGTATCTAATTACATTGTCCCCAGCTGTTCCACCATCCAGGGTTGGTTGGCTGAATATGGGATAGGGCTTCTAAAACTTCAACAGTTAACAGATCCTGTAGCAGGAAAGTATAGTGTGAAGTTCCATCAGGTGGAATTATGTGATGTCTCCTCTTTCTCCTGAAAACTTTAAGTTTCTGCATCCTCCCACCCAACATGGTTATTTACTTGCTAGTGGAGAGCAGGGGAACAGAGAAGAGTCCAGCTATAATCCTACAGCTGGACACACAGCACTGAATGTTACTGCTGTGCATCCAGCTATAGACAGCTAACTACATGCTTCTCAGCTCCCTCCCAGCTCTCCACCAACTAGTAAATAATGTGGGCTGGGGAATGAAGCAACTAAAAGGGTAGATGGGTGGAGGGGGGGAAGCAGAATACATTGTATGGTTCTGCCTAACAGAACTTTATGCTGCATCTTCCTGCTCCAGGAGCTATTAAAAGTTAAAAATACAGGAGCAATCTTACCACTGTCCCAATTAAGATAATATTCTCTGTATGCATTTAGTGATTGGCAGAAGTACGTTTATTGCTGTGTGCCTTCAAGTCATTTCCAGCTTATGGTGATCATAAGGTGGATCTATCGCTGGGATTTCTTGACAAGATTTGCTCAGAGGGGGACTGCCATTAAGAGATCGTTTCTTGTCCAAGGTCACTCTATGGGTTTCTGTGGCTTTTTATACTGAGCTTGGGTTTCACATTTGACCATAATATAGTTTGATGCTATGATAAGGATAACTGGTTAGCTTGGACAATGGAACCTGTCACTGTGGATACTATAATTCAAAATTTCCAACTCTTCAATCATGTGCTGTATATTTTCGCTACCAAGATTCCTGGGAAGAAAGGAAGGATATAAAATAAAGAAATAAATCTCACACAGATTCTGCAAAGGTTGAATGTTTGTGTTCAGTAAAGTCATTAGCATATTGCAAGATTTAGACAGATAGATGTTGTGTTGCTCAAGAAAAGGGTATAAATATGTGGATAAAATTGCATGAATATTATATGCTGCAATTGACGCTGCTCATTGCAAAGGATGTAAGCTACACCCATTGCCCTGAGGAGCTCATTCACCTTCAGTGGCAAAGAAATCAAGAGCAGAGAATGTGAATATAGCAGAAGTAATGCTGCCAAGCCATACCCAATATACGTTTCAGAGTTCACTCATGGGAGAAGTCAACAGGCTGCCAATTAAATGTAAGGCCTGAAATAAGGTAATGAAAATTAGTAATGGAACTGAAACAGTTTTGGCACTGAAAAAGTGTAACATCAAATCTTTCAATTCCTCTCTTCACTCCACCAGCTGAAATTGTGTATAGCTCTGTTCAAGTTATCAATATTAATAGAGATGAAGTACTGATAAAAAGAAGCAGTGCTTTTTTCAGTAAGAGCCTTGAAGCTTTAGTACAAGCTGCTAGATGAGGTACAATCAGTGATACTTTTAATATATCTGATCTGTCTTATTTTTTAAAATAATGTTGATTTTCATTTGGTATGTTTTTTATTTTTTGTAACTATTGTAACTTTCTTCTTTTAATAAAGTAATAAAAAATAATGTTGATTTTCATTTGGTATGGTTTTTTTATTTTTTGTATCTATTGTAACTTTCTTCTTTTAATAAAGTAATAAAAAATAATGTTGATTTTTAATAATGAGAGTCAACAAGGACTCCTCTACCAGTGAGTTCAGCCCACAGTTGTCAAAAGACAGATCCTCTCAAAGAAAAATCTTAGAGGGGAAAAATTACCCATATACATTGCTTTTTAAAAATTAGAATTAAATAATTGAGATCTCTCTATAACAGCATTTAAAAAAAAATTTTTTAAACAAAATATCTAATTTGATCTCAACAGATGAGAAATCAAAACAACTAGTAGCAACAAAACATGCTGATGTAATGCTTCTGACTTGGACTGAATGGGAATGAACACAGCTGTTTCATTGATAATTCTACATAGTAGCAATGGGAGGGCTCAGAAATGTGTAAGAAGGGGGCAATTGACCTCTGTGTGTCATATTTTATCAGAAAAGGTGCACATGGCTCCTTTTGACACTATTTGTTGGATCTGTGGGTGCCTTAATCAAATATACACAAATTGGAAAAAGCAGCAACTTCATTCCCATGAGAGAACTATATACATACATATCTTATGTTGTAACAAGCACTAAAATACATTTAAATCAGCTCAACTGCTAATAAAACTGGACACAAAGAGAGAGATAGGGATTAAAATAACGGGTTTGCCAATTTTTTCTGTCTTAACTTTGGTCTAGTTAAATTGACCTAACAATGCTATTTTTCTTCCTCTCAAAATCTGCAGTGGGTGAACCAAATGCAAAAGCAAGATCAATTCTGTTCCAAGACAGTAAATGAGCTTTAGCTCAGACCTGTTTCAATTTATAGAGGGATTCCAACTATACTAGCTTTAAATATATTCTAAGTCCAACTATAAAACTATATTATAGCACCATGGAAACAGTAAACAACTGTCAGTTTTTGCCAAATCTGTTTATGATGGAGAAAGTGGAAAACAGAAGCAATATGCCTTATTTCCCAAACATATATCATGTTCTGTATATGTTTTTATAGATGTCAAAAGGCTGTTAATAATTATTTATTTCATTGTTCTAAATAATGTAGAAAAATGGGTACTGAAAAACTGATAGCCTGTTAAAGTATGAGTATAGCACAGGGGTCGGCAACTTACGTCCCGTGGGCCGGGTGCGGCCCGTGGAGGCCTTAGGACCACCCCGTGGCTGCTGCCGCCCCGCTCACAAGGATGGGGGCCATTTTGACTTCCATTTTGGCCCTCCCGGCCCCCCAGCAATAAAGGTAGCTGGCCCCTGCTATAGCATTTAATATTTCTTCATATGTTAATGGTGTATTAAATAAGAAACTTATTGTACATTTTTGTTGATAGAGGTACAAGCTTGGTAGGTGAAGGAAATACTGTGGATGTAACATTTCTTTATTTCCGTAAGGCCTCTGACAAGTCCTTCATGATATTCTTGTAAACAAGTTTGTAAAAGGTGGCTAAACAATGCAGCTATTATGTGGGTTTGAAAGTGATTGACCATCCAAACCCAAAAGGTGCTCACCAATGGCTCTTCTTCATCCTGGAGCAATGTGACTAGTGAGGTGACACAGAACTCTGTCTCAGGAACAGTGTTATTCAACAACTTTAAATCACAATGACTTATGATGGAATAGGGAACATGCTTATCAAATTTTCAGATAACGCCAAATTAGAAGGGACAGCTAATACACCAGAGGACAGGATCAAAATTCAAAATGACCATAACATATTAGACAGCTGGGCTAAAACTAATAAAATTAATTTCAACAGGGAAAAAAATTTAAGGTACCATACTCAGGTAGAAAAAATGAAATGCACAGATATAAGATAGGGGACACCTGGCTTGACAAGAGTACATGTGAAAGGGATCCAGGAGTCTTAGTAGACTACAAGCTGCACATGAATCAACAGTGTGGCAGCAAATAATAATAATAATAATAATAATAATAATAATAATAATAATAATAATAAAAGCAATGTGATTCTAGGCTGCATCAATAGGAGTACAATGTCTATAGAGGGAAGTAAAAGTGCCACTCTAGTCTGTTTTGGTCAGCACTCACCTGGAATACTGTGTCTAGTTCTGGGCACCACAATTCAATTCATGTCCAGAGGAGGGTGACCAAAATGGGAAAAGATCTGGAAACCATGCCCCATGAGGGACAGCTTAAAGAGCTAGGTATGTTTAGCCTGGAGAAGAGAATGTTAAGAGGTGACATGATAGCCAGGGTTAAACATTTGAAAGAAGCTATATTAAAGATGGAGAAAGTTTGTTTTCTGTTGCTCCAGAGACTAGGACATGGAGCAAACTACAGGAAAAGAGATTCTACTTTCTATTCTACTTTCTGAAGCTAAGAGCTTTCTGACAGTGGAATTAATGCTGCCTCAAAATGTGGGAGAGTCTCTACCTTTGGAGATTTTGTTCTTTGGAGCTGGATAGCTATCTGTTGGGAGTGCTTTAATTGTGTATTCCTGCTTGGCAGGGGCTTGAACTGGATAGCCCTTGTGGTCTCTTCCAGTTCTATGATTCTAAATAATTTTACCATGTTAATTTAAAAGATCTTTTGTACTGCAAGTTACAAACTGAAAAGCAATCCATCTCCACTTAAATGTTGCTGTAACCTCAATGGGAGATGGATTATATCAACCATAATTAAATATCAATGGACTGTCTACTGAGGTAGCTAAAACCACTTCTGAACAAATCTTGCCAAGAAAACCCCAGGATAGGTTTGCTTTGGGGTTGCCATAAGTCAGAAACAACTTGAAGGCACACAACATCAACAAAATCTGGTTGAAAACTAGACTAGAATTCTAAATCTTACACTCATCCTGCTTTAGAAGGAAAAACACATATGTAGTACATTCAGAAAAATACTACAGCTATATGTAGTATATGTAATGGCTATAAAACAAGTATTTTCCAGCATGGAAGACTGCTGGTATTAGAAACTTTGTATTGTCTAGAAATTCTGCTAGTGTGCCTTAGATCACAGACAAGAGGATGTACATCATGTATTGTCTTATCATATATGGGAAGGTCCCTGAGTAAACCCATCTAGTTTCACAGATGAAACTGAAGATGAAATATGATGACAAATGGGGACTGCTTTCTAAAATGGAAAGTTTTTATGGAATTTCTCTTCTTCATCATAATACGTCATTACAGAAATGAATCACAAGGCATTAGTAAGTCACAGTTATTTGCCACCCTTAGTTCCCAGCAATCAACTCTGTCTGCTTCTCCTGAAGGTCCTTTGGCTTGTTACTGCCTCAAGCTCAGTGCTCTCAGTATGATGATGTCAATACCAAATCCTCTTTCCATTTGACTTGGTCCCCTGTCATATCAGTGTTTATTGAAGCATCTAGTTGTGATTGGGAGATGGATGAGGGCAAGCCAATTGTGGCTGAATGCAGCACATCTTCCCATGTTCACAGCTTTTTTTTTAATTAGGATTTGGGCAGAGCTGGCAAGGTTAATGCTTTAATGTCTAAGAGTTCTGAATTGTTGGATTTTACATTTTAATTGTAATGTGCATTACTTAGGCAAATTAGAAATATGAATAAAATATTCATAAAAAGCTCAACATCTGCACTACCTGATAATATATTTTTGGACATGATGTTGACTGAATTGAAGTGAAAAATGCTTATCATAAATAGCTGCATTGATAACACAACAGAAAAATACGCTGCTTTAATGACTGAACCAAGTATTTTCATATTCAGGACAGAAGAGTCATTCAGATTTATCAGCCCATTAACTTTATAAACATAGGATTAGCTCCTATTTAGGTGTGATGTGGTGAATCTGTAATAAGAAATTCTTTACGTGGCATTTTATAATTAAATATCTCATGAACCATTTGTAAGGTCAACAAAGATTAATGTGAGATGTCAGACAAGGTCACTGTGTGAATTCCTAAAGAATCACATCCTTCCTTACAGAACAGAAATATCACAATTAATTTGCATTACACACCACAGTGGGAAAGCATGTGATAGAGCTTTACATGTTACCATTTTAAATCAATGAGATGCTTGTGTATCACAACAAGGTAGTTCTAACTGTTATGCAAATTATGTTGCTGAAGCAAAAGCATGCCTTTTTGGCTGAAATCTCATTTTAGAGCAGAGATCCTTAAACTCTGATATACCAAGGTTGTGTTTGTATTGAACTACACTATATGCCAAGAGACACATCAGGAGCATGTGTGTGTGTGTGTGTGTGTTTCTTACAGATTCTTCTTCTCACCAATTCCTTTCTATCTGTGACAACAAACAGAAATTATACAAAGCTAAAATTCAACATAATGACTTGACTAAAGAATATGGAATGCGGATGTGAAGATGACTGATTATAGTCTCAGGTAAAAGTCATAAGATCTGTTTTTATCCAGGATATTTATAATTTGATACCATAAAGTCACGCTTTTTCATAATGATTCATGTTCTGAGTCCTAGGATGCTCCCTTTCCACTTCCTCCTTTGCAGACATAACATGTCTTAAATTAATTAATGAGTGAAAAGTAAAGCATAAATTCAAGGACAGTAGATTAAAAAAAAGATTCAATACTGAAAGCATAAATGCATTTCTTTGGAAAACCTGACCTGTGAAAAAAAACTGGAAGAAACAGCATAGTGTAATGGTTTGAGCACTGGACCACGACTCTGGAAACCAGGCTTCAAATCTTTGCTCAGCCATGAAAATTAATTTGGGCAAGTCACACTCTCTCAGCTTCATGGAAGGAAAAGGCATCCCTTTCAAACAAATTTTGCAAAGAAAACCCATGATATGTTCACCTTAGGGTCATCATAAGTTGGAATGACCTAAAGTCACACAACCACAACACACTTCTGTGCCTTGGTCTAATTCTGTGTTTGTAAATAAATATGGGGGATGTATCTCTTCAGACTGTAGGTGGTGACCCACATCATGTACAAAATACTTACTGCACAGTTAAAGGGGATAATCAAGGAGGAGGTTTCCAGGTTAGCCTTCTCAATGATTTTGATATAGAACAACATTTCAAAGTAAAGATAAGCCATAATAGTGCCAGATAAATTGTGGAATTCTAACATTGGGGTGGCTGTATAATTCACATTTGACAATTTTGTTATTTGCTACTGCCTCTGCTATGGAACTGTAACTGGTTTTCTCAGAAATACTGAAATGATGTAACTCAGTCTTATGAGAAAAATCCTGTTTTTGCCTCAACATGAACCTGTAGTTGGTTGATGAAGCCCACTTCCCCCCCACCCCCACTAAATTTTCTGAAGCTGAATAAAAAAGGTGTAACATATACATTTTTCCAGACAAACAAGAGGTGCACAAATGCAAGCAATATGGATATAAACAACTATGCTTGGTAATGCAACAGGATGTTAACCATCTACATTCTAACATATTCTGATTCTCACATATGGAACAAACATTTCTTAGCCATACAGGACAGGCTCTGACATCCTTTCTTTTATGTAGAGGTGTATCAGGAGAAAAGAGTCGACAGAAGTCCACAGAAAGCATTCAGAGGACAGAGCTTTGATGTTTGCAAAGCCAGAATTATGTACATGAAGCCAACTTTAAGGAGGGTATCTTCTATAATTTGAACACATACTAGTGGACAGAAAGAAAGAAATGATGTGCAATGCAACCATAAATAAATCCACTTTTACTTATTTCTTCAATCAAGGCCAATTGCCGATTAAAAAAAAATTGAACAGTATACAAACATAATTCCAAATGCTAATTTATATTCTTAGCAGTACTCAAGAGTAAGAATAAGTATTTAATTCTTTGTGGTTTGCATGCTGAATCCTGTTTACAGAATGAATGTGGCTAACTACAAGCACTAAGATACTAGGAAGCCAATATTTGCAATCCCAAAGGACCTTGTGGTATCATACACTTGCAGTTGTATACGGAAGAGTCAATGATCTTCCTACCAAGGGAGCAGAACTCATGGGAAAAGGGGAAGGGGTCAAAAGATGTGTTTCAAAAGAGAAAACACCCAGACTCATAGAACTCTCATAGAACTACAATTAATGAGAAGTAATCTTACTGTCAATATGTTCTTTGTATGTTGTCATTATGGAAGAAATAACTTGGCAAGAAGTAAAAACCTGATCAAAATAGTCTGTTCAGCTCTAATACTGCCTCTTATAGCATATTCGCCTTTAAGCAAATTAAATGGCTGAATCCAATCTCACAAAATTATTTTACACAGCAAAAATAATCCAAGGAAATAATATCTTACTCTGAAGGAAACCAACATCAGCTTCTGATATTCTAATGAAGGAAATTTATAATGACATAAATGTATGTTGGGTCAAAACATAAACTACAAAACATAAGTGTATACAGATGTTTTGCCAGAAGGGTGAAACTGATGCGTATGAGTATTAAAACAGGAAAACACACGGATGTCGTTCCATTTCAAACAATGATCTCAACAGTGTGTTGGATGTGGAGTTAAGCCCCTACAACTGGGTGAGTAGAAGTGGACTTTCTTATCTATGGGTCCTCATAGCAGCCCCTCCAGTCTCCTGAAAATGCTACAGAGGTTTGGAAGACCCTATTGCACAGAGACCTTGCTGAATAAGGAACAGGGATCACTGAAAATCAGAAGAGACCATCCATGAGTAGAACCACAGAACAGAGACGTTCAACCTAGTGTTATATACTAGCAGTAGTCATTCATATTACAGTTGTCCCTCCATTTTTGTGGACTTGAAGTTGGCGACCCTCACTTATCTGCGAGGGACGGATGGAGGGGCACAAAATGGGGGGTGCACCTGCTCCCCCCCGGACACGTGCTTCCATTCAAGCCAATAGGGCTTGAATATCTGAGTTTTTCTTTTTTCGCGGGGGGGGGGTCTGGAAAGGAGGGGCAACTGTAATATGAATGTAAAGGCGGCTACACAGAGCATTTGTATCTATAATAAGGTTTTGTAGTAGAGTGGGTGGGGTGGGGAATCCTTATAAAATTGGACCTCCATATCCATGGATGGCAAGCCATGTTGTCTCCAATGGCTGTACTGCATGCACTAATGCAGGGGTAGGCAACCTTTCCCTTTTAAGGGCTGAGGGACTTCAGCTCCCAGAATCCCAGGAGCTATTGGCCAACATGGGACTACTGGTCAACATGGCTGAGGCTTCTGGGACCTGAAGTCCCTCGGCCCTTGAAGGGGAAAGGTTGCCTACCCCTGCACTAATGCTAGTGGTGCCATTAGGGAGAACAGGATTTGAGGTCCCACTTTTTTTGTGTCTGCTGGGGGGGGGGCAGAACAGATCCCCCGTGGATATGGAGGTCTGACCATATATAATTATTTTGAACTCCAACAGCCAAATGTTCAGGAATTTCATCACCATCTAACACCTACTCCCTCAACCACTTCTAATTTTAGAACAACATTCCACAACCACTTCTGATTTTAGAAAAATACTTTGCTTACCAACAAACCCAGGTAATGAAATTAGTTGGTGCAGAGAGAAAACAACTAAAATCTGAAATAAACACTGAAATCAGCATGGGAAAAATAATTTCTGTAACATTTGATACTCTGCTTGACCTATGTGAGTAACAGAGGAGAACCTGAATACACTAATGTTAAACTCATCTATGTGATGTCGATCTTAAAAATGAGATCAAAAGTACTCTTGGATGAAAACAGCATATACAACCAGGAGCACCCAGTATTATTAGATTCTGTAAAATTGGAGGGTATTACTGTAACCTTTACAAATTTATCAAAGGCTACTAGATTGTATAATTATTCCGATAATCATGAAAATATCTATAAATTGGGTAAAGCAAAATGAAGAAACTACTCTGAAGTTTCCACCAAAGTGTTCTTGAACAATTTGTTTTGCATTTCACTGTTTTATTTAAGGCATCATTAGCAAAAAAGTTGAATTGTCACAGTATTTGATTTTGTAGTTTTCCTATTGATAAGGAATACAGAGAATAGAAACTAACTGCACAAATGCAGCACACTTCTATGGCATTACTGAACAGAAGGTTGACAGACAGAAGAGACATTGGTTCAAAAGTTAATGGCTAATATCTGGATATAAATCTAGTTTGGATGCCCATACAAAAAAGAATGGTCTTTCTAGAAGAGGATGAAAATAACCTCAATGAGTCCAAGACAAATCTTCAGATTTTCTCTTCAGATAAGCTCATTGTGAATTTCTGTTTGGAAACTGTTTGCTTTGCCTTCACTTATCATCTCAAGCAGTCTAGGGCATTGCCAGTGACTACAAACAGAGAGATGATGGATGAAATAAAGGTGTGCTGAGTACAGTGTATTTTTGTAATTACTTTAATGGGACACCATACGGCAGTAGGAAGAGTCTTCTCACAGGCAAAGAGGCAAGTGAAATGTAGGAAAGAGGAGGAGAAAGGGTATGCTCCTGTTGGATGAACAGTCAGAAAATTATATGCCCTCCTTGCACATGACTGTTTGCTTAGGCTATGGATACTGAGAACAAATCTAAGGCTGCTGGTTTGTTTTCAGTAACCACAGTTTAAAGAAACCATAGATCCCTAAGTACATCATAGGAAACTATCAGCTTGAAAAGAGGAGTTTTTAATATTAATCTACTTCCCTGATGCATTAAGAAAGAGAAAGGGAGGGGAGACTACAAACTAAGACTTGCTTCAGCTTATTTACATAGTGGAAAGCCATGGTTGCTTTTTCATTACAGATAAACCAAGTCATAATTTAAGGGAACCTATGAAGTAGAAGACTTGCATTGAAATAGCTGGTTTAATTGGGCATGGTGGGTAGCAAGGACAAATAAACTTACAAGTATGTCTTGCCAGTGAATAGTTGGATCCACCACTTGTTGAACCAAACCCTTCAGGAATCTGGCTAGAACTACGTGGTCTGGTAAGCAATTTTGGAGGTTCAATTTCTGCACCAAACTCTGCTCCAATTACTCCTAGGAGAACAATAGCAGTAGCTTGCTTTCGCCTCTCTTCATATGACATAGATATCTTCTTCATCTGTGGAAATCCAGACAGAGAACCTACAATAAAAGACAAAAAGCATTAGGATTGTGATTAAGTAGTGCTGCTATATGCTTTATTAGAAACAGTTTGCTCCCAACAACTCAGATAGTCCTTTTAAGGTGCAAGGACTTTTACTATACTTCTCAGGATTCCTTCCACTGCAAGGTTTATCTTCAATGCTAATTACAGGCAGTATAGTTTTTCCCCAGTAGGCCATATCCAGATGGGTGGAATCCATAGTGTGCTTCTTCCTATGCCAGTATACCTATTCCATATACCTGAAGCCATGATGGCCATGATGGCTTCCATGTGACAAAGTAGTATCCCAAATTATGGAAAAGGGGTGGCATGCTGCAAGATAATATGAAATAATAATATGAAATAATAATAATAATAATATGAAAAAGTGTGCTCTTGAGGAAGTATCATTTTTTTTAAAAAAGTGGTTAAACACCAGTCCTGAGCAGGAGTCATTTGTAACAATAAATGATAAATAATTATGAAACTGGAAGTTTCCCTCTCCCTTGCATTAGTATTTTCCCCCCAAAGGCAAACTAATCTCGGGGTCAAAAGCACATAAAGCATGCAAGCTCAGAGGCAGTGATCTCTGGTTCCCTAAAATTCTTATGGAAGTTACTTTTTGGGTGTTGCTAGAACTGAAAGCTGTACAATAGCATTCCAGGCATCCAGGATGTTATGCACACATGGAGAATGGAGATGGATATTCATCAGGTATGCAAGGGAAATAACAACACAAACACTAGATGGCCCTGTGCTAGAAGAGAAGAACATGATGCCTGTTTACATTGCTTGTGATTCACAGTGTTTACAACAATCAAGAAGATTACTTCTAAGAATTAATTTTGACCTCTGTGTTTGAGATATATTTCAAACTTCTGCAGCTAGCAATTGCATTTCCATATATTCTGAACAATAGGATAAAAAGGTTCACCCTTCCTTATTGCACAATGATGTTAAATCTCTTCTGAGAGAAATCAGAGGAGAGCACTTGGTGCTCAGTAAGAATTACTAGGTCTGAAGATTAACGAAGTGTGAATTAATAAAAAGATTTTGCAACTGTATGCCCGACCTGCAGCATAAGAGCAGAAGAATGTTAGTTAAGAAAACAGATTTCCAGTTCAGCTCTAGCTCTGATTGTCTTATACCCAAGGGGGTGGGTGGGTGGGGGCTGATCTTTCACAATGAGAAAGTAAGAAAGAAAGAGAAGAAGAAGAACAAGAAAAAGAAAAATCAATAGTCCACTTTCTACAAAGGAGGAATGAAAATGGGATCCACAAAGTGGCATGTAACAATCTTAACTGGCTATAATTTGTATATCTAATCACTATGGCCAAATGCTACACAGGCTGCAACTGAAGTCTGCCTAAACAGATCCATTTTTAATTTGCTTCATTCAGAATACAATGATCTAGAAGGAAACCACAACACTCCCCTTTCCTCCCCCTCCACCCTGAAGAAGCATGCTCCATAACAATAGTTCAAAGGAAAGCTCCATTCTGCAGTTGCACTGATTGTTCTGTCAGCTGACCTCTGCAGAAGGGAATTGCTAACCGCTGCCGAGCTCCTTAGCTGACAAATGAATGATCGCAGCTCCATCTATTTTCACTATGGCTGCCTCCTAGTCCAGGTGCTCAGACAGAGAGCCCGGTGTGACATCTTAGATCAAGATGAATTGGCACAAACTCCTGATCCAAGATTGTTTTATACCATTTAATTTAGTTTCTTCCCCTGCTCGGATGAGCACAGCTCTGGTTATGGATTTCTATTCTAATGTACTGAAGCAGGCACTGAAAGAAGCCAATGAAGCAGATGCTGGAGCTGGGGACTGCAGGGATACTGATCAATAGGCAAGGCATTGACCCCAGCCACTCAGACTCTGCAATGGTCACTGTTTAAAGAAAAGAAATGGGGGGGGGGGAGCCCCACACATGTGCTGCTTCCAGTAGGAAATTAAACAGGGGCACTTGCAAAACCTCCCCCCAACAATAGGAAAGAAACTCTTGTTGCTCTTCCTTCTGTTTGATTAAAACAACCTCGGGTTAACCCTTAATTCATTGTTATACATTTATATCCAAATGTTCCATTATGTCTAAAAATCATACATTGGGTTTATTGTATTTCAGTCTGAAGAGAGAGGAGTGTGTCAACATACACTTGCTTCTAAATTTTAAAGTTCATATTGACTTCACTGTTTACAGGCTTTGCTTTATATTAAGTTTTCACAAGTTATACCTAATTAAGATCTATGCACACAGTATAGAATGTATATCGAAGATACTGATTCCTTCATATGATTTCAGCATTCCACATCCATGCATAAAGCCACAAATATTTAGTGCTGGAAAGGTCAATGGTAATGGACTGGGAGGAAAAAAAAAAGAACAGTTTTAGAAAGACCAATTAACATCATGGTTTATGTAAACAGAGTTCTGTTCACCAAAACACACTAGATAACTTTTTGGTATACAAGAGGGATTCAAATAAGAAACTGCTTGGGCTTTGTTTTTTGCTTTTTTTTTTTTGGTCTTTACTGTCTTTTGAGTAATTAGTAGGAACATGCAATTAATGGCATCCTTTTCCAACAAATAAACCGACAGCCAAATGGGAGATTTTAAAATGAAATAATGTCTATAAAAGTTGTCTTCACTACAAGTTTCATTTGTCTCGTGAAAATTTGGTATTTTCTCACAGTGATGTGCCTCCATTTAATCATGCTAAAGGGTGACACGAAGATCCATTTTCTTGACAAGACGGTTGATCACCCTATCACAGTGAGAAAATTAATAACCTCAAATAGCTCTATGTGGAAAACAGAAGCTACACTGGGGAAGGGGGAAGGTTTCTGCATTTAAGTTGTAGAGATAGCAGATTTTCTGTGCACTAAGTAAATGGAAGTGACAGATTTCTTCATTATTTGCTTGGTTTTAGCAAAACGGACATTCTAATTCCATATTTTTAAAAAGATTTCAAAACAAGATTAGAGCTGAAACTAAAAAGAAACGGTTTAAGAGAAGTGGTTTATACGCACAGATGTGTATTCGTTCACCTAATCTGTTTAAATAAAATATAGGCAAAAAATATGAAAAAGTTTAAGCTGTTTAAAAGGTTGCAAGATATTGATTACTTCATTTAAAAAGCAGTCAGGGAGTGCAACCAAGAGGTCAGGATAAATGTAACAGTTTGAAGCACTTTACTAAATAACTCTAAAGATCATGTTAATTGGCTTTGCACAGTCCTAGTGTAAAATTAATTTTACCCTATCTTACAATAAAAGGATTAAAAGACATATTAAGTTCCACAGGTTTAACTGGAACAGGAATCAATGGATTTGAATTAAGGCTAAAGGTTATTTTATGGGAGATAGACTACCCCCAGATACTTTATATCTGCTGTTAGACATAGGATAGTACTCTGTTATTGTATTAGGAATTAAAAACTTGGAGGTGAAAATGTCAGGCCCATTTATTATTTATAGAAATACATCTTAGGATTCTGAGCAGCTTTCCCCAATTTCTGACCACAAAGCTTACTGGCCAGCTGACCTCACTGTACCCACTGTACAACTGCAATTCTGAAGAGACCATTTGGCTCCACTTATCAATGTTCTGCTAACATCTCATTTGGACTACTGTAATGCCTTGTAGGCATGGATGCAACTGAAAACTTGAAGCTTCAGTCAATACAAAATCCTGTGACTAGACTGTGGCCTGGGACTGGGCAAGTTGACCATCTCTCAGCAATTCTGAAACTAGCATGCTGGATTTCAAGTGCATCTCAAAGTACGGTACTTCTTCCTGAGCTTTAAAGCCCGAATGAGCTTGGGATGAGTTTGTATCTCAAGGACTTATTCCTACATTAGCTTGCCTGGGCCCTTATATGTTCCTGAGAACTTCTTTTGGGTCCCTCTGTCATTTGAAGTCAAGTGGACCATGGGCTAGGATAGCATAGCGGAGCCTTATCTTTGGAATGAGATGCCAGTTTATTTATTTTTTTCACAAAAAGCAAAGGCCTTTATATTTATATTTTATATTCAGGGCTTTTACTGGCCTGAAAGTTTTCCAAACTACAAAATTTTTAACATATACCACTGTTCATCATTTTTGAAATTATGTTTATTTTTGTTTTGAGCTTTTTAAACATGTGAAACAGCAAAGGAAAGATTTTAAACATGCAAAAATGAAAGCTTAATACAATGAAACCCATTGAACATTTCTGCAAAAAACACTGAACATTTCTGCAAATTACTGTGTCTACAAGGGGGTTGGTTTATCTTGGACTACAAACCTAAGAAACTGCCATGAATTTCTCCTGCCTAATCTGCAAACATGCCAAAAAGAGAGAGAGGAAAGGAAAAACAGAGACACAAAACTGCCTAGGCTATGTAGCCTATAACAGATTTTCATTGTTGATGATAGTGACAAAACAACAGAATCTAGTGTGACTTTAAAGACTTTTGCGGGGTGGGGTGAGGGGAAGGCATCTGTATTCAACACGCTATCTTTTTAGATACATTTATAATAAGCCTTATTCAGGCTTTCTTATCTGTGTACTGTAAACAGGTGAGTAAGTGGAGCATGCTACCTCCTCTTTCTGTGTTACAATTTTCATCAGGGGTCAGCAACCTTTGTTGCCGGGGG
>CM034703.1:18419739-18448951 GCA_020142125.1 Phrynosoma platyrhinos | reverse complement strand
GTTACGGAACGAATTAAACTCGTATGTCGAGGTACCACTGTATATAAACTGGGATCAATGTAGGAGTTTGATCCTTCCAAAAAATCCTAGCAAGATGTTTGGATCAGAAACATTGGAGACATAAGTACCAAGACCAGACATTAAATATAACAAAGTTTATCAAAGATACACTGCATTAGGCCTAGTATACAGGAATTGTTGTGGTTTTTTTTAAATATTCATATACATGCAACACCATATAATGACTTTAACTCTTAGAAGTTTAGTATGCTGTAGATTTTGAAGTGTCAAAATCTCTGCTGTGCCACTGTTGAATTAAAATTACACTTGCCCATCAGTTGAATGTGCTCTGAATGAAGAGCACCAAACCACTGTTCCTATTATGTGCCTTCAAGTCATTTCCAACTTATGGTGACATCCATGTATATATACTACTAGTTGTCAGTGGCTTACAGGATTGAACTAATTGTGGGATTTTATGGGGCCAAGAGTGTGTGACTCACCCAAGGCCATCCAGTGGGCTTCCATGACCGAGTGGGGAATCCAACCCTGATCTCCAATGTTATGGTGCAATATTCAAACCAATACATCATCTGCTTTGACAAATTTGCCATTCAGTTTGAGGAGAAAGTAACTTGCATTCACTCAGATCTCAACACCACAGTTATCATGGAGTCTGAGAAAGATTTTCTGGAATCATCTGGTCAGGTTTTGTGGGATCACTTTCAGTTATTCCCTAATGGTATGGACAAGATGCCCAAGAGGAGGTGAGGCAGGAGAGAGAAAGAGACTGATTTACCTAAAGCTATCTCGTAATCTCAGAGAATACAAAATAGAATAAGAAAAGGAGATTTCTTGGTTCACAGTGCCATGTCTTAAACTCTATGTTCCACACTCTCATTTTTCAGTTAAAGTAATTATACAATTCCAGTAGCAGGAGTAGCAGCACATAACAGGCTTTAATGTAGAATGATTGAAAAAGATTGCCACTAAATTTATTTTAAAAATGAACAGTATGAATCCAGCCCCAAAAGTCTAGAAAAGTTACTACTGCAGCACTGCCTAGCCTGGTAGTACATACATGTATAAACTTAGTTATACCACTAGTTACTCGTGGCTTACAAGAATGAATTAATGAAGTTTACCAATGTTTTCTTACCTAATCATCTAGAACAGGAATTCAAAATATTTTTATGACCCGAATTTATTTATAGCCTGAACAGGAACAGGAACAGGAAAGGATCATTTAATGAAATGATGCGTGTTCACTCATGTGAAAATGCCAAAGAACTGAAGGAAACCTTCTTACAACTTATTTTTGGCTGTTTTTTTAGATCCTAGCCTGAAACTACTTTCATAAGATGCACCAAACCTCCAAACTGAGGTAGCACTTGATGAGGTTAAAAGAAAATTGTAATGCATTAATATATGGCCCCTTAAAGATGAATACTAGAATCGGAGACCCAGTTCTGTTCATATTTATTAATTTAAAATATTTATGTCCCATCTTTCCTTTCAAAGTCCAAGGTAGCTATGCCAAGAATCATAAAACACAACAGATTTTCAGATGAATCGTGGAAATGAATTGATGTGGAGTTACAACCTGCCAATTTTAAAATTCACAGTGCCTGTTTAAAAAGATTGTTAGGTTTAACCACATGTGGAAGGAAACATGGAACCTGGACATTTTAATTAATGTTTTAAACTTGTGCCCAGTTTTTAAAAGTATCTAGAGTGGTTAATCTAGGTCAAAGGTGAGAATCATGTGGCCTTTAAAATGTTGTTGGATTGTGACTCCCAGTGTTCTTTGCCATTGTCTATGCTGACCCAGGTTGCTGAAACTTGTAGTCCAACATCTTGAGGGCCAAATGATTCCCGCATCTGATCCCGGCAATAACAAAACCTGTAGTCTACCAAACCAGAGACATTCCTTCTCACTTGAAGGTTGCATGCAATTAGTCCATTCAACTTATCCAATGCCTCCCTCATTCATTTTAATTATAAATTATTATGTATTTATGTAAACCATTCTGGAGGGTCAAAGTATACGTCACAAATATGTGATGGAATTAAAACCATTTGCTCTTGGAAAGCTGATGAGGTGCTTGCTTATTCTACTCATGGTGTACAACAGAACCCTTATGCTGATTTAAATCAAGTTCAGCATTCAATCTAAAATTTTGCTTCCTTTTCCCAAGCAGCTGGAACCAAAATGCTTTCATAGTAGCTTACAGTAACCATAAGGATTAGGGTGCTGATTTTCTGCTGCATAGTTGGTGCTATTCTAAGCCAATAGTGTGTTTAAGTCTACACCAATGAAATCAATACAGCACTGTTCTCTTCAAGGTGAGACCAAATAAACCTGTCTGGAGCCCTGAGAAATAGGCTTTGCAGTATACTTTGAGTGCTAAGTGCCTTTCAGTCCAGAAATCTGTCATTAAATAATCATTAGCCATCATTCATTCTTCCTAAAAAGCTTAACATCTAAACATGTTCAGCATACACTGAAGTATTAGTATAGACTATCAAGTATTCATTAGCACATAAGATTGTGGATAAACTGAACTTCAACAATGTACTGACATGTTATAGAGCTTGAATACAATACTCATCACTTATTGCTTTCAAGTTCCCTAAATTGCTGCCATTACATGGAAGGGTTAACAGATTTACCAAGCTTTTTTTTTTATGTATCACTCTTAGACGGCCCTGTAAAAATATAAAAGTGCACCTTTTTCTTTCTTTTTTTTTTTTAAAAAAAAACATTTACTCATACATTTCTAACTTTTTGTTCCATTTCTAGCTTTATGTAACTAGAAATTTTTTAGTTTTCCTAATCCTTGTCCACTTCATTCTTCTGGGTTTAGAAACAGTGGTCAGTTTCATGATTAATTAAAATTTATCAAATATTCTGCTGATATTCATCTATGCCATATACTCCTTGCTACAGATACACTTACACTGTTAGAAATGCATCATAATCATTTGCAAAAGTAAACATACTTGAGCAGTAATTTCAATATATTGCAATTGTTATATCTAGTTCCCATATTCTACAGTGTTGACATACCAACATATAAATACTGCTAATATTATCATAACACAGAAAAAAAGCTTCCAATTCATTTTATGCAGCTATCGCCAATATTTTTTTCACAATGTACAGACTGACTTTAAATTATTCACCTATTATTCATGTGTGGGAATCACATCGGAAAGCTACTGTAGGTTTACATATGTTTAACTTCATCAATTATTTAAGCAAAGAGTCATCAATTTAGGGATTTTAGAGCTTTGCTATAAATGAGATTGACAGAAACTGAATTAATGCAGAATAAAAATAGATAGAAATTTGGTACATTTAGAAATATTTTTATCAGTACCAGTAGAAAAAAATAGAGTTTATGATTTAATATTTATGTATAATATGGTAATAGGATTAAATTAATCATGAACAATCATTATAGGGTGAGTCAAATGAGAATATGAAACAGAAAATCCAACTGTGGCTGATTAAAGAGCTTGTCTGCTTGCTCCATACGGAACTGCAGAGAATCCATTTTGTCTTGAACTATTTCTCACTGCATGTTAGGGAAATAGTCATCTTCGTCCATTTTAGGTTTCTCATTCTCCAATACAGTGAAATGTTTGCTCCACAACAAAAGCATGAAATGACAAGTGTCCAAGTCAAGAAAGTAAGATCATATAAAAGGCAATTCTAAAAAGATCTATGTGACTATGCACATATCACAAATACTAATCTGAATGAAATGTAGAGCCATAACATTTATCAAGCAGGATTAATAATTATGTTAGTTTTAATATTACTAAAAATGCCATATGGAGAAACAACTTCCTATTTTGTCTCTAAACTAAATTAATAAAATGAATATGAGATTTATACAGTGATATAGAAAACACTTTCACATCTTTAAGACTGTTGTTTTCTTGCTAATATATAGGTTCTGTTTAAAACAGTAAAATGAAACCACAGTTTTAAAATCTTCCACACTCTAACAAAACAAATATTTAAAGCTAACCATTTAAATTAGGAGCTATCTTGCCAGAAGCTGAATGGTAGATTACAACTAAAATAATAATAATAATAATAAATGTATGTATGATAATATTTTTCCAAATGGCTTGTGCTCTTAAAGATATGCTAGATTACAACAAATTGATCAATAAAAGCAATTCATTCTGGAGTGTCAAATCTCTCCAGGCATTGGTAAAACTTCAATAAAACCAGTATTCTGGATTTTAAATTTGGAAGCATGATTACTATTTTATTGAAAAGTATAAGAGCAACAAACTATTTAAAATTGTAATCATTTTGAATCTGAGTTGCAACTTATCCTGATTCTTTATGAACAGACCAGATTCTTATTGGAAATCAATGCAAAGGCAGGTAAAATTAGATAGCCATGATTTGCAGAAAATCAATAAGAGATAGAGCAATATCAGAAACTAAAAATGGAATGCCTTACAGAAACTGAAAATATATTTTCCCTAGAAAGAAAAGTGTTGTTGTTTTTTTAACAATTGAAATGATTTTAACTGATATAAAATATCAAGGACCATGTTAAAAATTATGTTTTATCAGTATACAGTTGTCTTTCTGTTATTAAAATATCACTATGGGTCATTTCTTTCCATTTCCACTGAATGTACAAAAACAATTCATTAAATCCTTCCAAAGGAATTCTGCTACAAAATGTTGAAACAGAACATTAAACCAAAACAACAGAGAGCATAAAAAATACAATTCTTTGGTCTGTTTCTGCATAAGTAAATATACATTTAAAGGTAATGCTTAATGTTAAAACAGCACGATTTTATCTCACAAAGCTGTTCTTGTTACATAACAGATACAAATATTTCTAAATAATATTTAGCAGTCACAATTGCACGTATGCAGTTGACAAGACGGTAGGAAGAAACGTGTAACACATTTTTTAGATCATTTCTTCTATCAGAGAATAATAAAATAACACCAGCACACAAATGCCAGATTCAGTAATGCCACTTCCTAACGGATTATGAGCTTCTGCTCAGAGCCTCATTCTGTATTCCTTCATCCCATGATTATAAAGGTGAATTCTGAATCTGTGACAACTATACACAACATATTGGATTTTCCTTCCTGCATAATTCTGGGGCTCCAGGAGTTATATAATCGTGCAGTACATCATTAAGTAAATAGTACAGCCCTTATTTAAGACCACTATTCTGAAGATATCGGGCAAGCCTTGCTTTGGAGAGACAGGCTGTTGCTAGGTGAAGTAGATGCAATGAACTAAAATAAAGGATGAGGGGAGGAAAGAAAAAAATGAATACAAGTTAAAAAAATGTCCCTTAGTGAGCTACGAATGCCACCAACAGCCTAATCCACAGATACCTGTTCAAGTCAAGGACTGGATGTATATGGTTTACTGTATGATTGTGATTTTAAGAGTCTCTGTGCTAAAGCAGCAAATGCAGTAAACACTAGGTTAGATACAAGGATCCCTTTTTGCAACAGAAAAAAAACCTCATCCCTTGGAAGAAACCCACTTTGGATAAGAAAACAAATCTGAATCGAATCCACAGGATCCATTTATTTATGCTGCTTCTGTGGGTAGCTAATGAACAATTCCTCATGGAATATAATAGTTATGTACAAAATACATTAAAATAATAACAAAGCCAGTCCAAAAAAAAAAAAAATTACAGAATCCACTCACAACCAAACAAAGAGAGTAGCAGACATGCTGAAGGGTGGCTATATCCTAATATTCCTAATATTTTTTCATTAATAAATATTTACAAACCCTTGTTCAAAGTTACTCTTTATCGCTCTAAAAAAGGGGTTCCCAACCTGGGGGGGGGGAGCACACACTCCAGGGGGTATGAAATGGATTTTCAGGAGTTGTGACAAAGATACATGTGAATCTAGATCTGTTTCTCTTTTGTCTATCACGACAAAATCTTGGAATCACCTGAATTCACAAGCAGGACTGCAGATAACAGCAAAAAAGTTCCAAGTTTTGACAAAATCACAAATGAGAAGCAAGAGCAAAGGCTTAATTGAACTTTATGTTCATAGTTGGGATTGATTTACTGTTTATATTTTTTTCTGAATAAATTAGAATCCAATTGTTCAACTGAGAATTGCATTTTATACACTGAGCAAAAAGCTTATTTTTTAAGTTCAGTTTGTTCATTTGCAGTACTGTATGTAGTTCAATTCATGATTTAAAAAATTAGAAATATTATTTTTTCATCTTCAAATGTGATATTACTTTTATAGGGCATGCAAACATTAATCAAACATTTCCTAGGGGGTGGGGCACAGAAAAGTTTGGGAACCACTGCTCCAAAACAAATACAACATGATACAATATACAGTCTCTGCTCCGTTTTTGCGGCGATTCTGGACACACACACACCTGTGAAAACGAAAAACTGCAAATGTTCAAGCCCAATTGGCGCTCCCTCCCTGCTTGCCAGTCTGCGAAGAACTGAGACCGCAGACTCGAAGTCTGTGAACAGGGAGGGACAACTATAGTTAAAATTAGAGGGACAGGCAATGGGCTATTTCATTAGCTACAATGAAATATGTCACCTCTCTGTTAAACTATACTGTATCTAAAATGATCACAGAGAAATTAGAAGAATTAGAAATTAGAAGAATAAATAAATCAAGCAAGAACCTGTAGAATACCTAGACCAGGGGTAGGCAACCTAAGGCCCGGGGGCCGGATGCAGTCAGTCAAAACTAGTTAACTTCCCAATTGGTTAGACTGCTGTGGAATAAATATACTAACTTTACTATGCAAGGCTTTAATCAAGTGAAGAGGTAGGAGCATGAAAGGAAAATGGACATAATGCGCAGCTTCTAGCTATGTATGGTGCAAGACTGCAATTGTAACTGAAAAATACACCAATTATCAAAACCTTTAGCTCAGACAAACCAAACAGAAGAGATGAATGTATCACAAAGCTTTATAGTCTTGACCAGGGGTAGGCAACCCAAGGCCCGGGGGCCGGATGCAGCCCTCCAAGGCCTTTGGACCAGCCCCAGGTTGGTCCTGCCGCCGTGGCCGCCACCGCCCGCCATGATGATATTGATTATTGTTGTTATTACTTGTTCTTGGGGTTTTCTTGGCAAAATCTCCACAGGGGTTTTGCCATGGCTTTTCTAGGGCTGAGAGAGTGTGCATGCATATTTTTTAATTTTTTAAATTTTTTTTTATTTATTTTTGGTGCTTCGGCCCCCCCAATTGTCTGAGGGATGGCAACCCGGCCCCCAGCTCAAAAAGGTTGCCTATCCCTGGTCTTGACACTAGCAGCCATACAGACTCAGCCCACTGATCACACACATATCCTAAAGGTAAAGGTAAAGATATTCCCCGTTGATAAAGTTGTCAAGTCCTGTCCGACCGCAGGAGGTGGTGCTCATCTCTGTTACTAAGCCGAAGAGCCAGTGTTGTCAGAGCCAACTCTGTGATCATGTGGCCAGCATGATTGCACAGAACGCAGTTTACTTTCTTACTGAAGTGATACCTATTTATCTACCGTATTTTCCGGCGTATAAGACGACTGGGCATATAAGACGACCCCCCCACTTTTCCAGTTAAAATATAGAGTTTGGAAAGAGTATGACTTCCAAAACTGTTGATGTTGTTGCTGTGCACCTTCAAGTCATTTCCAACTGATGATGACACTAAGGCAAACCTATCATGAACCTCCTTATACCCGGCGTATAAGACGACCCCCCCCCACTTTAACCCCAGATTTTGCAGGTGAAAAAGTAGTCTTATACGCCAGAAAATAAGGTACTTGCATTTGCATGCTTTCAAACTGCTAGGTTGGCAGAAGCTGGGATTAGTGATGGGAGCTCACCCCATCATGCAGCACCCGGGTCTTGAACTGCCAACCTGCTGATCTTGCAATCAACACATATCCTACACTCCGTTTTAAGGATTTTACAGAATACAGATTCAGATATATGAACTTCATACATATCTTGCATTATTCATAACTTGGAAAATTCTAGTAGTTTCCCCCTGAATAAAAGACTCTCATTCAGTGTGAGAAACCACAATTTATGTCATGCCCTATTGGGAGGAGGCCTTAGACAAGGATGAGTCAAGATAAGAAGTTCCAACCAGAGACTGGCAGTCCTGTCCTGAAACTACTGGAAGAGGAACACAGCCCTGAAGCTTCTGAAGACCAAAAGAAAAATACTGACCCATCTCAACCCTCTGAGCAGTATGGATTATAGCACCAGCTACAAAAGAGTGTGACAAGCTTTTGCTTGTCTCAGAAGGGAAGGGAAGGGAAGGGAAGTATAGCTGGCCCTCCATATTCATGAACCTTTTATCCAAGGCAGGGGTAGGCATGCAGCCTCCTGAGGCCTTTGGACCGGCCCCAGGCCGGTCCTGCCGCCGCCCGCCACAATGATATTGATTATTGTTGTTATTACTTGCTCTTGGAGTTTTCTTGGCAAAATCTCCACAGTGGTATTGCCATGGCTTTTCTGAGGCTGAGAGAGAGTGCATGCATTTTTTTTAAAAAAAAAATTAATTTGTTTATTTTTTAAATATTTATTTATTTATTTATTTATTTATTTTTGGTGCTTCGGCCCCCCAATTGTCTGAGGGACAGCAACCTGGGCCCCAGCTCATAAAGGTTGCCTACCCCTGATCCAAGAATTCAACCATCCACGGCTTGAAAATGTTTTAAAAAATAAACGAATAAATAAATAAATAGATTCTAAAAGCACACCTTGATTTTGCCACTTTATATAAGGGGCACCATTTATACCACTGTATTTAATGGGACTTGAACATTCACAGATTTTGATATCTGGGGTGGTAGTGGTCCTGAAACCAAAACCCAGTGGATACCAAGGGCCCACTGTAATTAGACCAGCTGTGCTGATTTACAGCTAACTATAAATTGGAATGACCACCAACAACAAGCTGCAACAACTCTGTGTGCCATTGTTTGATGTTCTGGCACTGATTTCTAGCTTTGGCTTACTCCTTGGGTTATCTTCTTTGATTACCTCCCAAACTGGCATTGGACTTCAATTACTGTCAAACCACTTTGAGCTTCGACCTCAGACTGCCTCAATCATGTGTCTTGTTTTTGCAAACTGTCTATATATGAGCCTAGACCAGCTTGGCTTTCCCTGTGGTTGTCCTCTTGGACTACAGGTGTACTCACCTGGGTACTTATTCCTCCCTTTAAACAGGACACCTACAAAAGTTTCTTCTTTCTAATTAACACAATCACTTAAGTCATCTATATCTTTACATAGTACATTCAGTGTACATAGCACTTTAGAGGGGCAGGTCAATGCAAAGTGGGATTTGGACCAGGATCTACCTGAGTAAATAAGTGGCTCAGGGATGGTGGTGACAGAAAATGTAATCACAGCAATGTGTCAATGATAATTTAAATATCACTGGTTGCCATGACAGCACTGAGCTCCAATAGCAATGTATTGTGCTTATCATGTTCTCTCGCTAACAGTGCATGCATGAATGGCTTAACACATACAATTTTCCGTGCAAGTTTTTGTTTACAATATCCTTATTACCGATGACAGTAATTACCGATGACAACCTTCCCAAAAACAAATTTAACCACACTTAACATGGGTCCTCTTTTAGTCCACAGACATACAATCTACTTGTTGGGCTTGCTTGATCCACCAGTTGGACAAATATTCTAGGGGATTATGTGCTTCTCAGTGTCTCTTCAACAGAGTCATTTTTATTCTCCTATCTGCCATGTCAAGACAAGCCAAATTGAAAACCATTATTGATGGATGCCTCACAATAATGTGACTCCCTAATTGTAAGCCTCCTTCAAAGGCAAGCAGCAACTGTAATATTTAGATTCATTCTGGAGTCTGCATTTAAGGCAGACACATATGGGGCCAGTGGCATGTTATTTCATTATCTGTCTTTAAAGCTTCCTGCCAGTAAGTTTTAGAAAAGGCATATGCATTAAAAAAAATCCATTTGCACTCTGCATTTCTGTATATAGAAATGAGTGTATATGACTGAATACATGATAAGACACTGACATGAGGCAAACACACAGCAAATGGAATTAACATGTTTCCTTAAAGACCTGGGGCAGTGGTGGTAGTGGTGGGGAGAAGAAGGGAGGAGAAAATCAACCAATAAGGAAACTACTAGTCTATGTCAGATTTATAGAAGAGCCGAAACTATCAGAGACTCAATACACAGGGATGATTCTGCTGCTGGAGGAACTCCAGAGAGTTAACCTGGTGTGATAAAAGACTTGACAAAGCAATTCTGACTGTGCAGCAATGCTAAGTTGTGGGCTAATATGAGAACAGGGGGCCCAATGGCTGTCTTTCAACATGTGCAATTTACACATGGCTTTATCAATAGCCCTAGTGCCGAATACAGAACACACTCTATTTGGCTTTCAGTCAATTAAGCTTTAAGCTGTCAGCAAACAAGACTTTTAAGTTAATTTTGAATCACCGTGAATCAAGTTGAAGGTTGGAAAAGGGCGCACTCACATGCCGGAATGAAAAAAGGCAGTTTAATTGCCTCTGAATAGCTATTATATGCTGCAATTGGCCTATTGAATCTTAGATGATCTATTTATTTATCAAAGTGCAGCCAAAAACGGGTAAAAGAATGAGCTGCATGCATTAAGCATTTAAAATGTGGCTTAAAAAGATGATAATATGGTGCTCCATGGTTATGGCTGTTTGTAAGATAAATATACTTTACCACATTAATAAGCAGCAGAGACCTGCAATACTCTGAACAAACAAATACAGATGCTAATCAATGAACTGTAAATGATACATTAATGCATAATGTATTAACATTGTGATTATACATTTCAAGTAGACAATTATGCCTATATTTTGTTAGACTATTCACACATAGTACATATTTTAAAAGTTGATGGAATATATCTCTAAGATTTATTTATCAGATTTAGTGATTAATTTAGTGACAAATCTCTCCCTCATAACAATTAACTTAACATTATGTTTGTATGCTTTTTATTACTTAATATGGGGATCAATTTTCATGCTTAGGGAATATTATTTTCAATTATATTTCAATACAAATTCTAAGTTGAAATTCTCCCATTAACTTAAAAGATCAGAAATTTCAAATTGGATTCTTTGTTTCTCAGAATAAAAACAATAAGTAATTTTTACATTGATATAATAATGGCAATACAGTGACTTCTATGCCCCATTTTAGGAAGGTAATCTGGTAAGTCTCAAGGGAAATGTTATGCATTTTAATTAGTTCCAAAACATGTCAATCAAGTATAGCAACATTTATGAAATCTATCCATTAGCTGAAAGTATTAAATGGTAATTCCTGAGGCTATTTAATTTTAATTTTCTGTTTAAAGAGGGAGTTTGTTCTGATTTTTTCTAACAGATTAGAAAAAGACACTTTGGGATTGTTTCTAAAAATAAAACAAGAAAATTATTGTAACATCATCATATAAATGACTATATAATCATCAGATTTATCTTGAATAAATATTTTAGAGCAGACATTCATGCAAAGGAATCCATGGAGCTTCATAACTCAAGTAAAAGATTGTTTCAAACTTATTCTCTGCCTCTCACACATCACTGTATGTCAGGGGTAGGCAACCTAAAGCCCGGGGGCTGGATGCGCCCCCCCGAGGCCTTTGGACCAGCCCCAGGTTGGTCCTCCCACCGCTGCCACCGCCGCCGCCCACCATAATATTGATTATTGTTGTTATTACTTGTTCCTGGGGTTTTCTTGGCAAAATCTCCACAGGGGTTTTGCCATGGCTTTTCTGGGGCTGAGAGAGTGTGCATGCAATTTTTTAAAATTTTTTAATTTAAAAAAATATTTATTTATTTATTTGTTTATTTATTTATTTTTTTAGTGCTTCGGCCCCCCAATTGTCTGAGGGACAGCAACCCGCCCCCCGGCTCAAAAAGGTTGCCTACCCCTGCTGTACGTTGTACGTGAGAGTAACACATATGCTCTAGAAATTACAGGTGCTAAAGTATAACTTAGTTTAAATAATGAATAATTTTAGCATTAACATTTCACCTTTTAGAATCAGTTCTCACAAAAATGCCAAATTAGCATTACTAAGAATTTATATCATTTTTTTTGTTGTTGTTTAAAAAGTGTTCTCACTCTCAGATTTTATGTTTTGCAAAGATATTCACAACTGCCAAGGAAGGAGCAAACCAGGCAGCCACACATTCATTTAGAATGTGGTCAAAAGGCCAAGATGTTATTAAATCAAACTTTAACAAGATAACCCCTAATGGCCATTAGGTTATGCTGGTGGCTTAAAACTGCAGAGACACTTAGCCATTTTGCTATCAATACCTTCTCTTCCCACTCCTTGCGTATACAGTGTCCTGATTAATCAAAACAAAGCAACAAATCTATAACAAGTCTACAGCCACTAACAAGAAGCAGACGATGCAAGGAAAGTTCTCCATTAAAAGAAAGGCAGCACTACCAGCTCCCCTTGATGTTGTATGGTAAGATGGCATTTAGCACAGATGTGTTAATGTTTTACTCCTCGGGTATGGATGGGAGAGAAGGCTTTGATAGCTAAACCCTCATGAGTGAATATCATTAAGCATCTAAAGATTCTGATTACTGATCTGAAATTTCATGTAGAATCTAGCAATTGGTAGAGAGGCATCGATCCAGGACTCTCAAAAATCAACAAGGCAGAACAAGACTACTTTTGTGCTAAAGGTAGGGTTTGCTCCTCTCAAAACTGAGGATCTAAGGTCCAAATGAACCTTAAATCTTCAGTTAAGTCTTTTCAATAAAAATAATGGTATAACATTACATTTTAAAAGCTGTATTTTTTCTTTCTTTGTAGACAATATGAAGAAAGTAAACAGCTTTTGGTGCATGATTATGAAAGCATAATTGAAATGCATGGTGAAATGATCTGTTAGCTCCATAGAAAAAACAGGCAGGTATGAGTAAAAATCCAAGAAAATACCTGAGGAGCTAACTATTTGCTAACCTTTGGAAAATAATGCAAATGAAGGGAACCATGAGTGCTGTTGTTTTAAGGAAGGGGGCTGTCAGAAATTCACAGCCTCTGGATCTCCAACCAATGATGTACTGGCACAACACTCCTCTTATAGGCCCTGTGTCCATCACTCCACTTATTTATATCCACCTTACTCCCAGACTGGGACTCAAGGGAAAAAATACAATAAAACACATATAGTTAAAAATATGCAAAGAAAATTGGGGGCCAATTTCCTCCAACTTCCTAACACTTGTTGTGATAAAGGAATTTTTAAAAATTGTATGATCATGTCTTGCAAAGGTTTCCCAAGTGCTTGCGGTACAACTGTTGTGCTCATTTCTACCAAGCCTACTTTGAGGGGGAAAGTTTGGAAAATGGTTTTAAGATGGGATGTGTTATTGTTCCACTGTGAGGTGTGTGCAAAATGCCTATTTTTAATTGCAAAAAAAGGTGACTGAAAGAACAAAGATTGTCAGCCATGCCAAACTACAGCAGCTGTCCCCTGAGTGATAGAACTCTGGTTTTCCAATGGACAAATTCAAAGTTTTGTTTGTAATTTCCCAGGTCTTTTATACAGGCTGAGTGCCAAGATACCTTGGGGACCCTCTTTCTCAAATTCCATGACCTTCCGCAACAGATGCACTCCTCCAGCACAATGGAATTGTCGGTCATAGTGATGGGGCTTGTAAGGGTAGGAGCACTTTTAGCAGCAGCTGGCCCACAGCTTTAGCAGTATCCTCCACAATAGATTTAAAACACCTAACAATAACATTGACCCTAGACCATTATGCTCAGAGTATTTGAGATCTGGCAACATTTTTTTTTGGTACTACTGCTTTGCCAACTAACCAACTAAATAATTCGGTCAACAAATCAGAATGCTTAACTTAACCTTCAGCTCTCTGCTTTTCCATTAATATGTCAATAAGGTATTTAAGATCAGAACTGACTGAAAGAAATATTCACACACAACTCTTTTAACTGAAATCTATTGAGCTGCAGGACATTAAATATACACAGACACACATGCTTATATGTACATCTATGTATATATAATATTAATCTCAGCAGAAGTGTAATAGTCTGTTAAAGAGGCATCCTTTTGAACTAAACAGTATCCAGAAGTCTGTATGGAGCTAAAGCAACAGCAAGAAGAGTAGTAGACTTTGATGACTTATGGCCACTTCCAAATGGGCATATTTTGATGTAAATCTGTTGTAGTGAAACAGCCAATACATCATTTGTTGACTGGCTTCACTGAATTATTTTTGGAAATGAGTTCTACATATGCTTTGTTTAGATGTTAACCATATCTGCACAATGGCTGGGAAGACAGATTGATATCAAGCACTAAGCAGTGAAATCCCATCACAAACTACCTTGAAAACATTTACAATTTCAACATCAACATCAACTTGTCAGATGTAATGATGGTCCAACCTAATTTACAGGAAGATGGGCTTTAAAAAACACCATTCTTTTTTTTTCCAATTTTATCTGGAATAGTTTTATTTTTGATATAACTCTATATAGCAGGGGTAGGCAACCTTTTTGAGCCGGGGGCTGGGTTGCTGTCCTTGAGACAATGGGGGGGGGGGGGGGGGCTAAGCACCATAAATAAATAAATAAATAAATAAATAAATAAATAAATAAATTAAAATTAAAAATTAAAAAAGTTAAACAATTAAAAAATATGCATGCACACTCTCTCAACCCAGAAAAGCCATGGCAAAACCCCTGTGGAGATTTTGCCAAGAAAACCCCAAGAACAAGTAATAACAACAATAATCAATATCATCATGGCGGGCGGCGGTGGCGGGGAGGGCAGCGGGGAGCGGCGGCAGGACTGGCCTGGGGCCGGTCCAAAGGCCTCGGGAGGCCGCATCCAGCCCCTGGGCCTTAGGTTACCCCTGCTATATAGTAAGGAGTAAGAGCCTACCTGTGTGGTTCTCCTATGATTTGCTGCTAAAAATTCCAAAAATCACATTTATCCAGGGGTCTTTCACCTAAATTTCTAATAGATCTTTACCTTGCTGCAGGAGGAATTCAAACTATTTTTTTTAATTCAGTTTTTATGGTCCAAAAATCTACAAACAACTTGTGGATCTCCAGGTCATGATTCAAATGGGAATAATAGAACACACTCTAGTTTACTTTTTCAGCTATATTACTGATGAAATTTCAGTCTCTTCTTTTCACAGTAGAAAACTACTGTAAGTTGCAACTGGTGAAAAGGGAAAACTCTTGGAAAATTATAATGTCATCAGGAAGGAAGAGATCAACCTTTTGGCAAGTAGAAAAAAATATTGTCTAATTATGGAATAAAAAATTCCCACTGAGTTGAAATAATATAATTATTACCAAAATGGCAAATCAATTACATATCTATTATGTTGCTTAGAGTACATTTCAATACAATAATGTTAATGTTGTTTTAAAGAATTGTAATGAAACTCAAGTCTGTATATGCTAAAGGCACCAAATCTTGGAAGGCACCAAAACTTGGAAGCTAATCAGGGTTCATCCCTGACTAGTACTTGGATGAGAGACCACTAATGAATACCAGGTCCTGAAGGCTATATTTCAGAGGAAGGAACTGGCAACATCACATCTGAATTGCCTAAGAAAACCCTTTGAAATTCACAGAGTCTCTATAAGTCCACAGGCGATTTGAAAGCACACACACACACACACTACATTGCAACTCAAAATTTTAATGTTGAAAAGTCAGAAGCTTTTATACAGTTAGCAACATTTTGTATCTGTACATAGAGAAGGTGGTAATTATTCATAATTTGGGTCTACATAGCTGGATTTAGACATCCACAAAGGGGCTGGGGCATGCTGACCTCCATGCTTTCCTTCCCATAGCAAAATCCATGAAAAGGCTTTACTGTGAGTATGGACAGAGACTGTTGAGGAGACATAGGGTCCTCAAAATCTGGGTTGCCTTCTGCAAGCAGTTCCCTATCACAGATAGCTTTATGGTCCAACTTTTAGGAATCTTTCTTTTCCGTTCAGTCTTGTGGTGGGGAAGGGGGATAGTATACAGAGAAAAGGACAGGGAAGGCAGCTTCTCCCAGCCCCACTATTCTACACCCAGCCTTGCATGTCTTAACTAATGAGAGATTGGCACAAACTCCATATTCTCAAGAACAAACAAAATAGGTGTCTTACTTTTTGAGGACCACGGCTGTGTAAATACGTAAAATGCCATTTCTTAAATACATATTGAATATCCCTTATCTGGTAATCTGAAATACCATATTTTCCAGTATATAAAATGACTTTTTAACCCAGGAAAATCTTCTCAAAAGTCGGGGGTCGTCTTATATGCCAGGTGTCGTCTTACAGGGCGGGTGCTGAAACTTCGGAACCGGGCTAGAGAATCTGTGGTTGCCACATATCTGTGCTGTGCCCAGAAAAACACACCTCTTTCACCCATCTGGCCCACCCTTGTATCCTATTACCATACCTCCTTCTCTGCCTCTCAGATCTCGCTCCTGAGGACTGCAGTGAAGCGGCGCAGGCACACATGTGCAAGATCTGTGAGGCAGAGAAGGAGGTAATAAGATACAAGAGCGGGCCAGACGGGTGAAACATGTGTGTTTGCACTAATATTCTCACAGTCTTGGAGACAGGGAGGGCTGGGCAGGCTGGGAGAGCTGACCAATCCAAGCAAGCTTTTTATATAACAACCAGTCAATCGCTGGTAAGGTATATCTATATTTTAACTGGAAATGTTGGGGGTCGTCTTATACGCCCCAGTTGTCTTATACGCCGGAAAATACAGTACTCCAAATTGTTCACATGGGTGGCTGATATAGTAACACTTTCGCTTTCTGATGGTTCTATGTACACAAACTTTGTTCTGTGCACAAAATTATTAAAAATATTGTGTCTAATACCTTCAAGCTGTGTGTATTAGGTGTATATGAGTAATAAATAAATGTAAAGTTTAGACTTGGATTCCATTTTCAAGATATCTCATTATGTATATGCAAGTATTCCAAAATAATAATAATAATAATAATAATAATAATAATAATAATAATAATAATAATTTTTATTTATATCCCGCCCCTCTGCCAAGCAATCGGGGCGGCGTACAAAATTATAAAACATCAGAACAATACATCAAAATGAAACCCCATCCCTCCAAAACCGGAAAATCCAAAACATTTCTGGTCCCAAGCATTTCAGATAAAGGATACTCAACCTGCAATTTACTTGTCTGCATATTATAATTGTTTTTTTTAACATATTGAAGTTTATTAACAACTATGACTACAATTTATTTAGGAAGACATTCTGAGGACCTTCCCTGTTTATTTAAAACTAACAGTATCCTACATATGAGGATCTGCCTCTAACACAGCAGAAGAATATATGATAATGTTCTTTTGTAACCAAAGGAGCAGTAGCGTCAGTTGGGGGGGGGGGAATGCAGGGGCAGGTGACACCCCAGAAGGGGAGTGACAGCAAGTTGGATCCCCACCCTCTGCAGGTGCTGTTTTGACCCGAACCTGGCACAAGGGCTTTGGGGGCCTCCTGGGCCCAGCGTGGGGGTTTCTAGGGCCTCCTGGGTCCAGTGGGGGTCTTTTGAAAGAGGATCAAGGTGTAGGCACGCTCCGGCTGGCTCAGAGGAAAGCCAAGCCGCAGAGAGGAGGATCATGGAGTACACATGTGCACTTGTCAAAGCTAAGCCAGGCCTTACCCAGAAGCCCCATCCCTTCCACTTTGGGGCCCCAGCTCCCACATCGGGGTGACACCAGAGCTAGGTATGCCACTGCTAAGGAGATCAGTCTTGGAAGGAAAACCTTGGAAGGAAAACCTCCCATTCCCAATGACAGCTATCTAGGCAGCTCAAGTCAATGGGAGAGAATGCAAAACGTCTCCTTCCCCGTATACTCCCTTTCAGCCACTACACAGAAAATCAAGGAACATTCTCCTGAAGATGTGTGCAATTTTCAAATCCAAATAATCACACAGAGGAAGGCACTGTGCGCTTGCCAAATTCACACTGAAGTTACGTTAATAATTTTTAAAATTGAAAAGAGAGATGAGACTTGATTTTTGTAGTGGTGGTGGGGATAAAATACATATTGATACAGCTCAGTGACCAGAAAATATATCCAACTGCATGAAAATGTGAACATAAGCATATACACACATTCTCACACATGGCATGCTAACTGTTTACAGGTAAATCTTACTTCTGTCAAAAAACAAAAATGCTAATTATAAAATGGAAGAAGCAAGACTATTATTAAAATCCTGCACCAGCAAATAATTTCTTCACTTATGATATTTGCATAGATTGTAATGAAAATTAATTTAAAATTAACATTTTTAAACGTTGTCTTAAAATATCAGTCACTATTAATATGAACATTTTGAATGACACATAACTGAATAAAAAATTGTGACAGCCAACCTATTTAACATTATCAAAAAGATAAAACATTATATAAAAACATGTAATCATCCAAGAATGAACTCAGTTATTAACACATTGTAATATAAATTAATATCCATGCTACTGTACCTTTCTTAATGCCTTTCAGTCACAAGGATGTCAGCCTACAGCAGAACTGCTTATGTATGTTTGCTGTGACATCTCAAGTACAGATGTCCAAATCTCTTTAAGATGTTTATCTTACTATATAATTGGATTTTTATTTTTATTTCATACAATTATTTTTTATTTTACAAAAAGGGACATGTTTACATGAATTAATCCAATTATTGAAAGGATGTGATAGATTATTTTTTGCACATAGTAACCAGGAACTTCCTGTTTGTATTAAACATTATGATTATATTTTCCCAATTACTGTTTCCCAGTAGTTAGAAGAAGGAAAAACAACTATTATCTTTGGAAGCATTTTGTAAGCTTTACTGATTTAGGTAAAAATAAATAACTATCACTGAACTCAACATTCTGACGTATACTAAAATGCAAAGAGGATAAACGGAACATACTGGAGACAAATGCTGAGTTTCTTATTTAGCATCTGAAAAGAGGCAACATTTGCTCTGGCTTAGCAAAAACTCACTACATCAACTATTTGACATAATACCCAGGGCGGGATATGGTGGATGGTTTTTCAAGGAGTGATTAAATACAAATTAAAGGCTTCTTTGATCTGTCTAAGACAAGCTTCTGCAAGAGCACATACCAAAATCTATGTTGACAGGATATGAAGATGGTTCTCAGGTTTGGCCTAACCTACTTAAATGAAACCCAGCAGGAACTTTGTCCAGAGCCTGACTCCTTTGGCACCATTATTGTCCTGAACAGTGGGGTTGTTGGCTTGTTTGCTGGGGATGACAGATGGTTTCATTTGTTGCAAACTTCTATTCCTTACCAAATTTTAGGTAGTGGACTGATGAGATGGAGGTAATGCGTGGTTGCACCTGCCATTTTTCACTTAAACAAAACTCTACTGCAACAGTGGGAGGGAGGAAGAGGACGAAAGTTGAATAAACTGTCAGCTTTGGGCACACATCAACTTTATTATTTTTATTTAACATATAAAAAGCTGGGTGCTGTACAACAAAAAGATGAACGCTTTCCCTTGGACTCAGAATCTAAATCTCCTCTTTAGACTCTACATCTCCTCTGTTTTAAACTTCATTGAAATGGGGAAAAAGTTACACAAGGAGATGTGCTTTTGCACAGCTCAATTCCTCATTAAGGGGTCTGTGCAGGATGAGTTAGGGTAATTATTCCCATGGAAGTCGGAACTTCAATATGTTAGAACTATAACTAGCAGCATCAAATTCCTCAGTAAAACATGACATTTTACTTCCTTGCAGTCTGGAAAAAAGTATCCCCCCCCCAAATTGAATTATAGCAGCTTCATTTGTATACCGCTTCATACCATGCTACGCAGTCTCTAAGCGGTTTACAACTGTAAGCTAATTGCCACAAACAAACTGGGTACTCATTTTAGCCACCTCGGAAGGATGCAAGCCTGAGTCGAGCCTGAGCCCTGGCTGGTAGTGAACTTGCAACCTTGTGGTTTGTGAGCGAATGGCTGCAGTACAGGCATTTAACCATTGTGACACCAGGGCTTTTTTTTTATGAAGAACTGTGTAAGCCAAGACACTGAATAAAATGTGATAAGATAAGTGACTGCTTTTATTCAGTGAACACCAAGTATATGGGACCTTGTGATGCAAATTCAACACGACTGCAAAAGGTGTGTAAGGAAGAAAGGAACTTCAGAATATCAGCCCCAATTTACTGGCTGATTCTTTGATTTGGTTATACTGCCAGCTTCCAGCACCCATGTGCCAACAACCTTTAGTCACTATTCTAGCTGCAACTCTCAAAGCTGCAAAACAGCCTGTAAAATGATACAAAATTTAACAGATACTTAGCAACATAACAGCTACCCACACAGCAACCTTCTTATGTATGTCACTGTTACTTGCCATGACATTCTCATCACTAGGACATTTAACAGCAATGTCCTCAGGTTATTGACAAATAGAAGCAGATTGCGTTGCAGAGAGGCGGGTTATAAATAAAATTTATTATTATTATTATTATTATTATTATTAGAAGGAAACCAAGTTATACATGGCTACCATAGGGAAATGAGAATGACATTATTATTAATTATTATTATTAAAGTGTATTTCTAAAGCGCTGTCACACAACAAAGGCCATACATCCTCCTGCACAAAAGAGTGAAGAGAGAGCACTGCCTCCATTGTAAGAGCCTTGTGGTTCTGTAGGACATATAATATCACACAGTCCTGAAAAAGAATTCAAGTCCGTTGCAATACTATTATCCCATGCAATAATTCTTGATAAAATAGCACAAAGTGTGTTTGTCTTGGTGTCTATGAAGGAGGGGCCAAACATTTTGAAAGGAAGAGAGGGGAAATGAATAGTGACAATGAAGAATACATACCACGAGAGCAGGTTTACAGCATCTAACACCCTGACAACTTCTTGGCATGATTTGTTCAGAGGGGGTTTGCCTTTGCCTTCTGCTGAGATTGAGAGTGTGTGACTTGTCCAAGGACACCTAGTAGGTTTCCATGGCTCAGTGAGGATTCAAACCCTATTTCTCCAGTGTCATGCTAAAACCACTATACCAGGTGTCGGCAACCTTTGTTGCCAGGGGGCTGTGAAGGGGGGGAATGGTGCAGGGGGCAGGCATGTGCATGTGTGCTTGCCACGTCGTGCGCATGCACACAACGCCCACTGTCGTACATGCGTGCGGGTGCCATTTTAGAAGGCCCCACCGCGCGTGCGCCGGGCGAATTCCCTAGCGCACGCATGGTGGGGCCTTACCAAGGCCCAGGGAAGACCCCATCATGGCTGAGCAGCCATTGTGGGGCCTTCCAAAATGGCTCTGGCACGCACAGGGCGGCGGTGGAACCGGCCATGGGCCAGTTCCAAGGCCTCCGCAGGCCGCACCCGGCCCACGGGCCGTAGGTTGCCGACCCCTGCACTATACCATGTTGGCTCTCCTACATGGCCTATCTTGTTCAAATTATCAATCACTCTCTAAATCCGAATTTACAGAAGGAAACATTTGAGATATAAATAATCATATGTATTTCTTTTTTGTTATGAACTATAGACAAGAAGAATGACTTCGGTATTACTGCTTATGGGCATGACAATAATATAGAGGTTGAAGATATTGTGTTCAAAGCAGTATTAAAATAAGAAAAGGTCAGATGAGGGAAAATAGGGGAAAAAAAGAGAATATGTACTAGGTTGCTAGCACTAGGCAGGTTAACTCCTCTGTCCTTCCACCTCCTCTTCTCTCATAAGAGAGGAAAAGGTGGTGAAATATAAGCACGTTGTACAGTTGCCTTTCCCCCTATCTCCTCTTTTTTTTTTCAAATACAAGCAAGCCAAATACAGTTCAGGTATCTAGGGTTTTCGTTTTATGTTGATATTAAGCACTCTTGGAAACGATTAGCTGAAAGGAAAACCATGAAAGGACCTAAGGAGACATCAGAAGACTAAGAAAAATAAGTTTATGTATCTATTAGATGCATTTTTATTTGCTATATTTTATGGAAAATTTAATAAAGACTATTAAAAAAAATTATCACTCTGACAAAGGTTTAATTTTTTTTTTAAGTATGAGGATGCCATGGAAATTTTTGTGGTAGCTATGTCAGCTCCAGAGAATAACCTTGGGATACTCTACACAACCAGGCATTTGAATAAAATGAGAATAATAATGTGTAAACAACAGCAAATCCAAACCCAGCCTCCCCTGGCTCTCTGGACTGAGCCAATATCTTGCAGGTACAGCACTTTTCCGTCCAATAAAGGACAGAAATGCATTGCATCTGCAAGATGTTGGCTCAGATGAAAAGAAGTTGGAGGAATATTATATAGCTCTCTTCTATGAAAATTAATAGTTTTAGTTCCATCTTGACCTGTGACCACTTGCAATCTTGTGAAATTGTCAAATCAAAAGAAGTGAACTGAAAGAACTGAATTACTGATGCACTAAATGTTGTGGCTTATGTTTCAAAATCCCACTGAAGATTGCTTCCATCCTTTTATTTCATGGATCTTTGTGATCTCTTGATCTGCAATAGTTACAGCTGATATTGTTAGTGTTATGGCTAATGTGCTAACTCTGCAGACTGTGAAATACTTCATGGAAAAGAGGAGAATTTATTGACCAGTTTGTGAAGAGATTTGATTTTGCAACATTCTACCCATTTTCTTCTCAAGACTCTTGAAGAAATGAAGGAATGGCAAAGTCATGGACTTGGGTAGTCTTGTGGAAAAAAGTGATTTGGCCTTTGGTTGTGTGTTGCAGGAAACCAGTTTATCTAGCTTGGTCTGGGACTCCTTCAGTTGCAGGACAACATCCCATGCTGGAAAAGGACCTCCACTAAAGAAAGTGTTAATTTAATCCAAAGTACTCCTTGGTCTATAGACAGGATAGCATGGCAGGAGTTTTCCCCCACTGCCATTTTTATAAAGAATCACCAGAAATCAAGTCAGAAAAGACATGGAACACTAAACTAGAATGCAACCATTTGACAAAAACATTGTCTAGTTTCTCTATAAAATGTGAGTGAACAAAAGGTGACAACTGAAGACTAAACTGTTACTATGGAAGCAACTGTCAAGAACACATGGTTAGCCACACAGCAGTAAGCATCCTTTCCACATTCTCTGGCTGAACAACTGAAATTCATCTGAAGTGGATAACAGCAGTCAAAGACTCATATACTGGAAGTACCACTAAAGTAAAGTCCAAGAATAAATGCAAGCAATTTTATCTACAAAGCACTTCAAACATGTCACAGTGGGTTGCCAAGCAGTCTATTGTAACTGTGTCACACTTAAATCACCACCTAGAAAAGCTCTCTAGGACAGTGTTGACGGGATACAATGGTGGTCACAAAGAAAGAAAGGTTTCCTGGAATCACTACTGCAGGGTAAGCTTCAGAATGAGATCTAATTCATGTTTGTTTCTATTAATCATGAGTTCCTCTCCATTTGTGGTTTCTAGATGTTGTCCTTATTGCATCATTTTGTGCATCTTGTTAGATAAAGACTGTGTGGGCTCTGTTCACCAGAAGAGGACAACTAGTAGAAATTCAATCAACTGGCTCGCCCCTCTATCTCTCAACTACTGCTCCTCCACTGCTCACCAAGCATGCACACAAGCCAGGAATCCTAGATACAGAACCAAAAATCGAACTGATCCTATACAAGAGGTCTCCGGTCAAGGCCTCCCACTGCCATGCCACATGCAGAGTGGTTGGCACATGGACCACTGGCCACTTTCAAGTAACTGTCTGCCCCATTCATACCCTAAAATGTCTTTCATGGAAGTACCCCATTTTATATCATACAGACTCAAAACTTGTCTCTACTTTCACTTAAAATCTGCTCAAGTTTGTTCGAATGAGGCTGAAACTGCACCAACCATGCACAGTAAAGAGGCAATAATAAATGTCTACTTTCCTTGAATACCTGGGTATGGAAAGTGTAATAAACTAATTGGTTGTATATTGGTCATACTAATATAATGAATTAGATTATTTTTCCTTAGCAGTAGAATGTTGGCACCAAGCTGGTGGAAATGATTTTTTTAAGAACACCTTTTTTAATTTAAAAATTATTTACTTCCTTATATCAATTATATATCAACCCTAGCCTGTTAGGACACATTTTATATTTTAAATTTAAATGTAAAATTAAAATTAGTTTTAAAACTATCTGCTATGTCAATTTTATGAGAACCAGCATGGTGTAGTGGTTTGAGTGTTGGACTGTGACTCTGGAGACCAGGGTTCGATTCTCATCTCAGCCATGAAACCCATTGGGTGACTTTGGGCAAGTCACAAGCTCTTAGCCTAAGGGGAAGGCAATGACAAACCACATCTGAATGATTCTTACCAAGAAAACACTGTGATAGGGTCAGTACAAGTTGGAAATAACCTGAAGGCACACAACGACATGTCAATTCTATTCTAAGAATCTTAACAAGTAGGAGAGTTTCCAAATTTGCCAAGCACTTATTGCAAAATTCTTTGCTCACACTGGTGCTTTCCAAGTGTGCTGGACAAATGATCCTATTGTCCACATCCACCAGAGGGCCTTTCTGCCCTTATGGATACAGGTAGGATACCATGGGCCAACCCTGTGGTATCCTGCCCATGGTTCTGGCTCATTCCCACCCCTGGACCAGTGCATCAAAGGACAGATGTTCACACGCCCACTCGCTGCCACACTATGGACAGCTGCATACCCCTTATTTGCAGCCACCACTGCATTTACAGCAGGGGTAGGCAACCTTTCCCCTTTAAGGGCCGAGGGACTTCAGCTCCCAGAAGCCTCAGCCATGTTGGCCAATAGTCCCATGTTGGCCCATAGCTCCTGGGATTCTGGGAGCTGAAGTCCCTCGGCCCTTAAAGGGGAAAGGTTGCCTACCCCTGATTTACAGTGAAGGCTCCTGCCACAACCTATGAAGGCAGAAATGCAGTGCCTGGCTTCAGCCACATGGCCAGGTGTCCCCTTCCAATGTCACAGGCTGCAACGGGCCTTCAAAGGAAGCAGATTGGTGGCAGGTAAGAGGCATTCAGCCATGTTTTCTACTGGCTCTTGCAAACAGCTGATCTTTTTAGACTGTTCTGAAGTTGTACTCCAATACATCTGAAGAGTGTCATGCTAAAGAAGACTGTGTTCCATCAACATCACCATATTATTAACACTTGAGAACACATGGCTTTTTGATAGTGCTTATAGGCTTATCTCCTGTGCTTTGTGTACCTTCCTGTCTTCCTGTTGGTCTGTATTCTAAAAGAACAAGTTACACATACACCAAAATCAAACTACACATACACTAAAATCAAGATCCGAGACTTAAGATTTATGATGGAAAAGCCAAGGATGTTTTTAATCATCTAGTTTACAGTGCTTCATTGATTTCAGGGGAGATGTCTTACTCTAAAATGTTAATCTAATGTTTTAATGTGGGTTTGCTGTGTTGTCTAATTGGATTAATTCAGAACCTGAATAAGAACAGACTCTAAGCAATTATAACCACAGCTGTAAGAGACTTGTTGTTGAAAGAAGGAATTTAACAATTTAGGTTGTATTTCTTTTTGTTTGAGGCTTTGAAATCTTACTGAGGGTAAAATTAATTTAAAATACCGAACACAACATTAATATTTCTCAGATGAGGATGCTGAAGCTAGCAGACAAGATGGCAGTATACAATAAGTAAACTTCTGAGTTTAATTGAAAAACTAAATAAATCTAAGCCAATATAAGTGTGAACCTCTCACAAAGCACTGCAACCTGGAGTGTTCCTGTTCTGTTTCAATCCCTCTATCCATTATCCTTTCCATCCCTCTGGATTTTATTTTATTTTGTCCACGAAATCTGTCAGCATTTTGTGTCTAGTCCTCATTGGGCCTGGACTATATAAAGTTTTCTTTTCTAGTGGGTTTTTTGAGGGGTGCCTTCAAGTCACCTGTCAAACTATGGTGTCCCCATGAATTTCATAGGGTTTTCTTATGCAAGGAATACTCAGAGAAGGTTTTACCAGTCCCTTACTCTGAAATATAAACATTACAGTCCACTGATAGTGGGAACAGCTCTTACTTCAGTTACTAGGCACATCTGAAAATAACTTCTCATTCCAAATCAGGAAATTACTTATCCAGACAATAAGATGGCATGCTCTGCATCCATTTGATATCTTGCATGTCTTCCATCTTCCTTCTCCAGTTTTCCCCTTCCATTCCCTTTCATCTGCTTGTTAGATTTTCCCCATTTCAGCCAATCAATTTTCTGTGGCACTAAGTCTTTACTGGGCTGGATTTTTCATGGGGTGTGTGTGTCCTCCTTTTTGGGCTTTTCTGGGTGGTTTTGTAACTCTGCAAAATCTGGGCTACCATAAATTTAAATGGAAAGGGGATACCAGGAATGGAGCTCAGTATGAATTGGAGACAGAGAAATCCCAGGGTTTATTAACTTATTTCTAAATGTTATTAACTCATCTGACTAAAAGCAACCAAGACAAACACATTCATACATAATTACAATGCTACAGCTGTAACAGAGATGTATCAGGAAACAGGCTGAACAGGAGAACAATGGAGAGCTCCAAGCACTCCTTATGAACACCATGACTGTTGGGAATCCTCAGTGGTATCACCAGTGAGGTACAGGGGGTTGCAGGCCACATCAGGTGATGCCTGAGAGGAAGGGTGACTCCTGGTTGAGCCCTCCTTCCCCTGTGTATGGGGGTGAGGTGCTGCTGTCAGCGCCTGCCCTTTCCTTGCTATCCTGGCTCTCTCGCCAGCAAAGACTTCGGGGAAGGAGAGGCAAGTGCATGCACACCTGTGACCCCACTTTTCCCCGTGCCTTGGCTGGCTTGCTCAAGCCAGCCAATGAATTGGGGAAGGAGGGACGAGCCCACCTGCCCCCCACCTTTCTCGGTGCCTTGGCTGGCTCTTGGCTCATCTTGGTGGGCATCAGAGGAGTGCAGGGCAGGTTGTCACCACTGCCACTGCCCCCTCGGCATCCACTCCGGGTGACACCAACACTAGGCACACCACTGGAAATCCTCATCTACGTTAACTGTTCTAAGATATTGCCAACATGGAATCTCTGGCCCAAATGGATATGCTTTCATTTCATCTATTTCTCCTACCACTTTGGGAAGTGGAGAGGGCACAGCTCACATCTGAAATCAGATTTAGTTGGACAAATTACTAAAAAGTAATAGTGAGACTTTTTGCTGTACAAATATGTTAATGACCAATGTCCATTTACTTGCCAGTTATGGCTCCAATTCCCTAAAGGCTATGTGGTTCATATTTAAGCAAAGTACAATTAACCAAGGCCAAGATGCAATATACGCTTCTTTATTAATACCTAGATACCCATTCAAAATGGTTATCATTAGAAATATGACTAAACTTTGACTAAAAATTAACCAAAAAAGAAAAAAAAAAAGAAAAAGTCAAACGCCTCAGAGCTGGCCAGCAGCCTGATTTTTTTAAAAAGAAAAACAAAACCCCTTTTCTCTTTTTTTATCAGAGTTTGCACACTGACAGTCATAATTCACAGGTGTGATGTAAAACCTCTGAAATATGAGACATTGCTGTCATTACTCTTGTGAATTACAACTTTTTTCATATGGGTTTGTGATCAATTATAAGGGCAATCCATGTAATATATAGAATATATATAATAGTGTGCCACAGTCTAATGTAATTTATTTCCATCAGTGAGGTAATATCACTCAGTACACCAGAGGCCAAACCTGAAAGTGCATTGTGAAGGTTATTTCTTCACAAAGGGGCTGCTTTATACCATAGTTAAGCTTTTTCTTTTTGCTCAGGTGCTAAAGACAAGTGCTTTAATTATCAATGTCATTGCAGCCCATGCTATTGTGTCCCTTCAAACCATTTCCAACTTATAGTGACTCTAAGGTGAACCTATCACAGGGTTTTTCTTGGCAAGATATGTTCAGAGGGCCTTTGGCTTCCTCTGAGGCTGAGAAAGGGTGACTTGCCTAAGATCACCCAGTAGGTTTCCATGGCTGAGCCATGGACCATGGTCATTGTCAGTAGGTTTCCATGGCTGAACTATGATCTCCACAGTCGTAGTCCAACACTGATATATATGAAAATCAGACCACTAAGTGGTCAAAATCAAAGCCTGTATGTGCACAGACAGCAGCACATACAAACTTGTACGATATATCCAAACAATATTTTAAAATCACCAGAACCATCACCTCTGTGCCGATTTGAATCTAAGCCTATGTAAGTTATGGAGCATCTGCATATCATGATTTTATATGTTTTATGTCATTCTAGCTAAAGAAAGGACTATTTCATTTTTAGATTTATATATACTCATCAAGAAGGAAAGTGTGACCACACACAAAAAAACAAATTTGTTACGATTTGCACATGTGCCAAGAAGTCAGGAATTGTCATCTCTCTCTCTGTCAACAGCAATCATGACTTTAGTGCTAAATAAGATATAAAGCAATCCACCATCAACACTGCTGTTTCTTTCTTTTAACAAAGGCCAAGACAAATTTGTAGACAGGAGAATACTCCACAAACCATTAAAAAGGCCAAAGCCAGAGTCAAGATGAGTCTGAAACCAAGATTTTCAAAACGTCAACCAAGCCCTTTGTGAGTTTCCCTCTTCCTTTTGTAGACTTAGGCTTATGGCAACCAACATGAATAGGAGATCTCCAAAATCACCCTATCATCAATAGCCCTGCTCAAGTCTTGCAGACCCAGGGCTTCTTGATTGAGTCTATCCATCTTTTCCTACTGCATTCTATCTTACCAAGCATTATTGTCTTTTCTACTGAGTCAGGTCTTCTCATGATATGGCTAAAGTATGACAGTCTCAATTTAATCATCTTGGCTTGCAGGGAGAGGTCAGGCTTTTGTTGTTAGACCTATTTATTTGTCTTTTTAGCAGTCCACAGTATCTGTAGAACTCTTCTCCAGCACCACATTTCAAATAATCTATGATCATTATTTTTATTTTATTAATGTTCAACTGCACTTTGCACTTTTTTCCTTCACTTTCTTCAGTAATTATCCCAAGTCTTTGCTATTTTCTGCAGTAGTATGGTAGCATCTGCATATCTAGAGTCTCCCA
>CM034703.1:18390919-18402491 GCA_020142125.1 Phrynosoma platyrhinos | reverse complement strand
AAAAGTCGTCTTATACGCCGGAAAATACGGTAGTTCAAATTTCCTGAATGTTAACATGTTTGAACATTAAAAAAATACCTGCAGAGATATCGTCATCAGGCAAATCATGCTCTTCTTCTTGAACTTTGGTTTCGGATACTAATTGTTCAGGAGCAGCAGGAGCAGTCTGAATGGCTTCTTGGGTCACCCCCGCTGAAAGGCAGTAAAAGAACACTTAAATCCACATTTGCGTTAGTTTCAGCTAAATATATTTTTTACAAAATTTAAAGTGTGCGTTATGTTAAATAGCAGAATAGATTAAGACAGATTTCAAAGCCTATAGCAGGGGTAGGCAACCTTTCCCTTTAAGGGCCGAGGGACTTCAGCTCCCAGAATCCCAGGAGCTATTGGCCAACATGGGAATATTGGCCAACATGGCTGAGGCTTCTGGAAGCTGAAGTCCCTTGGCCCTTAAAGGGGAAAGGTTGCCTACCCCTGGCCTATAGGAATCAGATTGCTGGCTTCTCTAAAAAAATACTGGCCAACTCTGACCTAATTCAACTATGAGCCTTTACAGACTGCCAGAAATAATGCAGCTTCAGTCCAATGGCCCTGGCTCAGTGCTTGGGAATCATGGGAATTGTAATTTTTTCTGAGACATTGAGCCTTCTCTGTCAGAGAGCTCTGGTGCCACAATAAATTACAGTTCCCATGATCCCCTAGCACTGAGCCAGGGCAATTAAAGTGGACTCAAGCTGCATTATTTCTGGCAGTCTGTAAAGGCTCTATGTTTCCTTAGAATGTATCAAGATAAAGGCCAATTTCTGAGACTTGATGCTCCAAGAATTTTGACCTCATCAATATCAGACAAGGACATTAAAATAAAACATGGAACCAATGGCAGACACACATAAAATCAATGCTTCAAATCAGTGTTCTAAAGTGGTGCACTACACATGTGCACCTGTGGTGATTTTGCAGCCTTGAAACAGATCACTAACAAAACGCACTTCACATTTAATAATAAACAATCAGCATTAACAATATACAACATAATATAACTGATCATTCCTTCCCTAGAGCTGCTACATAGAAATACTACACAGTGTTATTTACTCCAGGATATTCTTGGGTTGTAAGGTACTCAGTCATGTACTGTTGGTCCTCCATATCCATGGATTCTGCAACTACAAATTCAACCATCCATGACTAGACAATATTTTAAAACGAAATAAACTCCAAAAGGCAAGCCCTGATTTTGCCATTCTATATAAGAGATGTCATTTTACTGTATATAATGGGACTTGAGCATCCACAGATTTTGGTATCCACAGAGGGAGGGGCATGGTAGTCCTGGAACCAAATCCCATCAGGTACCAAGGGCTGTATATTTTCTGTACATTTTTTAAAAAAATACAAGCTGTTCGGGAGGTGGACTAAAGGGGAAATTAACATAGGTTCACATGGGCTAGCCCAGCAAAATGCTTCTGTATGGCCTTGGTCTTCCTTCAAAAGAATAAGCTGACAGTGTGAAGGTATAATCATCATCATCATTATATATTTATAGCCCACCCAATAACAAGGAATCTGTGCAGGTTACAGCAATAAAAATACATAGAATACAATAAAATGCAAAATTAGTCCCTTCCCAACCCCCATCCCAATAGTAGTTTTGGAGAAGACCAGATTTATTTACTGATTGTGGTGTTTTTTTTCTTGAATTCCCTCTCCAAATTCCTCAGTGCAGATGTGCCTTGCTTCCACTTCTGTTTTATTCTTACATAAAAATAGACTTGTGAAGTCAGTTGGTTTGAGAGATAATGTGCTCAACATTTATACAGATAGATTGCATGTAATATTATGGGGGTGTGAAATTCTTAATCACATAGTAGGACCTGCAACCTTCTCCTGTGAAGTTGTTCTATAGGTATTCTAAATCAAAGCTTTTTCTCATCCACTGGGGTGAAAACTACAGAGCTGTGCTGCTGTTGCAAATGGAACAACAATTTTCATTCCCCATGATCAATCTTGTTCCCTGCAACACAAAGGGACTGGGGAATGGGTTATATAGCAAAGACTGTGGAATGGTTCTTTACATCAGAGAAGTTGTACATAGCCAACTAATGTCTAACCTGTCATTGGTGATCAGACGTCATGCTTGGTAGCAAGAAACTTGAATAACTATGAAAACATTTTTAAGTGTAAATTCACTATAGCTTTATTCCAGAATCAAGACACTTCACTAAAGCAATTCTTTTAGAAACAACTACAAGTATTTCCCACCAAACCAGTACTTTAAAGCCCTCTGACCAACCCCCTTCCTCCACAGTGGTCCAATTGTCCATATCAAAGGATCTTTGAAGTTTAGTTCTTCCAGGTCCATCTCCTTTCACCTCCTGGGACTGGAAGGCAAACTCTTATCCTAGTCATAAACCTGCCGCAATGTCCCAACTACTATCTACAATGCCTATATGCCATTCCCTTTAATTTTCCCTTACTACATGCATCACCCCTTGGTGGTCAGATTCCTATGATGAGAAACATATAAAATTGCTATTGAACCTATTAGCTTGGTGGAATTTTCCCAACCCAGGTCAGTAGTAGTGACCTGGCAACCTTGACAAACTATATTAGAGTGTACAAACCCATGATTCAAGACTCCCATGTTGTTCAGATCCTCATCTGTCAGGGTGAAAAAGAAATGCATTTCTGTCTCTAAATGAGTTGAATCCTTGATTAACTGGGCCTGGTCTTCCAATTACTCTTAGAATTCAGGGGCAAGAAAAAATCCCATTCAGGATCTTCATCTCAAAACATGTTTAAATTGTATAGAAATTGTGGAAGAATGTGACAAATCTATTCCACCAAAATGGCAGCAATTCCAGACTGCTGTCTCCTTCTAAATTATGACCCTCATGGCTCCAGAGCATGCCCCATCACTGTTGTACTTATCATCCTCCTCATCCTCCTCATCCCTATTGTTGGGGGTTCTATCATTATTACTATTATTATGACCTAAACTGGTGCTCACATAGTGGGAGAAAAAGACAGACATAAAAACTGTGATGGAGTCGGTCATAGATACTGTCGTGATTCAGCAGCAGAGCAGAGGTAAAATAAATCAACACGGTCAAGTAATAACCGGATGATGTGAGACACTAGTTTGAACACTGTGACATAATGTTGTGAAACAGAAAGCTGAGTCTAGTCAATCACAAACCAGACATAACAATAACATCAGGAGCAGCAGAAAGAATAAAGAAAAATAGGTTGGTTTTATATAGAGTCATTTAACTGAAGTGTTGAGTCATCTAATTCAACTTGTTTACACTAAGAATGGCTTACCATAACTAAAGGCAAGGATGTGTGGCTTGTGTGGAGATGCCAGGGCCACTTGTTTGCAAAGCATGCACTTGGCTACTAAGAGCCTTGCACTGAACCATCAAGCAGTTACTTGGAAAGAAAGGAACTTCACAATGATGAAGTAGTAACACCAATCCTAAATGCCTTTGCAGTTTGCCCTTGATGTACTAGTCAAATTCAAGAGCTCACTCCAGGAAATAGTAGAAGATGATCCCATTTTTAAAAAGTTAGTAAGGGCCCAATTAAAGCCCCATCATGTGGATGAATTGTTTTTGTTATTGAGTTAGATGCTTTTATCAGAATGACTGCTCTTTGCTTTGTTTCTCCCTCTCTCTCACAAACCCTTACACCTATCTCTATCTTCTTAGAAGCCTCAATGACACAATGACAAAAGAAAGCCAAATTTAAAAACAAGCACAAAACAAATCTCAACACTTTTTGTTGGCCTGGAAGGCCATATTAAATGATATAGTCTTTCAAGGCACTTAAGTCCTACAGGTGTTAAGGAGATGTCTGAAATCTAGAGCAACAGAACACAGTTGGACTCTTTCACATTCAATATGGCAGATGACTTTCAGCTAGGCAACATCTGAGGAAGCAAAAAGTATCTCAAGCACAAGGAAGCACATCTTCAATTGGCTGCATCATGGTTTGTGCCCTCTGTATTTATGCAGCTGTTCAGCCCTCCCTTCAAATATTATACATATCCCAAGATTTCAACCACAGGTAAAAAGAATTAAGATCTATTTTTGGTTACCCAATGTACACACATCAATGAAAAGACAATACAGTTGGCCCTCTATATCCACGGATTCTTTATCCATGGATTCAAGCATCCACAGCTCAAAAATACTAAAAAAAAAAAAATCCAAATTCTAAAAATCCAAATTCTAAAAAAGATTTTACCACTTTATATAAGAAATATCATTTTGCTATTAATTGTATTTAATGGGACTTGAATATCCACTGATTTTAGTATCCGGGGGTGGGGTGTGGGTGGGTCCTAGAACCAAACCTCAGTGGATACCAAGGACATAAAATTACAGAGAGATTAAAAAAAGATCACCATAAGCTGTAGTCCAACTTTCCATACCCTTTATAAACCTGTATAGGGCTATCATCCTGACAAATCATAAAGCAAATTACTGTATACAAATGGAATTTCATTCATCCATTCTCTTTTTACTCTACCTCTTTGACTCAAATCTCTTGTGATTTGGTCAAATGTGAAGTACTCAATTCATTATATTAATACCGCAAATATATTACCTGCTCCACTGATGCTACTTCAGTGACATGATGGAACAAGCGAAGTCATTTGTCAGATATGCCTAGCTCAAGAATGAAAAAGATGTTAGAAGGCATGCAACCTTCTAGAGAGGTGGCTATAATTTGCAACTGAAAAATATCAAGATACATACACCTGAAAACTCCATACATATGAGTATATCTCATTAAGCATATGATGGTATATAGGGCTTTATGTTCAAACACCCAATTCTCATGTTCCTCCTACTCACCCCTGTGCAAAAAAAAATTTAAAAAAATGGAATGAATGTATACAGACTCTTTCCCCTCTCTCAGGTTTCAAACATACTACCTCATTTTTACAACCATAAAAGTCAAAATGGGAGGAGCAGTGTCATTAACGAACTGCTTATATAACAAACATAATCCAAATTAAAAAGTGCTAGCTGGGTGGTGGCACATACAAAAAGTGATATTTAGAAAGTGTTGGCAGCTTTCAACAAAATTCCTGCTTATACTAACTTATATTTAACATCCAGAAGCTGCCACATATTATTTAGTATTCACAAAACAAATCAACTGTGAGATTTCATCTGAACCTCCATAAGTTTAAAAACAGTCATGAATAATATTTTTTTTAAAAAAAAACCTGAAGCCAGCCTCTGTAACTAAAACACACACACTACATCCACACAAAAGAAATGGGGGAAAATCATGAAAATATGAAAATAAATCATGTTGGGGACAGACTGTAAAATATAGCCTCTTTTCAGAAATAAAGTCAATGAACAATAGCATGCATTATCAAGCCAGAACTCCCTATTCTCCTACACTTTTTAGATAAGTGTTCAAAGTAATTTCAATAAACACGTTTCCTCTATATATGAAATGTGGAAACATATTTTATGGCTGAAATATAGTAGGTAACAGGATGTGATGACAACTTATTCCATTCTTACTGTAACCCAAGTGATAATTTGCCTACATTTTTACTTCCTTGAGTAAGTTTGTTCTTATACAGGATTTGATGGAGGCTTGGACCTATCCCAGATTAAAATCTGCAAAATTTGTTCCAATTGCACCTGTACTAGTCAGGACAATTAGCAGAGTCTTCCTGATTGTGATATGATAACATTGAAATTCTTTTCTCCAGAGCAATTAATTAAACCATTTCTATATCCCTATTTTAAGAAAATGGGTGAAACTTCAAAATTATGACAGTTGTGTTTTTTAGAACTCATTTTTTCAACAGCTAAACACTGAGATAATTTTAGAGGCATTTTTTAGGCTGGCTAATGGTTGTTCTCTTTATAAAATTGTTAGAATGGCCAAGTTCTATTTTTATGTTTGATATGATGTCAATACCCTAAACTAAAGGCACCAGATTCTATCTGATCTTCGAAGAGAAGCAGGTTCAGCCCTAACTAATACTAGGATGAGAGACTGACAATGAATATTAGATGTTGTAGGCTATATTTCAGAGGAAGGAACTGATAAAACCATCACTGAGGATTTCTCGCCTAAGAAAACTCTATGGACTTTATGGGGTTGCCATAAGTTTACAGACAATTTGAAGAGATACACACACATGTAACTCTGCTACAGAGTATGTAGCCACATGACTTTTCAGAAAAACCTAAGTATGCAAATAAAATAACAGGAGAGTGCGATACTGTCTGGTTGAAGCTGATGCTAGAGGAGCTGCATCCTCTGGCATATAGAGAGACACATTATATAGAGTTGGTTCTCCAGATTTGTGGGTCTGACTTTTGCGGATTTGATTATTCACTGATTATTCACTGCCACCTGCCTTGCTGCCCTAATGCCATTTTTAATAGGGATTGTAAGCCCTGCAGAACTAGACTGCCAATATGTGGCTTGTAAGTCTCTATTGAAGTCTCTATTAAAAATGGAGGCAAGGGCAAACCCCACAAGCTTCCCACTTCTGACTTGCAAAGGAGCCCTGCTGTTTTGAAGGCATATATGATGAGTTGGATCTGTGGATCATACTTTTTTGTATGTTAGATATGGTGTTGGGAGGCCTAGAGTTATTTGCAGTTTTTTCCATCTTTGTAGGGGCCTTATATCCCTAACCCCAGTGAATGTGGAGATCTGCCTATATACTGGACAAACATCAATGTCATTGGGCTCTGGGTGACAAGAATGTTTAAATAGATGACTTTTCAAAATAATTATGAAATAGGATTCTGTATTGAGAGACTGTAGACCTATTTCTACCTGCATTGCAGTTGCTCATTTAACAATGAATAACTCTGGCAAAATGGCATGTGTGGCAAGAAAGATGGTTGCTAGTCCCTCTAGTTAAAAATACATAGGTTTCAGAGAGTGAGTGAATGCAGTTGTCAGGACTGCATTCAGTGAAGACATGGGGTATAAAGCAAATCAGCAGTAAATACAGGAATTGATTATTATTTCTTGATTATTAGGAAAGAGATTCCACCTAAACATTAGGAAAAAATTCTTTACTGTAAAAGCTGTGCGATAATGGAATAGATTGCCTCACAGGGTGATGGACTCCCCATTTTCAGAGGTCTTTAAACAGAGGTCAGATGAGCATCTCTTAGGAATGCTTTAGTTGTGTATTCCTGCATGGCAGGGGATTGGGCTGAATAGGCCTTGTGGTTCTTTCCAACTCTGATTCTATGATTCTATGAAAGCATGACACAGGTGTAGGCAACCTAAGGCCCGGGGGCCGGAGGCGGCCCCCTGAGGCCTTTGGACTGGCCCCAGGCCAGTCCTGCCGCCGCCGCCGCCACCCACCATGATAATATTAATTATTGTTGTTATCACTTGTTCTTGGGGTTTTCTTGGCAAAATCTCCACAGGGGGTTTGCCATGGCTTTTCTGGGGCTGAGAGAGTGTGCATGCATATTTTTTAAAAAATATTTATTTATTTATTTATTTATTTATTTATTTATTTTTGGTGCTTCGGACCCCCCAATTGTCTGAGGGATGGCAACCCGGCCCCCGGCTCAAAAAGGTTGCCTACCCCTGGAATGACATAACCACAGCATCATCTAGAGGCTGTGTTAGCAATCCAAATGAAGTCACAATCCATATGATCAACCAGAGAATAACTCTCAAGTCAAGCTACAATCAACACCAGAGAGCTTTCTTTATTATTAGAGGAGAGGGGAGAAGGCAGGAACAAAGGACCCAAGTGAACATGAATGTTATAGTTTAAGAACATTAACACAAACTTAAGTGTGGTACTCCAGGATCAATATAGGAAGGGAACAAGTAATGCTAGAGAAAGAGCCCCTTTCTTCAGCAGAGGCAGTCCTGCAATGCCACTTCTCAAAGGTAATCAGGATTCTATAGTGTGACATCTGTGAACAAAACAGGAAGCTAAAAAAAAAAAATTGGAAAGTCTAGTAAGTAACATGAACCCTGAACCATAGCTAAAGGATGGATATTCCTGGCATCTAGCTGGGAAGGATCTCTCCGTCCCACTTCAAATAGGTGCTCTATATCGATCAATTTAAAGCATTTCTCCCCATTTTAGACCTTGCATATCTGAATTCAGTTACATTTATATCTAGCTAGAGTGACTCATTAATAATAATAATAATAATAATAATAATAATAATAATAATAATAACAACAACAACAACAACAACAGGTTTTATTTCTAGCCCGCCCCTCTGCTCGGCAACCAGGGTGGTTTACAACATATTTAAAACAAAAACAGTTTAAAAACATTCCCTCAACCCAACTATAACCCTCCCACCCCATTAAAACTGGATTAAACTAAAGAGCTAAAATAAGAACAATACAATAACAAGAATAAAAACATCAAGTTTTTCCTTGTTTGCTTATTTTCAGCTAAGCATTTCTTAGCATTCTGAGCTCACAAGCAAATTTGCTGTTGTATGCCGTCAAGTCACCTCCAATTTATGCCCAGAGACAGTTTGCCATTGCCTTCCTCTGAGTCTGAGAGTGTGTGACTTGTCTAAGCCCATCCAATGGGTTTCCATAACCGAGCAGGGATTCAAACCCTGGTCTCCAGAGTCGTAGTCCATAGCACTATATCATGCTGATTATTTCACAAGCAAATACTCATCTGAAAAAATAAGAGACTTTCAAGACAGGGCACGGAACTGCACCTTTTTTTTACAGAAAGTTTCATAATGATGCACAACTGTAGTTTGAAATCCTGAAGACCATTACACAGACTTAAAGTCAATACTACTTGTCCACATGTAGTGTTGTGTAGGATTTCAGTCTCAACTTGAGAGAAATAATGATCAAGTTAAGACTACAATCCTACAAAACACAAGCACATAAAGAATGTATTGCATTTTCCTTTGGAATGCTCTCATGGATTTATAGGTTCATTTCGAAGGATCAAATTATTATGACAGTTCATTTGTATTTCATACTAATTGCACTATGCAAGGGATTTTGTTTTGTTTTGTTTCATTAGTATATTACAATAGCAGAAACAATTGGGTACAACTGCTATTTGAATAAATAAGAATTTAACAATATGGGAGATGCAAGACTGTCTGAGTTTATTTCCAGACAGAAGGTTTAAATTTATTGGAAACAGATTTCTACAGTGACTGACCAGTACTGCCCCACATTCCCTGCAATCCTTATGACAGACAGACTGCCTGCCTCACATTAATTCACTTCACACTATTTCTATCGATCCACAGTCGGTTCCCTAGTCTCTTTGCACACATTGCCTGTCTGGCTGCCTACATCCACATCAGCACATATACACAAAGGCCACAGAAAGATAACCTTTTGCTTTCCATTAAAGACACAGTAGCCATTTTTTTCTATCTGTAGCAGCATCAGACATATAAAATATACTAGAAATTCTGTTGCCTGCTGGACAAATCGAGTGCTCAAAGATTTCAAGTACATTCAGTGTTATAGTCTAAAAAACAATCATTTTCACATTTTAAGAAAGCATGTTACTTTGACCAAAGAAAATGTGTCTGTTTGTGTGGTTCGGGTGGGGAAGAAAAACCTGGAACAATAGATATATACAGCAAAGAAATCCTTTCAAAATGGCATTTCAGTTTGAAGTACCAGCATTACATGGAGCTGTTTGAGTTCCCCTGTGTAGCTATAATAAAAACAGCATCTTCTAAGGGTCATATACAAACAAGAATTTCAACACACCCCAGAACTCAAGATTTGTTTAGCCTGGTTATTTTTATGTAATAATTGGAAGAATTGTGTGTACAAAGAAATATATAGCTTAATATCTGTATTTAATACTTACATTTTTTTTCATTTTGTCAAAGAGCCAGGAAAAAAAAACTTGACAATAGTGTTAAATTACTGATACACACTTGCGCGCACGCACACACACACACACACACACATTTGTTTTTCCCTTTTTGTTCTTTGTAGGCAGGAAACCAACAATTTTGAGATTCAAAGTTTTTACAAAAACTTCATTGTTCAGGTGCAGTGAAACCAGAACCCATCTCCTTCACTTCCTAAGTCATAGCTAATTTATTGTCACCAAAATCAAAATTAAGACTAGGAAGTTAAAGTTGTGTCTAAGATCCAGAAAGGCCAAAATTTGCCATAGACTTTCTGATAAAATCCTCGGAAGTTTTTGTAAGAGGCTTCTAGCCATTTTGAAGCCACTGACACCACAAAGATTTTTTATGTAGTAGACTGCATGATCTCTTTAAGAAAAACAAATATGCCGCCACCAGTGAAGGCCACAAATGTCACTGCTCTTGATCACAATGGTAGCAGCTTAAGAACAGAGAGTGGTGAATACACAGAAGAGCTATGCACAAGAAAGGTGAGGATTCAAATCATTGCACTATGCACTTTGTTGTTGTTGTTAACTGCCCTCAAGTCAATCTTGACCCACCCTGTGGATGAGACATCTCCAAGGCCCCCTGCCCTCCACTATTCTGCTTAGTTCCTGTAAACCCATACCTGTTACCTCTCTAGTAGAGTCCATCCATCTAGTATGGGGCCTTCCTCTCTTTCTACTTCCCTCCACCTTTCCCAGTATTATAGCTTTTCCCAATGAGTTGTGCCTTCTCATAATGTGTTCAAACCATGACAGTCTCAGTTTTGTCAACTTGGCTTGCAAGGAGATTTCTAGCTTGATCTGCTCTAGGAGTATTGACAGGGGTAGTGTGACCCTGCTGGTGCTCTTGGACCTCTCAGCGTCCTTTGACACCATAGATCATGCCATCCTCTTAGATCGCCTGAGAGAGTTAGGAATTGGAGGCACTGCTTTGCAGTGGTTCCGTTCCTTCCTCTCGGGCAGATCTCAGAGGGTGAGGCTCGGGGACAGTTGCTCATCCAAAATTGAGCTTAATTGTGGCGTCCCTCAGGGCGCCATCCTGTCCCCGATGTTGTTTAATATTTATATGAAGCCGCTGGGGGAGATCATTCGGAGGCATGGAGCTCGGTGTCTTCAGTACGCTGATGACACCCAGATATATCTCTCCATGACCAGATCATCGTCTCAGACTTCAGATGGCGTATCACCTCTTAATGACTGTCTCAGAGCGGTAATGAGTTGGATGAGGAAAAACAGATTGAAGTTGAATCCAGACAAAACGGAGGTACTTGCAGTTACAGGCCCGAAACCAGATCTGGGAATACAGTCTCCAGTCCTGGATGGAGTCACACTCTCCTCTAAGGACTGTGTTCGCAGCTTGGGGGTGCTCCTTGACTCATCGCTTCACATGACTAGTCAGGTGAATGTGGTGGTCAGGAGTGCCTGTTATCAGCTTCGGCTGATACGCCAACTGCGCCCTTATCTGGACATGAGGGATCTGGAAACTGTGGTACACGCCCTGGTAACCTCACGTCTGGATTACTGTAATGCACTCTACATGGGGCTACCCTTGTGCCTAACCCGGAAACTACAACTGGTATAAAATATGGCAGCCAGGGTAATTACGGGAACATCACGGCATCACTGGCTGCCGATTAGTTTCCGGGCACAGTACAAGGTGTTGGTTTT
>CM034703.1:18368197-18378565 GCA_020142125.1 Phrynosoma platyrhinos | reverse complement strand
CCGCAGAGGGGCGGGCTATAAATAAAATTTATTATTATTATTATTCCTACATTCATGTCCTGCATTTTTGAAAGATCATTATTTCCATTAGTATCATTAAAAAACCCCTCTGTTCTTCATCAAATCAGAAATAGACTAATGGCATAAATCATTACTATACAGTTCTGCACTAATCATATTAGTTCATTTATTTTAACGATGTACATTGATACCATGAACACCAAGGTGCTGCCAACAGTTTCAGTGATTCCACACATAACACACTTGTTCACTGTTTTTTGTTTGTTTTTTTAAAACTTTCCAAGCCTAGACATATAAAAAATGAGGTTTTTTTCAAAACATCTTCTAGATCAACAAACATGCTATTGGTTTTAAGTGCAAATCAGAAACATCACTCCTCCAATTCTAGCCTTTAATTATACACAATTAAACACAGTGCTGAATTGTTGTGATAAGGATAACAGAGGAAAAGCTATTACATCAGTAGGCAGGTGTGGGGAACACATTTACAGTGAGAAACGTTGAGACACAATTGAGACATCATGACAAAATACATTTAAGGCAGCTTAAGTATGGCTTAGTCATGTGATGTCTCAGTTGACAAGCCATGGTAAGTATTCAGCAAGCAAAACAAAAATCATGTGTTTCCTTAAAAGAGGAATTGTAAACTGAAGAAACATGACAAGAAAACCCTGTGATATGTTGCCATAAGTTGGAAATGACTTGAAGGCAAACAACACACACATATACACATAGGTTTATGTTAATTATGATTTGTCATGAAATCCCAAATTGCTAAACCTTACCTATAGGTATCCTTTTGCTTCTGGAGGTTTCGGTACTATGTAGTATTAAACTAAATAATTATAGAATGAGTAAGTACTGCAAAATATTGGTTTTGAGTTACAATTTACTTTTTTCAGGTGTTCTCTTGAATATAAAACTTATTTCATTAAAATCCTTTATATTAATAGTTTTGAATTTTCCCTTATGCAGTATAATCAACTGGATAGGTATGTGATCACATTTAGAGCAGTTTTTTAAAAAATTTAAGAAGATCTAATCCAAATATGATCAAGTATGCACCAACGCAATGCTTTGTGACTTTTTTGAAAGTTAAATTGGGTTGTCCCCTTTTATAGCTAGCTTTTATTCTCTTTTAGAAGTTTTCTTTTCATTCTATTTCAAATACTTTTCATTCTTTTATCTTGTATGGTACTCTCAAAGAAGGATTTAGATTTAAAATCATTTTCAATAAACATATTTCTCTACACATGGCATTTCCCCCGCTTTCTTTTTTGATAAGGAAATGTAGACCTCTGGGTACCTTACAAAATGAGCTCTGTTCAGTAAAGCCATACATTTAATATGTTGTGAAGGATTTACAGTACTATAAGGCTGCTGGTCAGTTTTGCTACAAAATGTGACAGAAATTTGTACAATCTTGCAACTCTTGCTAACTGGCATGTCCGTATGTGGAGGTGGAAGAATCACATTGTGCTCTGTGTTCAAGTAGTGAAATAAATAATGGAACTAAGCTTCAACAATGGTCTGTACATGCTCTCTAATACAGTCTTAGTTCAAACCAGCTCCTCCAATCAACTCAGGAAACTCTGGTAATGTTTAACATAAACATGTTTTATCCCAAATTGTACACTCTATAGCAGCAAGTTCATGAAAGAACAAAGGCACCAAACATTAATTGTAAGGATTGGTAATATTCCAAATTGCTAAACCAGGAGCCCTGACGGTACAGTAGTTAAATGCCTGTATAGCAGCTACAATGTTGTGAGTTCAATCCTGAGGGGCTCCAAGGTCAACTTAACCTTTCATCCTTTTGTAGGTCAGTAAAATGAGTACCCAGCTTGTTGGGGACAATTGGCTTGCATGTTGTCAACCACTTAGAGATTGCTTAGTTCTGTATAAAGCAGTATAGAAATGTAAATGCTATTGCTATTGCTATTCCCAATGTAATTTGGAAGAAATTTCCTTATTAAAGAGAGTGTTAGTTTCTTACATTTGAAATAAAAAATACAAAATAAATAAAAGACAGGCAAAGGCAGATTTTGCAATTTACATTTTTCATTTTTCTTTGTATCTGTCATACAGCTGTTTTTAATTATTTATTTTTGTCTGCCTCTAGAAATCACACTGCAATATTTTTTAAGTAATGTTAGCGCTACTGCATACATCAGTAGCTCCCTTGGTTCCTCTATTTTCTGGTGACCTGGATGTTTCTATACATGTTCTTGAAGAGCACAATTTCAAAGCTTTGTTCACTACTACCATATACATCTGAGAAAGTACACTAAGGGCCGGCCTGGGGGTAGAGTTGGGGTGGGGCAGCCGCACACCGGCCACCCCAACCCCACTTCAATGCCATCCTGACGCCACGTGCCATCACACACAGCACATGGTGTCAGGACGCCCTTCTGGTGCAGCATTTAAACACGCTGCGCCGAAAGGACATGGAAGAACCGTGGTGCTGGATCTTAGGGCAGACTTTTGCCACCCCTAAAAGGAGTGGCATTTCCCATTCATAGTGTTGCCACAGCCCTGATCTGCTGCTCCCTGGGGCAGCTCTCTGCCGCCCCAAACGGGCCGTGTGCATCGGCCCTAAGTCTATGAAAGCTTATACTACAACTTCCTTCTCTCAGTCTCAAAGCTGCTACAAGATCCCTCTGCATGCCATCAGTTATGGTTAGAGAATGCAAGAGTATTGGTGCAGGGAATGTAGGAGGAGCAGATGGGTATATTCTGCTGCAAACTCAATCAAGAAGTGCAGTGGGATCCAGTTTAGTATAGGCTCACAATTAAAAAATGTGTAATTCTGAGTGCCCATCCAATTAAATCATGTTACTCAACTTCATTTTATATCAGAGTCAGGAAAGTAAGACATTTGGATAAGTGGAGAGAGACAACAGGTTATCACCTCCTAGAATTTGCCAGTATACTACCAGGCCAGAAAATTTCATTTAATCGTTTAACATAATAAAGCTTGGGTTAAACAATGAAACACACTGGACAACTCCTAGAGTGCAGGTGGTATAGGTCATGGAGTACGCCAAATATAAATGAAGACAATTTGTTGTGCCTAAGAAAAATAAAATAAAATCTTATTATGCCTCAACCTTTGATATGCCATCCAGCAAATTTATTCCAAGTGGTGAGTAGTCTGTTGAGATCTAGTTCAGAAAGGCAAGAAGTGGAACCGTCACTTGTTTGCAGTGATAAATTTGCTAGGCATTTGAAAGGGCAAGTTGTTCATATTCACTCAAAACTTGAAACCCACCGATCTCATAGAGGCTGGGGAAGTGTTCAGTGTTCCATCTGGTCAGGTTACTTGGGATCCATTACAGTTTTTGTGGCCTCATGATGTGGACAAGATGTTTGAATTAGTCTGTGCCATCACACGCAAGTTTGACACTTACCCATCTTGGCTGGCAAGATCTAGCAGAAGTGGACTGATTGTGTGGGTACAGGGGGTAGTAAATGATTAATTGTGTCAGTGAGATGGGCCTACTGCCCTAAAAGAAGCAGTAATGTCCCCTCTCTTGAAGAGGATCTTGCTGGACCAAGAGGTATGTGCAAAGTACTGTCCTATTGCTCATGTTCTCTTTTAGAGGAAGATGCTAAAGAGTGGCTAGGCAGTTTCACATGCTGTTGGAAGAAACAGATTAAATAGACCCATTTCAGCCTGGTTTCATGCCAAGATGCAGTACTGAAATGGCCTTTCGATGCCCTAGTCCACTCAGGGAAAGATGGGGGAGTGCTACCATGTTGATTTTCCTAAATTTCTCAATAGCTTTTGATAACACTGAACATGGTATTGGTGGGGTGGGAGTAGGAGGCACCATATTACAGTGCTTCCACTCTTATCTACAGGGTCAGTCTTAAAAAGGAACAATGAGAAATTTCTGTTCAACCCCATGGCTATTAAGCTTTGGGGTGCCACAAGGATCCCCATGTGTTTTGATATCTATATAAAGTCATGGGTGGGGAAAAGGACATAATGGTATTTATCCCTGTCACAGGATTTGGCTAGGACTATGCTGGTATTAACCAGTGCTTAGATGCTCTAATGGGCTAGATAAAAGCCAATATAGGGCCTGAACAGACTACCAGAAATAATCCAGCTTGAGACCACTTTAACTGTCCTGGCTCAATGCTAGGGAATCATTGAGTTTTTTCTGAGACATTGAGCCTTCTCTATCAGAGAGCTCTGGTGCCACAATAAACTACAGTTCCCATGATTCTCTAGCACTGAGCCAGGACAGTTAAAGTGGTCTCAAGCTGCATTATTTCTGGTATTCTGTTCAGGCCCATACTGAAGCTGAATCACAACAACATGGAAACTCTGTAGATTGTCAGTTCTTGGGTATGGAAACTGGTTAAACAACCTGTCTAGGAGAGAGTTGCACTCCCCATGAGGAAGCATCTACAGAGCTTGAGAGTATTTCTGGGTTCATCTTTGTCACTGGAAATCCAGGGGGACTACACAGCCCAGAGTCTTTGGAGTCAGTTTCAACTGATCAGCTACAGGATTTCCTGAACACAGCCATAATAGTTCATGCCCTGCTCTGTGTGAGGCTACCTTGAAGCTCTTCATGGGCCTAGACAGATGAGCAAAGTACCATTAAGGCACCATTATAACAACAATTTTAAAGAAACAGCATTGGTTACCAATATATTGCTAGTCTAAATTCAAGGTACAGTTGACCCTCCATTCTCGCGGACTTGGGATCCGCGTCCCTCGCCTATCCGCAGGCGGCAAACAGAGGGACACAAAATGGGGCGCATGCCTGTGGTGCCTCCATTCAAGCCTATGGGGCTTGAATATATGTGGTTTTCCATTCTCGCAGGGGGATCCGGAACGGATCCCTTGTGGGAACGGGGGTTCGGCTGTACTTGTGATGATATACAAAGCCCTGAACAGCTTGGGTCTTTAATACTTCAGAAAACACCTGCCAAAGCATTGAGGCAGTGGGGGGGTGGGGGTTCGGAGATTCTTCCATGTCCTACTCTCTTCCTCTAAAAGAGAACATGGGAGAGGGTCTTCTCAGTTGTGGCACTATAGTTGTGAAATGCTTCTTCCTAGAGGCACAAATGCAGACTTCATTCTGGGACCAAGTAAAATAAAAAATTCCAGCTTAGGTTTTTGGGCCTAAATAATTTATTCCAAAATTGAAAGGTAAACAGTTTCAAATTGTTTTAGCATTCTAAACCTGTTTAAACCATTTAAATTGCTTAATATTCTTCTCCTCTTTTTTCATTATTTCTGTTGTTTTACACTTTATAGTGTTTTAAACTGTTGAATTGATTCTGCTTGTACATTGTTCTGAGATTGTGGGATACAACTATTTTAATTAATACTTAAATAGGCACTTATAATTGAACAGACTGGATATTTAAATAACAATATTAATACTGCTAATAATCAATAATTTAACAAACAGAAGGCCAAAAATCTTAAGGGTTTTTTACTGAAACTTGTTGGGTACAGCACAGAATAACTTATCTAAATTATATAAGCCATTTAGCTTTAACAAGGTCATTATATATATCTTTCAAAAAAATCAATTGGCATTTAACATACAAAGCTCTGTCAACAAAAGGAAATTCAATTCCTTAGGGTAAACTTCTCATTATCTGTTATATTAAAAATAAACAAATTTCAAACATCTAACAACTGGATTATCTAACTTGCTATGGAATGGTAACACAAAAATACAACCTTCAGCACATCTCAGTCACATCTGTCTAGTATAATAATCCTGGTACACCAACCAAGACATTCTGGATCATGGTAGATCAGGATGATATATAACAGCAATATTAATTCAAAATGTAGGATTTTAATTTTAATGCTGAGCAAGATAAATGACTTGTTATACTCATACAGTTGTCAGTAACACACTTCATCATTTTGAGCTAGACTTTTAACTCTGCCCTGCTTTCCTTCAATTGACATCTCAGAGGAAAGGTGTCTCTACTGGGATAAACATAGTATGGCTTTTCAGTTATTGCTAGACTGCAATTCCCATCATACTGTAGCTGGTATTTACACTGCAGAATTAATGCAATTTGACACCAGTTTAACCGCCATAGAATGCTGCAACATATGTAATCTTCTGTCTGAGAGTTCTGGTGCCACAACAAACTACACATCCCAGGCTTCCATAGGATGGAGCCATGAGAGTTAGTGTCAAATTGCATTAATTCTTCAGTGTAGAAGTAGCTCTAATCAGAATAGTGAATGAGTCACTGAAGGATGCTAGTAGCAGCAGCCCAACATCATTGTACACCCTTGATTTATACCAAATACAGTGGGCCTTTGGTATTCATTGGGGTTTGGTTCCAGGATCACCCATGGATATCAAAATCCATGGATGCTCAAGTTCCACTAAATACAATGGTGTAGTAAAATGGCATCCCTTACATAAAATGGCAAAATCAAAGTTTGCTTTTGGGAATTTATAGATTTTTTAAAATATTTTCAAGCTATGGCATGAAATCACAGGCATCTCATTTCAGCACAATGCCACAAATCCTGACATATGCCAGCCTCAGTATTTACTATGTTGTGATGTATTTGTTTGTACACCTGTTTGCTTAATTTATATCCTGACTTTCATCCACACAGGACCCAAGGAAGCTTGTTCTTGTTGTGTGCCATCAAAACGTTTGCAACTTTTGGGGACCCTAGGGTGAAATTATAATAAGGGTTGCTTGGCAAGAGTTGTTCAGAGGAGGTTTGCCATTGCCTTCCCCTCTCAGGCTGAGAGCATATGACTTGCCCAAGGTCAACCTGGGAAATGAACCCTGGCCCCCAGAGTTGTAGTCCAATACTCAATCCACTAAGCCACATTGGCTTACAATGAATAAAAAAATAAATATAGCTAAAATCACTTTATAAAATATAAAAACAAAAAATAAAACAAAAACAATTAAACAAACAAATAAATAGGATGCATCAAACGTTTTAATTATCTTTTATACCCAAGCATGTGTACATGAACACACACTATTATGTTCTGCTATGAAATGTATCAGTTTACAGTTATTTTAGGTATTTTTTCCCCTTAAACGTGCATTTTTAAAGACAATTTGGCTTGGGATTGAAGAGGAAATACTTACGTGATATAACACTATCCATGTACTGCGGCAAGTAAGGAGCCCACATGTCAATTGTTTCCTTTCTTCCCACTTGTTCAATTCTTCTCAGTTCAGCTAACAGCAAGGCCTGAGCAGCTTCTCTCACCTGTAGATACAACCGATATATGTATTTGAAACTGGAATCCAATTCTAGAGTTCCAGGAAGTTCACTAATGAGGCCTAAAATTTTGCTACAATATTTAGGCCAGGAACAGGCAGTGGGTACAATTTTCTCCCTCAGACCATGCCACAGATTTCAGTCATCAATTACACCTCTGAATTTCAGAGGAATAGAGAAGAAGCAGTAAACAAGAAGAATATGCTTGTTATAAAGGGCTTTGAGCTGTTTGTCTGGGTGCCATAAAATAGGAGTTGAATGCAGCCTATTGGCCATGTGCTAGGAACACTTGATTTAGGTGTAACAGAGTTTGCCAGAGCTTTATGCCAAGAAAATGTCCCAGGCCCAGCTCATACATTATGCTAGTATAGGAGCTGATGCTCTATGCGGCTTATTCCCATCCTTCTTCCCATTACAATGACACACAGTAGAAACTGAAATGCAAAATTAGCCAGGAATAGAGCAAGGCAACATTTACCATGTTTGCATGGATTTCACCACACTGTACAACCATAGTAGCAGATGTTCAATTAAGATCAGGAATCAGTGCAAAACTCAACCGTAAATGTCACAGCACTGCTCCTCATATTTCTTTTAAAGCTGCACAATCAACATTTTATTTTTGCCACAACAGCATAGATGTGATGTCAAGGCCAGATAGTCATTTATCAAAAAAAGTAGGTGCCAACACCATTTGTGGACTGGCAGAGTCATATTCAAACTATGCTGCAGCCTATCTCTAAAACCTGGCTTAAGAAACCTCTTAGCCTTATAGCCTCCTCTTTACTAGAATAAAAGATTGTTCTAAAATTTGGGTAGATTCAAATGCTCACAGCAATCAATTATATATTTTTAATTTCTCTCTGCTATTATTAGCTATTTAAACATAAAAAAGATACAGATGACAATCTTAAAAATGTTGAAGAAAAACTGGTACTAATAAAAATACACACACACACACACACACACATCAAATAACTGCTTATATGAACATAAGTTTCCTGCACAATAACATGAAGTGTTTTGTTCTGTATACATTTTCCTCTCTCACTTTTAAAAATAAGCACACTATTTAAAAGGATTAAAATGAATTTGCAGCAGTTATTGAACTGTTGATGCATGAACAATAAACTCTATGCAGCTTAATCCAGCTATGCTACTCCAAAGCTTATGGAAAGGAAGACTTTTGGTATTCAGGAGCAGTTCTATGTGTTCTGATGGAACAATGATGACATCCAGTGGCCAGTGAGATTCATCATGTCTTTTGTATTAATCCTGTTCTCTGAAGTCTAGCTTCCCATTTAACTACAATATAGTGTTGTCATACTGGGGTGTTAACTCTCCATCTTATAAAACTGACCTGCAAATTGAATTGCATATACCTATATATAAATCCAACCTCTAAAACAGAATTATAGTGTACTTTTCTTGGAACAATATATCCAATGTAAAAATAATATTTCTCATGTTGGCTAACACATTTATTTTCCTACCCACTGCCACCTTCGATAAAAAACAGTACCTCCAAGCATCGATCTTGCCATCTACGAGCCAACATTTCAAGTAGAGGTGGTCTAAATTTATCCAGACCCAACAGGTCAGGAAGCATAACACAATGCATAGCAGCAAGCTGACTCCATCCTGTCAAGACATAGGCAAAACATATAAAAACCAAGAACAGAAGGAATTTTACACTATTTTACAACCATTTATGCACAATTTTGTCTTGCTGCCTTTGGTTCCAACCTCCTCTTCTCATCTAGATTGAACATCTGCTAATCTTTATGGTAAGCCTGTCAGAAAAGCAAACTTCAGCTAGATAAGCGAATCTAACTAAAATAAAGCTATGCTGAAGCATTATGGCAAGAGAAACTACTGATCCAGTAATTATTTTTCCATAATTGGGCATTTGTAACCTATTTTCTATCCCAGCTAAGAGCACCCTGTACTAAGGTGAAAAGGAATCTGGAGCCCACTGAAAAAACAGAGCTGCATGCCAAGAACCATGAGCATACTTTTTTGCCTGTTTTCTCCTCCCTAATACTCCATGAAGATGACAGAAAACTATATCAAATTGTAATTCCATATAGCAATAATGTGATAATTTGGATCCAAAGGTGTCCTTCAAGATGCAGATAAATTCATCAGCTCATAAGGAACTCATGGCCACATATGTGAATAATGAAAAAACATATAAATTAGTAAAATATCTAACATATTTAAAGAAATTATAATTGTTTTCATCTAAATAAGTATTTTATTATACACTGTGCATAGGATTTGTGAAGGATTCAGATGCCTTTTGCAATGGCATAATTAGCAGGAACTGACATATGCCTTGGCAACAACAAGGTCCTGGTGTCTTGGTATACACAACAAGGAAAGAAGAGGACAGAGATGGGATTAAGTCAATAGACGAGATTAATTTGGATGTGCACATTCAAATGTCCTCTCAGTTTTGTTTTTAGGAAATTTACATCTTGTTCATGTTTACACCCCTTCTCCATGACCAAATGGAGAAAGAACAATAGAGAGTAATTAGTTATAACAGTAGTGGTTCAATTGTACAGTGAACTGTTCTGCATACTCAATACATTAGCAACAGAGGTAAAAATACTTTATTTCTAAGTATCAGGATTTTTTTTTCTTTAAAAAGCATAAGGTTTTTCCCCCCAGGCCTGCAGCTATGAATAATAATGAAAACAGCAACAAAATTCTTAGGTAATAGCATTAATCTTCTTGGTATCTTTGTAACCATGCTATAAAGTAAACCTATACGTAAGTAACTGAATTACGTATAGGACTGCAGACAATCTATAAAGCCGGACACAGATGTTCAAACACAATGACATAAAAATAAAAATCACACATAAGCAATAAAACAAAGTAAAAGCCTTTAGAGACATAAAGCACACAAAGTTTAAATAACATCACATTGGTTAAATACATTTAATGATATTCACCAATTATGATAAAAAAGCTAGTCTCATCAAAAATTGTCCACATGTCAATGTACTTTATTCCAAATGCTTTATTCACAACATAGAACTATATAAATTTATTGCTAACATTCATATATATATATATATATATAT
>CM034703.1:18346615-18368099 GCA_020142125.1 Phrynosoma platyrhinos | reverse complement strand
AGGATCACATGCACATTGTACTCTGTTTCTCATTTAAATTCAAAGCAAAACTTTTCAATTTGTTGTACCAGAAGATAATCTCTTTTTCATTTTAAAGAAAAATCTTATTAAATTAAATTGTGTTCACTTCTCATTACTTTCAGTTGTAGCTAAGTTTGATTTGTAACAGTATTGTGGCATTGTCCCATTCATTGAGTGATCTCTGGTTAGACTGATCACCCTGTGACTGATTAAAAAAGAAGAAAAGGCAGCACCCAGGAGAAAGGTAAATGTGCATATAGCCTACATATCTTCAGAGGAAATTCCTTACCTATTAGAACGGAAGTAACATCCACCCAAAAGTTGCAAATGCAGAAATATTCAGCACAACTGTAGTAAGAGCTCTCTAACGTTGCAAATTTCAACAGTCCTTTCATTATTGCAGAAATTAACTGGAATGCTGCATAAGTCTAATTAAGTAATTCTAGTCCTCACTTATAGCATTGGTCCCCAAGCTTGGGCCCCCAAATGTTGGTCAATTTCCACTCCCAGAAATTCCAGCCATAATGGCTATTATTCAGCAATTCTGGGAACTGAGAGATCTGAGAATGGAAAACATTGCCTTAGGAGAAGACTTGCATTTGCTAAAGCCTAAATTAAGCAATTCTATCTTAACATAAATAACACTAACTGTGCCCAAAGAATCAGACCTTTTGGCACTATCTACAACAACTGAATATGTTAAAGACCACTTTAAATGTGAACATTTTACCCAGACAATTAAATCAAGCTTCCTAATGTGATATCTTCCAAATGCACTGCCACCATCCCCAGTAATATAGTTGAGCACATTTGGAGGGCACTAGATTTCTGAAGGTTTCCATAAAACACAGGTTAGCATCTGATATGGCTTGAGTGGGCTTTCCCTTATAAAGCCTGACCTTCCTTTGCTCTCTTTCCCACTCCCATTTGCTTCTGACAATCTCTTGAGAAAGATTTGGGGGCACACAAGGAAGCAAAATCCATTCTGCAAGTGGTGTCAGTTTTACTGACAGACAAATATAGCTGTGTGAAATCTACTAATGGAAAATTTATGAAAATGTTTACAAGCAACTCACAATTCTTTGAAAATGGTACATCTCTATTTAAAACCATCTTAGCGCCACTAGGAGCTAAATATTCTATTTTTAGTTTAGTCGACTGCAGCTCAAATTTTCATCCTTATAGTTGTCAAAAGTCATGATCTTGTCACATTTCATGTACTAGCTGAAGTCTTTCTAAAAGAAAACATGAGTACCATCCTCTCTCAGAAAAGCATTCATAAAGTGTTGATTTTTAACCACCTCCTTTTTTACAGATTAAATCCTGTCATCAAAACCTATAAGAAAATATCCTCATTCATAATTAAACCTAGTTTTATCACAAGATAGCACATTTCTTCTAGGTCCCCCAAAATGTCTCTAGTTTCAATTCAATTGCTCAGAGCTACCTTACATAGTCAGCATATTTAAAATATGCAGTTGTTCTCCCATTGCCCTTCACACATCACCATTATGGTGAAAAGGGTTTAGCAAAACTGATAATCCTTCTACTATATATATATATATATATTTGCTAGTCAAGATAAGATAGTTGTTTAAGTGATGTGCACTCATCACTTAAAGAAGGCAAGATCTTCCCCAAAGGCAGAGAGAATGAATTAAAACTAATCATTAGTGAAGTGAAGCTTGTCTTCAAATTGCACAGCGAATGAATGCATAGATTAAGAGAGGCATGTAACAACGGGAGAGCAAGTTAGTTAAAATAAAAAAAAGGCCAAGTAGATAGAAACTAAGGTGAGAATACCTTCATTTACTAAGAAACAGGTATGTAAAGGAGGAGCAGGGTCAGAGCCAGAGTGATCAGCTTCAGTGCTAGCAGAAACAGCAGGAGCAACTTGAGCAGGAAAGAAGAAATAAAGAGGAAAATGAAGACAGACGTTTCCAGAAAAAAAATAGTTAGTATTACTAAAGAATGAAGAAAAACAAAATTCTCCAGGACAGTAATAACTGAAACAATTACCATTCAAGGATCTTTCAAGAAGTGTGCCAATAACAGAAAAACAAGTCAATTATAGAACACAGAAAGATAATTTTGTTCCTTGTATTATGTCCAGAAATGTTACCTATTAAACCACTGCACTAACTCCATTTCAAGTAATGGAAAGTATACCGAAGTTGATTATAACCCTGGGCTTAAATCCAATTGCTATTTATTTATTTATTTTATATTCTACCTACCTCCCAATGCAGGACTCAGGGGAGTTTATAGCATAGATTAAAACCAAAATCAATGACAAAAGAAAGATAAAGCAATTAACAACAAATAGAGTAGACAACAAAACAAGAATAAAAGACTGATTCTAATTGTAACAACCAATGTAACAAAAAAGGCAAGAAAGCAAGAGTATAAAAGAATGTTTATCAAGAAAGAAAGAATATATCACACACATACACAAACATACACACACCTATTCAAATGTCCATAGATTGCAGCAAATAAACATATGAACATACCACTCCAGACCACTCATCCAAGGTTTGTCTAACTAATATTGCCATAAATCACATAGTCTTAAAGATATCACTAGATTCCTTTTCCTATCCCCTTTATCATACTGCCATAGAAGACATAAAAACATGGAATTAATCTGAAACAGCATAATATAAATTGCTACAGATATAGAGGCTTTGTACAAGCCATAGTTATCATGAGCAGCTGCTGGATAAGAAAAAAGAGAGGGGGAACTCATTTACAGGTGGCAGAAGTATGACACTCTTATCATGGCAAGTCTTCTATCTCCTATCAAAAAGTTTGTGACTTGTGAATGCATAAAATAATTCTAATTTACAACTACTTGGGTTTCCTTTGAGGATTGACTCTAAAAAACCCATAGTTGTGGTGAGGTTTTTTTTAAAAAAATCAAAAAGTTTTAAATACTGTATAATACATATATATAAGGTTTATAAGGTTTTGTGAAGTTATAATTTTTATCCATATTTAATACTTTTTGTTCCAGAGAAAACTTGGCAAAATAAAGGCCTTTTGTTTGTTTTTGCCACCTTGAAAAAATAGTTTATTCTTTATCCATCAGTCACTAATGAAGAAAGAATATGTCTGAAAATGTGTGGCTTGTGCAAAACAACTGTGTCTGTAGTTAATTTATGCAAAGCTGTTTTAGACTTATAAAATCTTTGTATGTCCTCTTCATTAATATTGGCTTGCATAAAGTATTTACATTGAAATATCTGATTACCTTATTTTCCTGCGTATAAGACTACTTTTTTACCTGCAAAATCTGTGGCTAAAGTGGGGGGGTCGTCTTATACGCCGGATATAAGGATAATGAAGATAGCGGTGCTAAAACTCTATATTTTGACTGGAAAAATGGGGGGGGGTCGTCTTATACGTGGGTCGTCTTATACGCCGGAAAATACGGTATCTCCTTTAGTAACATGAGTCAGGCAAAACTTGGACAAATGGTCTGGCGTAGTAAACATATATGTTTAACTGCTCTAACTATAGTAGACCACTGATTCTGTGACTGAATGCTAAATAAATAGCTACATAAATTCTCTTAATTCAATAGGTTCATACCCTCCAATATTTCAGATGAAAACCAGGACATGTGTGGCCAAGTAACATTAGAGTGTGATCAAGATGGTAAAACACAAGCTAGGAGAGATGGAACAGTTTGCTTTGGCTCAAGTCTGTTGTAAAGATCGAGGAGCTTATCACAAAGTTAAATAATATGGCTTCCCTGATCCGGCTTAAAATTTAAATCAGGCAGCATCCTGATATTATCACAAGGATTTGGCTGCTGAATTTGCCGCCTGATTGCAGCATGGGTCCATCCCCGCTCCCAGGGACACTCAGCGTACCTCTTTTCGAGCCAAGAGTTTTTCGGCTTGAGAAAATGGCTGCCGGAGTGGTCCTGGGAGCAGGGATGGACCCAGCGGCAGATTTGGTGGCTAAATCCTTGTGATGATATCAGGATGCTGCCCAATTTCTGGTCAGGTGAGCCATATTATTTAACTTTGCAATAAGCTCCCAAGACTCCACCCCCTGCTGTCCTCTCACCACTGCTGAGTTGCAACCCTACTGAGAACAAACTACTTTTGAGTTTTGAATGAAATTTGCAGCAATTGAAGTAAGTGAGGACAAGGGAGGAAAAATTAGAGGAGGAGAGGGCCACTGGGACATGGTAAAAGCATCTGGAAAAAAATAGGATGACAGAAGATTAATTGCGACTGTTCCTACCTAAACAAGACAGTTGGCATGTATGTGGGACTAACTGAGTTGAGACAAGTAATCTGATTTAGAACATTGTTACATGTAGCAACACTAATACAAAGCACAAGTCACTGGGCAGTACATGTGGGTGCCCTTACAAACCACACATAGTAATAGCCTCAATTAGGTTAGCTTTCCACCCCATCACTATTTTTTCTCTGTACCTCTCTGACAGAGGTTGTGGGGAAGACAGTTAAGGAACAGAGCTTTTCTCTGGTGGCCCTGTTATCAGAAGAATATCCTTCCTAAGCTCACCCTTTCATCTTTTCAGAGCCAAGCAAAGATATTTTTATGACCTGATTGTCATGGGCTATTTCTTTGGGAGTGGGTGGGAGGGGAAGAGAATGAGAGAGAGCTAGGTACTATGCACACATATTTCTAACATTATTTTATGTATTTATGGCATGCCTTTTTATTTATTTTGTTTACTGTATTATAGATTTCTACATTTGAGTTTTGTGTGTGTATCTTTAAATAGCTTCACGGTTGCTTTTTGTAAAGGGAACTAACAACAACAACAACAATGTTGTTTTGTCCTTTCAAAAGAATCCCAAGACCAGGCCTTGGAACACCTTGAAAAGAATCCCGTTAGGACCATGTTAAGGTTGATTTAGATTTAGTGTGCATTTTCAACTACTTTTTAGTGAGGAAGCCACATAAAAGTTAATTGCTCAAAATAGTTTTTGGCAAATTAAAATTTCTGCAGTTTTATGATAGCCATTTTGTGAATTGTGGTGGGGTTCTTATTTTTTAATGTGAAGGCAGTCCAATGGCAGCCATAAACTTTATAGTTTCTCTAATGCTCCATGAATCAAATTATCATATGAAAGGACAGGCAGACCTTATGGCACACACCATTCTACAACCAGAGGTCAATGTTAAGATTTAGAGGTCACTGGCTGACACTTCCTTCTTGCAGAGAATTACCATATGTCATGCGCAAGCATCTTCAAATTAATCCCTCTCCTTTATTCCATTGCAGAATGACAATAAGCTCAGGCTCCAGAACAGATTAAGCATTGTTTCCTGAATGGTATGTTTGGTTTTCATGCAGTGAACTTCTTTTGTCACTCTAAGACATCTGCATCAAAATTACTCCTTCTATGATTTCCACATAAATGCATCATGGTGGCACGTGCAAACCTGTAAACTAGCTAGCAGGTATTTCCTGAGACTACAAAAAACACTCAAAAATTGACACATCAAAATGGGTAAAGGACTTGTAGGGGCGAAATCATGGGGTTCTAAAAACAGACACCCAGAATGTGATTGTAAGTTTACCGTTCAGTATTTAAGCTTCACTCTTTTGTGGTAAGGGTGGGGGAAGAGAACAGTCTCTCTAGCTGTCATTCTTTATATCAATCAGTGTAACTGAAAGTAACAACAGCTGGCTTGGTAGGCCAGTAGTATTGGGTTCTGTGGCAATTTGGAAATGAACACCACATGAATCGATTATATTCAACCCCGCTGCAGTGTGTCTAAACTGCACTACAAGTTACAAAGTTAAAGTCACAGAAATACATAACATATCACAGGGGTAATCAATAGAAGACAGATTAGAAAATGCTTAAATTGAGCATATAGTCTATAATGTGATACCTAGGACAAATGCATAGAGAAATCCTAATAGCCATGATTTTGTACATAAATCCTGCTGACTAACAGTTCTGTTATGACAAACATTGAATTTATTTATTTAGTCTGAAAGCAAAAAGCAAACAACTTGTTTGTAGATTTGGTTAGATGAGTTAGGATATGAAGCTTCTCCCATTAACGAGAGTGACATTATTGTAAGGACTCTGTGCACCTTGATGTCTAGACAGTACCACACTAGCATCTTTTAAAAACAGTTACAGTATTTAAGTTCTATTCAATAAAGGAATGCCTATTTTAGTACCAAAAATCCAACAAACAATAATACTTTTATTGGACCAATCAAAATGCACAATTACATGTTGCAAGCTTTCAAAGCTCGACTCCACTATGCATTTTGGTCAATCCAATAAAGGTATCATTGTTTGGTGAATTTTTGATTTACTATATGGCCAACAAAGCTACCCTGGACATTTTAGTATCAGTTCATCAAAAGCAAGACAGTAAAATGATTGAATGCTTTAATTCACTTGACAGTTCAGCTTTTAAGGTAAGTTTAAATAAGGGGAAAATATTTTAATCTCCCATGTATTTCCATAAAGTAACAAAACACTTTTGCAAAGTCATATGGATGCTGTCTGAGAAATCTACAGATTTTTGAGTGCACATGTGCTAAATTACCAATTTCTTTCTCTTGTAAATTATTTCATAACCATGCTACCCACTTTTTGGGTTTAAATCACCAAAGTTCAGTTATGTGGAAATGTTAATAATTTATTTCATATTAATTAAAATGATCACAAAATAGATTATGAGAAGAAACCCTGTCTTTGGAACAGTGATATTAGACACATATAAGAAGCAAGATATATATTTTTAATTCTCTATCTACATGGGAAAAGGCACTACATTTTAGTAAAGTATTGCTAAAGTGATTAACAATTTGTTTGGTACAAACCACATTTCCTAAATAAGGAGAGAAGTGGCAGCAGATATTAAATTTTAGCATAACAAATTCTGTGTGTCTGTGCATACTCTGTGGATAATAAAAGAACTGTATAAGCTTAATATGTTCTACACTGCCTGCAACCCTTCCGGACATGTGTTAGCAGAATTTTCTAAATAATTAAATACTTCTAATTTGGGGAATGATTAGAGTCAGCATCAAACAGGATTGTACACAAAAAGCAACAGAATTGTTGCTGCATTTAAGACTACTTCATGTGCAACACTTTTTTTCACTTTTCTAACATGAACATTAGAAACAGATGCATATGCCTAAACACATTTGAATTCACGTGTACAGTGCAGAACCTTCATTAGATTCTCCACTCCACTTCAACAGAGTTCTCCACTCTAACAGAATGCAAAGATATATTCATGTTAGTCTGTAGAATCAGTATGTAGAGATCATGTAGCACCTTTGAGACTAACTGAAAGAAGTTGGCAGCATGATCGTAGACTAAAGTCTATTTCCTCAGCTGCATTCGGAATCTATCTGAGGAAGTAGACTTTAGTCTATGAAAGCTCATGCTGCCAACTTCTTTCTTTCATTGAGTCTCAAAGGTGCTACAAGATCTCTCTGCATACCTTCTGACAGGCATGACCATTGCCTTCCTCTGTGGGGAGGTGGGAGAGACAGTAGCAGGGAAGATGACGGTTGAAAATTAAAAAACAAAACAGGCCAGGCATAATCATTACTCCTCTAGATTTAGACCTGCTTCGTGGGAGGAGGCCTTCAGAGGGTTGCCATTACTTAAAATGTGTAATGGCTTCTTACTAGCATATGCTACAATCCTCCCAAATTCTGCATTACTGCCTGCTTACAGTAAGTTACAGTGCCAGCCAAGGCCACTGGTAGGTCACCAATACAAACATCTAGTTGGGATGGAATTTTTAAAATATGTGATGAAGAACATTAGTAAGGTCTCCTCTCCATTTTCGCAGGCTTTGAGTCTGCATCCCTCGCCTGCTTGTGGGCGGCAAACAGAGGGGGACAAAATGGGGCGCACACCCACGCACACCATTGTTTTTAATGGGGCTCAAATATTTTAATGGGGCTCAAATATTTGCGAGCCACCATTTTTGCAGGAGTGTGTGTCCAGAACAGATCCCAGTGAATTGGGAGGGAATACTATTATTAATTATGGAACAGAGAGCAAAAAACAAAAGTTTTATCAGCCAGATCTTCTTTTTCCCACCCACAAGCAAAGAAATTTTCCTTCCAGCAAAATAATAGCATAAAAGATTGCTGAAAAACTCTGGGACCCAAACACTATGAGAGTTGTGCTCCTTTATGGGCTCTCAGGAATACCTGACAAGTTATTGCAGAGTACATGCAGCTTATAATCAGATCACCATTAAATACCAGAGAGAGCAGTTTTACTGGCCCGGTTGAAGCGAAGATGAAAGAGAAACCTAACAGAACCTATCCTGATGAATCTAGTCATTTTTGTCTCAGAAGAACTAATGAAAGTAACATGAATTGTTATTACACATTTATCAGTTTAAAGACAAATCTTTTGCAAGGCCTGTCCACTACACCCATGGCACCTGTATTCTCCATCAGTACCTGTTGATTTCACAGTAAACTGTTAAAAACTCAGCAGCCATGCATCAACCTTATCATATGACAAAACTTTGTCTGTATTGGCTTACAACTAAAACTGTTTCCACATCCACACCTGTTATTAGGTGCCATGGGACAGTCTGAAATAAGCAAAGCATAATGGGGAAAATGTAGATTGCCACCACCACAGCCTGTAACATACTTGGAAGACAGCATCGACTAATAACATCTGCTGAAAATCACAGCTGCTATGGATTCAGAAGACTGTATGAACACAGAAGACTTTTATTTCAAACTCAGTAAAATTTAAAATTTAACACTTTCTATGTCCATAATGATCAGCCATTTCTACTTAATATCACCACTGAAAAAAAGTTTTACAACTCTCATTTGCAGTACGGCTTTAAAGCTTCAATCTAAATTGAAAGTTTGAATCATAATATGTTTTTTTTTCAAAGCTCAAAAAGGGAGAGAGACATAATCACAATTCTGACAGAGAGTCCAGTTTTTTTACAACTTATTTCACTGGATTACCTTGTTTAATCAGCCCTTGAGCTGCTGGGCTAGCAATTGGAGCAGGAGTCTTCACTTTAGCATGTTCAGGAGTACCTGGTCTAGGTGGTCTACAAATAAAATAATTGAACAAGTAAAATCAGTTGACCCTACACACTTAATATGTGGGAAATGGTGTCACATGAGGCTAGATTGTGACATATCTTCCATACAACACCCATACACAGACCCTTTCTACTCCTTGATCTTTTTTCAATTCTTTTGCCATCTTTTCCATCCCTTCATGCTCTTTCATTTTCTGCAGACCACACTGTATGTTTTCCACCTTCCAGTAGAAGGTTGGTATCCTATATGAGTCTTGTGCTCAGTGCAGATGAAGTCTCACTTTAGTTCTCAAGTGGTTTCATGTTAAGAACTATTTTATCTTTAAAATCAAACACACACAAATTTGGCAAGCGTCACAACCAGTCTCAAATGTGAATAGGAATAATATATAGATTTACATGTGATTAACTACATCTTTATCAGTATTACTTTCAATTATTTCAAATGTCTTTAAAAATCAGTCATTTTATTGAACATCATTCTGAGTCCAAATCCATATACCTCGAATGTTTCTACTTTCATTCAAGTTGAACTACAGTCACCCCTCCATTCTCACAGACTTCAAATCTGCGGTTTTACATATTCACAGAGGGGTGACCTCTGTTTAAATCAACGAGGCATGCCCCCCATGCACTGTGGAGGCACGGCCCAATCAAGCCTATGGGGCTTGAACATTCGCTAACCTCCGTTTTCGGGTGGTGGGTGGGTCTGGAACAGATCCCCCGCAAAACCGGAGGACCAACTGTAATATTAAAGGTCATAAGGAAGCACCAAAAAAGCAAGTAAGTCTTGTAGTTATGCTGGAATATAATTCACCATGGCCATGATGTTCAATTTAAACATATATATGTTTAAATTGAACATCATGCTATGGAAGTGGAAATACATGCTATGGAAGTGGAAAGTGGAAGTGGAAATACATGCTATGGAAGTGGAAAGTGTAAAAAAGTGACACATAATGCAACAAATAAAATATTTTTTTTTTTTAAGTACCTGGCTGGTCCCTTCTTCATATGATCTCCAATAAATGTTGCATTCGTCATACTCATCAAAGTGTTTGCCAAGGAAATAATGGAGAGAAGGTGCTGAGTAGTTACTGCACGTGATATGCCGTACGTACCTCTGATATGTCCCTCTGTGAGAGCAACAGACTTTCCTACCTCAACATCACTAGAGGGCATTTTGCCTACAGGCTGATTATATCCAGGAAGCATCAAAGACATATGACCTCCTCTTGAAAGTAAGCCAAAAGAGACAGAACAGTGAGGTCTCAGCATCCCCAGACGTTCACCACAAAGTTCATCTAGAACACTGTTCAAGCCCCAAGCATGGAGGCATGACATAAATAACTTAGCTGTGTCCATGGTCAGGTTATATTCTAAGAGAGTTAATGGTTTAGATTTGCTTGACCGATACTCTGGATCACTATCTTCTCTTCTCTTTGCTTCCTCATCATCTTCATCTTCATCAAGAAGATGTTCTTTTATGTTTTCCTTAATTGTTTCTTTGACCTGCTGGAACAAGACTGCTGCTCGTTTGCCAGCCAAAAAGGAACCCCCTTTGTCAGAACTGCCAGATGCTTTCTGCAAATTCTCTGGGGAAATAAGGGCTGTATTAGGCCTGGAGGCTTCTTCAGTGAGCAGTTGAATAATCAGAGCTTCAACATCAAAGAACAGTACATGGACATCTGGGTCTGTTACATTAGTCTTCAGCGCTTGGACCATCAGAGAGTTGTGAGAATATTTAGGCAAATTTCCCTGCAACAAACATAGAATAAAATCACCTTTCCATCTTATATTGATTGTCCTTTTCAATTTGTGAACAAGGTAACACAGAAATCTTGGATAAAAAAAACCTTAAAACAGTTGTGAGATTTGGAAAACATGAAATGTGGTAGATTTAAGATTACTACATTATTTCATTTTATATTATTAAATGCTCAATGCAAAGAAAGGTGTGAGCCCATGGAGGCTCTATGAAGTGTGCATTTTTCAATGCATATGTTTGAACATTAAGTAGATCATTCAGTGATTTCCCTCAAAGCATTTTTAAATGTTACAGACACATTTCCACTAGGATGTCCATGACACTATGTTTTTATGAAAGAGCTATCCTATTAGCTGTACCCGGGCATATAAAAATTCCATCCATTGAATATATACTGGCCGAATGGCTGTAATAAAATCAATCAATCAAAACATTGAATAAACAATCCATTAATAAATTAACCCAGACAAGAAAAATAAAAATGATTATGTAAAACAAATAAAAAAGAATAGAACAGCAGATCCTTGTCTTTCTCAAGTGCAATTATTTACTTTCCATGTGTTGATAAATATATGAGTTTGCAGGACACGTCTCTTCACACAAAATACCAAGAGCTCAAAACTTCACAAAATTATCAATGTATAATTCCAAGTTTGAAAAAAACTTACAAAAATACAAGAGCACATATGTCTACTTAGAAAGCAGGTCCAGTGAGATTTACTCCTTTGTGGAGCCCTGGTGGAGCAGTGGTTAAATGCTGGTACTGCAGCCACTCATGGCCACAAGGTTATGAGTTCAGTCCTGTACTCCAGGGTAAACTCAGCCTTCCATCCTTTCGGTAAGGTCGGTAAAATGAGTTCCCAGCTTGTCGGGGGCAATTGGCTTACACACTGTAAACCTCTTAGGGAGTGTTATCCATGGATTCAAGCATCCACGGCTTGAAAATATTCCAAAAAAGTATAAATTCCAAATATCAAATCTTGACATTTGTTAGGTCACTGTATTTAATGGGACTTGAGCATCCATGGATTTTGTTACCCATGGGGGATCCTGGAATCAAACCTCAGCAAATAACAAGGACTCACTGTAATTGTAACTGTATTTGAATAAACTTGAAATAGATCTGCAATAGTAGTAAAGCAGAGTAAAACAAACCCTACAAGCAAGTTCAGGTATATAGATAATATCATGTTTGATGCTAATATCATGCCAATAGTATATGACAGCAACAGTAGAAGCCATGTAACTACAATCCTTACCAATCTTCCCCCAAACACCACCCACATTACAAACAGTATTTTATTATATTTTTTGCAACAGGTATTTAAGACAAAATTATATGGATGTGTCTTGATTCAGGCAACAGCCTAGAATCTGCTTTTATACAATATTTTCTCTTTCTTTATGTGAGAATACAAGAAAACCTGTGTACATTAAACATGCTTTCAACTTCAACAGCTGACATGAACGAAGATCATATTCTGGTATTTCAATGCAACCAAGAAAGTATTCTTATCTTTCATACTCTGAAAAATTTTAATCCCATACCTACTAGGGTAGACCACTGAATCAATGGGATTTACATACATGTTGACTTATAATTCAATAATTGATTCATTGGTTCTAGTCTACCTGGGTCTAGAGCAGGGGTAGGCAACCTAAGGCCCAGGGGCTGGATGCGGCCCCCCAAGTCCTTTGGACCGGCCCCAGGCCAATCCTGCTGCCGCCCCTCGCCGCCACCGCCACCCGCCATGATGACATTGATTATTGTTGTTAGTTCTTGGAGTTTTCTTGGCAAAATCTACACAGGGGTTTTGCCATGGTTTTTCTGGGGCTGAGTGTGCATGCATATTTTTTTTATTTTTTTTTAATAATTTTATTTTTATTTATTTATTTATTTTTGGTGCTTTGGCCCCCCAATTATCTGAGGACAGCAACCCGGCCCCTGGCTCAAAAAGGTTGCCTACCCCTGGTCTAGAGTTTGGATTTGGTATTGATTGATTGATTACGGTCATATCCTACATATCAACCAATGGAATAAAGGTGGCATACAAGCTTCTCCTCCTCCTCCTCCTCCTCCTCATTTTCTTAGTTTCACAGCAACCCTGTGAAGTAGGTCAGACTGAGGGACTGAGGGACAACTGACCAACTGACCTGTTCTCTCATGTCCTAGTCCTAACCATAGCCACAATATCATAAATTTCAAAGGTTCAGGTTTAAAACCAGCTCTTAACAGTCCCCAAGTACCTCTTTATATGCTCTTATTAGAAGTGGAAACCTAGCAGAAACAGTCTGCTAAGACAGCATAATCAGTGGAGGAACTCATTCTTTAGAAAACCTTTCTGATGGTTCCACTAGCTAACTCCTCTAACAATTTTCATTGTCCAGTAAAAAGATAGTAGGAGGAACCCTCAGAAAGGTTTTCTAAAGAATGGATTTCTCTACCGATGATGCTTTGTTTTAGAAGACTGTTTTTGCTAGGTTTCTCCTTATGATAAGAGCATATAAAGCATTAGTGTATTTCTTATATATGACAAGAGCAGCAATAGTATTTGGAATAAAATGAAATTTTAGAAATGGACTAAAGCACCAATGTCAAAAGAATGGATTGTTAAAATTGCTGACTTAGGGCCTTTACAGACTGCCAGGATTAGTGAAAATTGAGGCCACTTTAACTATCCTGACTCACTGCTAAGGAATCATGGGAACTGAGAAGGCTCAATGTCCCAGAAAAAATACAATTCCCATGATCCCCTAGCACTGAGCCAGGACAGTTAAAGTGGCCTCAATTTGCACTATTTTTGGCAGTCTGTAAAGGCCCTTAGTCTAAATAGCCAAATTAATGTGGGTTCTAAAGGATAAGCCAACTGAAGACTTTTTGAAAGACTGAAAACCATCTATGGATTTTTTGTGCAATAAGAAATCTAACAATGTGATAATTTATGGCTATGTTTTTTTAGTACTTTTTGTAGGATTATTTAGCTGGATCTGTAATGGTAGAATAATTCCCCCCTTTTTTATTATAGTCAGGATGGAGAAGTCACAGCCCTATTGTGCATTAGTTACATGTCCTTTTTTCTTTCTTTTTTTTCTTCTCCTCTCTTTTCTGTTTTTTTATTTCCTGTTTTTAACAGAGAGGCGGGGTATAAATAATAATAATAATAATAATAATAATAATAATAATAATAATAATAATAATAGATTAGATTGCTTATGTTAAAAATTAATTTTAAAAGTTAGTGTATTTCTTGGGTACTTTGAAAACAGAAAAAAAGTTTGAAATTTTACTGCATTAGAATAAAATTATCAATAATCTAATGAACAAGCAAATTTTGCGACAAAAGAGTTAAACATATACTTCTATTTTAATTAAAGTTAGAGTTAGAAATAGTGTGACAAAGTGATTTAAGAATCTGATGAACAATCAAATACTTCGAGTTTAATTAAACCAGGGATAGAGCCAGTGTGGATAGTGGTTTGAGTGTTGGACTATGACTGTGGAGACCAGGCTTCAATTCACAGCTCAGCCATGAAACCTACTAGATGGCTGTGGGCAAGTCCTATGCTCTCAGCCTCAGGGAAAGGCAATGGCAAACATCCTCTGAACAAATCTTGGGGAAAAACCCCAAAAAACCCATGATAAACCTTAGGGTCACCATAAGTCGGAAATGATTTGAAGACACAACACATAAGTAAAATGCAAATGTATTATAAAAGAGTTTTGAACATGGATGTGATGGAAAATATGTATGGTACAAGCAGCTGCTCTCCTTAAGAATTTTCGACTAAACTACATTTGACTGAACCATGCTGATGTATCATATAGAGTACTGACTATTTAAATACACTAGAAAATCAAAATTAAATTAATTAAAATAGAAGTATATGTTTTATTTAAGAGGAGAAAGTTGTACGTACATTGCATGATCAAAGTGCTAAAGCAACTAGACATATTGGGGGGAAATGCTAGCAGGATTAAGCAGGAACCTAGTACTAGAAACATGGTGGAGTAACAATTCAACACAGAACAATACACAGTTTACATGGGAATAGCAGACAATATCCTGGATTGCATAGCCTGAAGCTATGCCATTAACACAGTACAATACCTATTCAACACAGACAACACACAGTTCACCTGGGAACCACTCCTCTCTATCCAGGGTCTCACAGTATATATACACCCAGGCCTTTCCATTTCAGTTTTCTCTGAAGATGCTAGCCATAGATGCTGGCGAAACGTCAGAAAGAAACTCTTCTAGAACATGGCCACACAGCCCGAAAAAACCCACAAAAAATCTGGCAGCATCCACAGTGCTGAATTTTGCACATACTATTTTCAATGATTTTAAGCAGGGCCAAAATCTAATAACTGGTTCTGGGACTGCAAATAAAAACCACACTATATTATGGCTATAAAATCCATGAAAAACATATTAACAAAATGTGGATCTATGATGCCCTCTGCTGTCCTTCTGTTAAATCTGTTAAAGACAGTCATTTGTCCAAATAATATAGAGCTGAGTGGGGAAAACAGGTGTTGTTTTTTTAAAAAAAAAAAAAAAAAGCAAACAAAACTAGATTTAAACTAGATTTTTTTTTTGTTTTGTTTTGTTTAAACCAGTCCCTCCCTCCCATTAATGTATAGGATTACACATACTGTATATGGGACTAAATCAGAAAATTAAGTAACAAAATGCAGTTCAGATGTCATGGCCACTAGCTTAAATAATAATTGTTGTTAAAAAGTGCTCTTTTAAAGCAAGTTGTTTTGGTTGCATAATGTTAACTGAAGGATTTGTTTCTGAATGGCACTTCTTGCACTATAAAATAAAGTTATTAAAAAGAAACAACCAACACTGGATAATGACCTAACAATGAACAACTACCAATAAACTGTCCAAGTTAAAGTGGTTAAATTCAAACAGGAGGAAATTTTGAAGGAGAAGTGCTCATCTGTTACAATTTATTATTATTACAGGGTGCTTCAAAAAGAATAGTGCAAAACCAAGTAAGAACAGCTTTTCTTTTGCACTATAATTTTTGAATCACTCTGTATGTAGTCATTCAGTGGGGTGGGGGTGGATTATTTCTCTGTAAATGTAAAGGTAAAGGTTTCCCCTTTGACAAGATTGTCTAGTCGTGTCCAACAGTAAGAGGCAATGCTCATCTCTGTTACTAAGCCGAGGAAGCCAGTGTTATCAAAGATGACTCTGCGATCATGTGGCCAGCATGACTGCATGGAACGCTGTTACCTTTCCACCAAAGTGGTTCCTATTTATCTACATGCACTTTTACATGCTTTCAAACTGCCAGGTTAGCAGAAGCTGAAACTAGTGATGGAAGCTCACCCCACATAATCCCCTGGATCAAGAGTCAATGTTAACTTCTCTTGATCCCAAGTACAGAGCCTTGGATTTGTTGATAACGCTGCCAGTTCTGACATCCTTCCTGCAGATGTTATAGTCACCAAAAACACTACTTTGAAAGTCAATAGTCTTAATAAGGTTTCGTTAATTGGCTCAGATGGTGGAATTATCGATATGTTCAACACTGTATTTCAGTTCCATGTTGGAAGCATATGTATAGTTGCTGTTGCTTTTAATGTGAGGATGAGATGACAATGCCTCATCTTCAGGGTTAATTGTTGTGCCCAATACAGCAGTTTGCCTTTATCAACCCAGCCTTGTAAAAAGGATAATATAGCCTTTATTTGAATTGCATTTGTGTGTGTGTGTGTCTGTGTGTGTGTCATTTCCAGCTTATAGTGACCCTAAGGTAAAACTATCATGGGGTTTTCTTGGCAAGAGTTGTTCAGAGTAGGTTTGCCATTGCCTTCCCTTGAGGCTGAGAACATGGGACTTGCCCAAGGTCACCAGTGGTTTCATGGCCAAGCAGGAATTGAACCCTGGTCTCTAGAATCGTAGTCCAATGCTCAAACCACTATGCCACTCTGGCTCTCTATTTATGTCTACTTTTGTGATTCACATCAATTGGACAACACTTTCCCTATCATACTACACATTCTTTGAGTTGGTAGTTTCCTAGACAACAACATAGGGCCTTTACAGACTGCCAGAAATAGTAAAGCTTGAGGCCACTTTAACAGTCCTGGCTCAGTGCTAAGGAATCATGGGAACTGTAGTTTATTCTGGCACCAGAGCTCTCTGACATAGAAGGCTCAGTGTCCCAGAAAAAATACAATTCCCATGATTCCCTAGCACTGAGCCAGGACAGTTACAGTGGCCTCAAGTTGCACTATTTCTGGCAGTCTGTAAAGGCCCATAATCTCCATCACTAAACCTATATAACCACTGTTCTAAATTTTCCTTTCAATGTCCAGTGAGATTCAACCATTTGGGATTCTGATGAATAATAGGGTCCTGATGTAAAAGGTCTGGCCAACTTGGTAGATAACAAAACACGCGGCGGAGGTGGCAGGTGGCAGCAGCAGGGGTCGGCGGGGCCGGTAAGCAGCGGTCAACAGGCCGGAATCAGCCCACGGGCTGTAGGTTCCCGACCCCTGATCTAGACACTGTTGTAGCAGTTATACTACAAGCTGCAAAAGTAGCCGAATCATGAGTCACATCTGCAATAAACTGCAGAGCTTTTTGAATTCTTTGAGCTGCTCTTATTAAAACATGTTTATCAATTTCTGTGTCCTCTCATTTATCTTGTGTCCACAATACTGCCACTCTTGCAAACATTAAGGCAGCAACTGAAGATCCAATTGCCAATGTGAATGCCTCATGTAACCTTTCCAGTGCCTCCTCCATCCTATACTCATCCATCTCTCTTACACAGGGGTAGGCAACCTTTCCCCATTAAGGGCCGAGGGACTTCAGCTCCCAGAATCCCAGGAGCTATTGGCCAACATGGGACTATTGTCCAACATGGCTGAGGCTTCTGGGAGCTGAAGTCCCTCGGCCCTTAAAGGGGAAAGGTTGCCTAACCCTGAGCTACAGTGTGAGAAATCAATAATGAAATTGAGGCATTAACCAGTGGGACCTTAAGGTACTCCATGCCACCTTTCTTATAGATGTAAAGCTTCTACCCATATCCTAAAAGCTTCTTAGCAGTCAATGGAATTTTCCATTTTAAGGGTATTATCTCCTTGAACATTTCTGGTAATGACAACTCAATTCCTTATGGTGGTAGTGTTTTCATCACTGTTGCAATCTTACTGCTCTTGCCTTCCTTACTTTTTCCTGCTCTATCTGTTCATGTGTTTCATCCAACTGTAAGGTATGTAAAACACTTTTTAGTATATGTTTAAAATTTCCCATGTCAAAGCCAGAGGACCACCTGTTGCTTTTGCAAAGGAATAAAATCTGGGTACCTGCTGTGGTGGGCCTGCCACAGCCATGGTGGCCTCCAAAGGAGGTAACACCAAAGGAGTGTTCTGTAAGGTAGATATGCATCTTGTTCTCTAAGGTAGATATGCATACATGTAGGACCAGAAGTACTATGAAGTAAGATACCATTTCATTGGTTTGCATTTGCACACCAGATCTTATGCCTTACTTTCCTTAATCTACATGCTTTAGTGCTGGACTATGACCTGGCCACCAGAGTTCAAATCCTGACTCAGCCATGGAAACACACTTGGTTACACTCTCTTAGCCTCAGAGGATGGCAATGACAAATCCCCTCTGAAGAAACTTGCCAAGAAAACCCCATGATAGGGTCAACGTAAGTTGGAAATTACTTGAAAGCACACAACACCAATGACAAGGAAACAGAATCAAGATAGGACTAAGCTAATGGAATAAACTTGGTTCTGTGGAACATAATAATGGCCAAAATCTAGACTACAGCATCTGCTTCTCATGCCAGATACTGAATTCACCTATAAGAGAAGACAGGATTCGTCTTTAGCATAAATCAAAGGCAACTTGCAAGGCTGGTAAGTAAAGGAGGGAAGGGGATGGAGATTAAACACTCCACTGAGAGATAACACTACAGTCAAAGCAAAATTTGTCTAGGAAGAAGAGAATAGGATGGTACACCTATGTACTGTATGTTTGCAGTCACAGCCATGGGTTCTTTGCAAAATACAGGTACTTCCTTCATCTAAAAAATGCCACAATGACAGGTTATTTCAGGAAGAAATATGAATGAGATGCAATTGAACAGATTGTTTAAAGGCAAAGACTTACTTTGTCAGATGAATCAGAAGCAAGGAGGTTTGTAGCAAGAGTCTGAAGTTTTTGGTGGGCCATATTCTTTAGTGCAGCAAGGCTGCGTCTGGTCATGGCCTGTTTTAAGTTGACAGCAGGATGACTAAGAGAATCGACTGCAGCAGGCACAGCCTCATCACAAGCATTCAAGATCTCAACAGCTGTTATTCCCATTACACAGCGGTCAAGTGCACCTTGAAAAGATACCGGGAAACTGTGAAGAACACTGGCTATAACAGAAATAAATTTAAATTTTACAAAATTTGCAACTCAATCATGTTGTATCACCCTTTCATGGAGGAGTAAAGTAATTTCTCTGTATTCAGGAACTCTTAAGCAACTATGCTACTATGTAAACACTGTATATATAATCCAGAATCTAGTCCACACAATACGCCCACCCAACATCAGTTTTATGTGTCATTGGCCCACTGGGTCAATGTATCAAATCAAATCCTACTTTTGCCACATTTGTTAAAGTGTCACAACTGTTTTGGCATTGAAAAATATTTATATGAAGGTCAAAATGATAATAAAATGCTTAGCCAAGGCGTTTTATGTATTTTAAATAATAGAATTCTACTACACTTGCATATGTTGCAGTTGTAAGGTGTGAGGAATGAGGAATGAGAAGATCAGGAAAAGAACCTAGAAAACTGACAGCTTCGCAATGCATATAACAGGAGTGGGATAACGCTGATAACTGTATACCTTTCTATCCTTGGGAACATTTTATTCAGACTTGGAAAACCACAATTTTCACATGTTCCCAAGAGAGTGCCCTACCAAGCCTGTTAATTATTGTTCTGATATTAGTCTACAGGCCTTATTAGCTAAATACTAGAAATAAATAGTAATAGTAACAGTAACAGTAACAGTAACAATAACAATAACAATAACAATAATAATAATAAACTATTTATACCTCGCCTTTAACCGAGGCTGTCAAGGCAGCTAACAAATTAAAAAGAATAACACCCATACAGTCAACAACGAATCTCCCCTTAAAAACATATTAAATCATTATACAGATTAAAATCTCATTTGCAATAAAACATTAAACATCTAAAATGAATGGACAGTGGCATTATAGATATCTCAGAAGGAGCTATCTAATGGCGGGGGGAGAATGTGTTATTCCGGGATTAGTTGATGTGTTCAACTAATTTTTTTTTAATAGAACAAATTGCTAAAAAAAACAAGCCTCTCTGATCAAGAAGAATACTTAATACAAAGGTAGTCATGTGGATCATGGAAAAAAATTATTGTATTAGGCAAATACCTTTATTAAGCAAATTCAAAGGTCACAAGACAGTGGGGCTATATCTTTGAAAATCTTCAGAATTTTCTACACACACACACACACACACTCACAAATACACATATAATATTCCAGAAATGAACATCTGCCTATGGGTGCATGACACTGGCATAAGTTCGTACTGCAGAAATGAACACTGACATAAGGGACATAAGAATTCTCCCATCTGTACGACTCAATGGCATATCCCAGCTATTCAAAAAGGTATGCCAATATTCCAGAGCACAATGGATCAGAAAACCCATTGTACTGATGGCCATCCATTCACACAACTACGCATTTTAGCAGTTTTTAAAAATTAATAATGATAATAATAATAATAATAATAATAATTTATTTATTTGTACCCCACCCCTCTGTGCATAATCAGGGCAGCTAACAACAATTAAAAATATATACAATATAAATCCAAAAAGAACCAAAAACCACCCACCCCTTAAAAAAGCATTAAACCAAACACAATTAAAACATCTTAGATCAAAATAACATACAATAAAATAAAACCATAAACAGCAAAATATAATGGGACAAGCACAGCAGTGGCAGCATCCAAATTGGAGAGGGCAGAATAAGGGGGTTCCTGAGGCTGAGAATCTATTCTGGAAAGGCCTGCCAGAAGAGATCCGTTTTAACATCTGGATTACTGCAATGCACTCTACATAGGGCTACCCTTGTGCCTAACCCGGAAACTTCAACTGGTACAGAATATGGCAGCCAGGCTGATCACAGGAACATCAAGGAGGGAGCACATAACACCAGTGCTGAAATCCCTCCACTGGCTGCCGATTGGTTTCCGGGCACAGTACAAAGTGTTGGTTTTAACCTTTAAAGCCCTACATGGCTTGGGTCCATCTTATCTTAGGGACCGCCTTTCCCCATATGATTCCCCTCATGCCCTCCGGTCCTCTGGGAGGAATCTGCTACAGCCAATAAAAACTAGGTTGTCCCAGACCTCCCAGAGGGCCTTCTCCGCAACCGCTCCCAGACTTTGGAATGGCCTGCCGGACGAGATCCGTCTTATTACCACTCTTGCTGCTTTTAAGAAAGAAGCAAAGACGGATCTCTTTCGGCAGGCCTTCCCAGAATAACCGTCGGCTTAGAGATGGGTCCCTGATTTGTTAATCT
>CM034703.1:18326732-18346515 GCA_020142125.1 Phrynosoma platyrhinos | reverse complement strand
CCAAGCCATTTAGGGCTTTAAAGGTAATAACCAACACCTTATACTAGGACTGGAAACTAATAGGTAGCCAGTGGAGGGACACCAGAGTTATGTAGTCCCTCCTAGATGTTCCAGTAACCACTCTGGCTGCCATGTTTTGTACTAGCTGAACCACCAGATGGGTGGTTACCAGCACGTGCACAACAATCTCAAGGTCCCTTATTTCCAGAAAAGGGCGCAGCTGGCGTATCAGCCGAAGCTGATAACAGGCACTCTTGACCATCGCATTTACCTGATTTGTCATCAGGAATGACGAGTCAAGGAGCACCCCCAGACTGCAAACACAGTCCTTTACGGAGAGTGTGACCCCGTCCAGGACCGGAAGTTGCAAGCCAATTCTTGGTTTCAGGGCCACTACTGTGAGCACCTCCATTTTTCCTGGATTCACTCTCGATCTGTTTTTTCTCATCCAGCCCATTACTGCCTTAAGACATTCACTGAGAGGAGAGACACCATCGGAATTTGAGGCCTAACGATCGAGACATGGAGAAATAAATCTGGGTGTCATCAGCGTACTGATAACACCCAACTCCATGGCTCCGAATGATCTCACCCAGCGGCTTCGTATAGAAGTTAAACAGCATAGGGGACAGAATGGCGCCTTGAGAGACACCACAGGTAAGCTCCTTTTTTTTTGGAGCAACTGTCCCCGAACAGCACCCTCTGGGATCTGCCCGAGAGGAAGGAACGGCAACGCAGTGCCTCCGATTCCTAACCCCCTCAGGAGATCCAAGAGAATGCCATGATCTATTGCAGGGATAGGCAACCTTTCCCCTTTAAGGGCCGAGGAACTTCAGCTCCCAGAAGCCTCAGCCATGTTGGCCAATATTCCCATGTTGGCCAATAGCTCCTGGGTTTCTGGGAGCTGAAGTCCCTCAGCCCTTAAAGGGGAAAGGTTGCCTACCTCTGATCTATTGTATCAAAAGCTGCTGAGAGGTCTAAAATCACCAACAGGGTCACACTACCCCTGTCAAAAGCTCAGACGCAGGTCGTGGGCCAAGGCAACCATGGCGATCTCAACTCCAAATCGTGTCCTAAAGTCAGTTTGAACTGGATCTAGATAATTGGTTTCATCCAAGACATCTTGAAGTTGAAGAGCAACCACCCCCTCGATTAACTTGCTCAGAAATGGTAGCAAAGAGACTGGCCTATAGTTGTTCATATCCAGGGCATCCAGGGAAGTTTTTTTCAGAAGTGGCCTAACAGCCACTTCCTTCAAACAGGATGGGATACGACCTTCCCTTAGGGATGCATTGATGATGTCTGTAAGGAACATCCTCAATGCATTCCCCCCCCCCCCCGGACAGCCAGCCATGATGGGCAACGATCGAGAGGGCAGGTTTTTTTCTTCACTCTACCAAGGAGCGTGTCCATGTCATCAGTACTCACAGATTGAAACTGATCCAGGATAATTTTATTAATGGAATCGCTGGACACCTCGTCAGTTGTTTCTGTCAAAACATTGACGTCTAAGTCAGCCCTTATCTGAGAGATTTTATTGGTAAAAAAGTTGTTAAACGCATCACAGCAGGCAGTTGTCGGACTGAGTAATGGGTTCTGTGCAGGAGGTACCTGCATCAGCTCCCTTACCACCCTAAACAGGTCTGCTGGACAGGACTCTGCAGACGCAATACATTCAGAACAGAAGGATCTTTGTGCTGCACGTATTGCCTCTCAATAGGACCAAAGAAAGTTCCTATGACGAGTCTTGTCAGATAAGAGTAGAGTTTTCAGCCAGGAGCACTCTAGTCGTTGACTGACCCACTTCATTTTCCTAATTTGATTTTGATATTTTATATAAGTGACACCATTCTACTATCCCATTGTATTTAATGGGACTTGACACACTGTATTTAATGGGATTTTGGTATCCACAGTGGGTCCTGGAATTAAACCTCAGTGGATACCAAAGGCCCACTGTAAATTTAGTAATGGAGTTAAAGAAAAAGCATTAATATTCCAGTTATTCTCCTTCTATCTTATACTGAAATTCCTAATAAACCCAACAACATACTTAGATTTCAAAGATATTTCTTAAAGAAGATTTCTTCAACAGAATAATACTGAAGTTATAGTCCTTTCATTATTCAGACGTATTAAGTTACTTCTTACATAGCTGAGCTTACCAGTATCCATTTGCCATACGTATACAGAACCGTCTGAACAGCCAACAACTAGGTAGTCATCTGATGGTCTCCATTTTATGACCTGAATAGGAAAGAGGTGCCGGGAAGCTAACATTATGCACTTCTTTTCTCGCAAACTCAAAAGTCCTACTGAGTGATCACTGGCGACAGAGCAAACACAGTGCTGAACTCTTGACTGAAAAAAGAGAAAAATAAATATATTCATTTAGTTGTAAATATACCAGATATTTGCAATGAACTTACAGCTTAACTAAAACAAAAGGCTAGAAACCTTGGGAAACTCTCAAATATTTCAGCACGTGGGAAATAATATATTCTAAACACTATAGTTAAAAGAATTTAAACCCAAACTTTTCTGTTTAAAAGTTGTAGATTACAACCAGCTTTAGTTTTCCTGTGCATTAGCTTATATAGTTAAAGTGCAAACAGTAACTTGTACTATTTCAGCTCAAAATCCACCTTACACTTGGCTATGGCCCACTTCCTAGGAAAATGGGACACTGATCTAAACCAAATCAAACGACTGGACCAACTTTCTTAATATGGATTTTTCTAGCTCTCCTTGAAGATGCTGGGGACTTTGTGCATTCAAAGCATGCACTCTACCATGAGTTTCCACTGTGCATATGGGAAGCTCATATTCACTTATTTTAGAAATATAGTGAGCCCTCCACATTTGCTGGGGTTAGGGGCACAGGATCCCTATGGAAGTGGAAAAACAGCAAATAAAAAAACACAGTTTCTTTACCTGGGAGAACACCTCTATAGGAATCTCTAGGTCCTCCCAGCACATTCTACAGTCAATAGCTGCTAGAAGTTGACCATAAAATTGCACTACAGGACCTGCAAATGCCTAGAGAAGTGTTCTCTCTGTGGTCAATTTCTGGCAGAGTTGCACTGGAGGACCTAGAGATTCCTAGAGAAAACACATTAATCAATTCCATGAATAATCAAATCCGCCAAAGTCAAAGCCACAAATGTGGAGGGCCAACTGTATATAATCACTTAATACAAGAAATGTACACATACAGAAGCAGAATGGAGCTCAGCAGCGCTAAAGAATGGGACTTGTAAAATCTTATGTACACCTACCTAGCTATCAAATGGTTAGGCAGTACAAGACATGCTCTCAATTGGCAAATTAGAGAGAGGACCTACAATATTGTAATCAACTATGCATCTTTGCTTATACAATTAGAAAAAGGTGTTATCCATGTATGGAAATATGGTGGTACCTAAGTAACTCCTGGTCTGTTCTACACAGGGATAGAAGGAAGGGTTCACTATATAGTGATCTTAAGATCTTCCAGCATATGAATCTTTCAAGCATATGTTTTTCCATAAACAGCTAAAGGAAAAATGTTATCAAAATATTTGGACAATATACACAGATTAGCACATGTACAAACTCTACATCTGTGTGTAGCTCCACACATGCTGCTCCGCTGCCCGGCAGCTATCAATCCCCATGAGGGCCCCTGTTGCTATGATTTACTGGTGAGTAAGGAAAGAGGGGTAGAGGGATCTGATTGTGTATTCCTACATGGCAGGGATCTGGACTGGATGGCCCTTGTGGTCTCTTCCAACTCTATAATTCTATGATTCTGTGACAGAACCACAGAAAAGCAACTGCTAGTGGAATTACTGGAGATCCCATAAGTTAATGATAGCATTAATACTTTCTTATGCAGTGGTGTGGAACGCTGGTTTTTCTGGTTGAATGTTGTTTTTTCTTTGGAATGCTTCTACTATGCTCAAATGTTGGGTTTGGTGTTTAAATAGAAATGTAGAATTGGCATCATGCACTTTACAGAGATTTTCAACAGGCACTCTTTGTGAATGGGGTTTCCCAAGACTACCTCATTACAAGAAGGAGGGAGGTCAAAAAAGAAGAGCTATTGGTACTTTGGATTATATCTCTACTTTCTTAAAAATAGGAGCAGTAATTTGTGCAAGACTAAATTTGACTTCAAGCTCTAAATATTTAACCATCTTGCACGGCTCATCTTGTACAATCAAATGTTTTGGGATCAGGGATTTTGATCCCCCACTAAGCTTATTGAGAAATTGTGTGGATTCTTAGAAACAACCAATTGCAATCACCATCTCAATCCATTTTGAATACTGGACTGGTTTTGATGCTTGTTATGGTCATAACAAAAAATGTGTTGGGGCTTGAAAAGGCAGGTAGGCTCGCTGAGCTGGATTCAACACCAGGATCATCAAAGTCTGCAATGGAGATGGACTCAGTACTGAAACAAGTTGTTGCCGTGAGGATTTTTGAGAAGAAATCAGGATTGTCAACTATCTGGTGTACAGATGACACTGGATTTTTTTCCCCAGAAGATCTTGCCATAGCAGCAGTATTTTCTGGGGGTCTCACTGTGAGTGATATTTGAAGACAGGATGCTTGTTCCCTACAGGTAGAAAATGTCCAGAGAAACCGTTTATTGTAAGTGAAGCAGCTATTGATTAATCAGTCTAGCCCAGGTCAGGCACAGATGATCCAGGAAGATGAAAGGGGTGCAGGGGCAGAGTCTCAGCCAATCCAAAATTTAGATAACAAAAGCCAGATAGGGGTAAGACAAGGAATTGTTAAACACAACTATTCCAGAGATCAAGAATCTCAAGAAACACACGAACACGGAGAGCACTATCAGTCAAAGAGATTGAGAGAAATAAGAACTCCCAGCACCTGCTGGGAGATTTATAGGTGGCAGCCTCTGGAGACCAGGAGCTTGATGAGTCAAGTGTTTCCTGTTTAAAAAAGGTTGACTTCTATGAAGGTTCTCCTACTCTCTTTGCCAGACTTTAAAGGGAGGGAGGGGGACTCTTCAGTCCCAAACAGAGCCTGTAAGCTGCTTCAGCCATCAAGTGCTCAGATTTAGGGAGGAAGCTGTCATCAAGAGTCAGAAACTCTCAACAATTCAGCTTCTCTGTTGAGATTCCTCAGATTCCGGAGGGTATTTTGATACAGGGACAGACTTATTTAAGAGGAAAGCATATTCTAGTCTTGAAGTTAATAATAATAAAAAGTTAATGTAAAAATTGAAGGACTCCACAAAGACAATGCTCAGAAGAACGAAAGAAACACTGAGGTTCCTTATCTTGCTTGCTGCTACTGCAGGAGGCAAAAATGAATTGAGGGAACTGGTGGGAGCAGTGCTTACTCATATGCAGTAGGTGGTGGGACTCCTGCCAAAACTCTTTACTCAGCACTAGAAGATTCAAATCAACTCTGCACAGACACAGAACTAATCCCTACATGAGGAGCACAGAGACCATAAAAAATCACTATTACTACCAGATAAACTGTTGCAGCCTTGTTAATATTAACCACTTAATCAAGCCCTTCATTAAGTCCATTGCCAAGACTTACAGGAAGACACAACAATGTCATAATTGATAACAACATGATACAGAGAGCCACTGATCAACTTACGCTGCAGTTTTCCGGAGGAACCAACAGTTGTGTAATTTCTCCACCATGCACACAGAAAATGTGCTTCATTTCTCCAGAAAAGATGTCCCAGATGATGACTGAAAAATCTACACCACCTGAGATTAAGTATCTTTGGTCATAACGAGGGGAGACCTGGTGAGGATACAGCAAACAGGTGACTTTGTTCCGATGTCCCCGCAAAGTTCTATGAGGTGGCCAACCTAAGAAATTATGGTGGAAGGGGACATAAAGACAGCACACACAATGAGTATGAAAACACTTTAGATAATGTCAGTATTGGGAGGGGGGGAAACAAAAAATAGTGAATGTGTGCATATGTGTGTATGGATATTTGTGTATATACTGAATGATTTTCAAGTGCATGCAATTAAAATAGTTGGCCCCATAGCCATCCTAATACTAAACCAAAGAGATTTTATCCTTTTCTCTGGTTATCTCATATCAACTTTTGGTCCAGTTCTTTCCTTGCTGAATAATCGTATTTTGAGGTTATTTATTCCTTAACTATGCAACATACTGCTATATCAACATATTTGGCATTTAGTGCATCTTAGCCCATATTCCCAACTTAAAGCCTCTGCACTGCATTGATACTATCTGCTCTCAGTATTCTCTACTATGAATACCAAGCACTGGTTCTCATTTTTCATATTAGTGAAAATGAGATTTATTTTCTAAAATGAAGGTGCCACAATTAGAAATCTTAGTAACAGATCTTAAAATCAGCCAGAGATGGTACTCATTAAGAAACTAAAAGGATAGGGGTTTAAAAAAAAGGAGTAAGAAATGCATGGCTCTCCAGATTGTACAATAATGCCATTCAGTTCCATTCAGTCCAAGATAGCAAACCAATGGTTAGGAATGATGAAGAGCTGTAGTCAGCAACATTAGGAAAGCCAGAGTATTCCCAATTGCACAGAACTTTGAACTGGGGCTAGAAGCAACCAATGCAATGTTCTAGAGCAGGTGTAATACGTTCACTCAGACCAATACCTGACAACAAACAGGCAGCAACATTTTATATCAGCTTAGGTTTTTAGACCAATTTTAAAATGAAGGCCAGTGTAGATAGTATGAAAGTTCTTACATGTGCATTTTTTGAGTGATACTATATTCATCTTAAAACAAAGATGCATATTTAAGCCAGTTCATAAAACAGTTCCCATCTAGGACTCTGAAGGTAGGCAGGGCATTAGCAGCTTCATGGATTGGCCATAACTGTAACAAAATACAAATATGCACAAGATGCTTTGCTGCTATCAGTACATGAGACTTAAAACCAAGGTAGTGTAATGCTTAAGAGTGTCAGACAGGCTCAGTGTAGATTTAGATTCCATTCATCCATTAAGTTCATGGGCCAATCTTAAGCTAGATATTCCCTCTCAGCTTTCCCTAATGTACAGTGTTTATGTGAAGGTAAAAAAAAAAAAAGGGGGGGGGAATGACATTTTGAGCCCTTAGAAAAAGGATGGAATGGGCAACATAAAGGATGAGATATAAATATTATGTATCTAAATATAATCAATAAATGTTACACATGCACCCAACAACTATATCGGTTAATCAATCCATCCATACATCCATCTATTCACTCCTCTGATCCTTGTTCCAAATTCAAATGTAGGCCAGTTATTTATCCTGCCCCTTAATGAGTCTAATAAAGAGTCCATTCAGGACTCTTCACATATTTTCTCTAGCTAAAACATTGTATTTTCTGTATTGCTAAATTCGGTGAAAGAGCTATACGGACCAGAATGTATTTTCATTTTTTTTTAAAGTCCTCTTCTGCTTTCTAGAGCACAAGTGTGTCATTCAAAAATGGTCTCAATAGGCACTTTTAGGAAAATTTGTGAAAGTAAATCATTTTAAAAAATATCAGCTATTTGGAAGAATGGCTACATACAATCATTTTACAATTTCAGCAAATTCAGTTAGACATGGTAAGTGAGAACAAACAAATACATTCTAATATGCTTTTCAAAAATCAGTTGAACAAGAACACAACTACCCTTTCAGAGTTAATCATAACATCTCCTATGCAATTTAAACAACAATTCACACACCTCTTCTGCGCATGTGCTCATCTTGCAAGAGCTGAACTATAGCAGTTTGAGTTGCTGGTACAATGACAATGCTTCCATCTTCACGGCCACAAACTAGTCGTCCATGTGATGGAATATACACGCTTGCTGTCACTTTAAGTGGCTCATCACTACTTGGTATAAAGCTCAGCTGATCTATAATCCCAGCAGGGCGAGGAACAAGTTTACTGAATGCTTCTTGTAGAGAAGTAGATGTTGTTACTTTTAATCCTTATTTTTAAAACAAAAATGAAAAAGGTAAAAGAGTCAGGAAAAAAGCACGGGGGGGAGCACAACTTTTCAGTAAATCCAGTCTAGATAGCTAATCAGAGAAACTTTACACTTTAAACTTTACAAACAGATATTTCGACCCCTTTTTTTGACAACAAGCTACCAATACATGAAGGCAGGTAGGCTAGTAAAAATATCTGTGGACTAGCAGCTTATGTAAGCTAATTTTTAAGATCCTATGATGTCACCAAAACTGACATCATGATAATTGTGTCATCACATATAAAAGCACTATTCTTAATAGAAACTCATGTGTAGAGAGAGACAGAGTCCTGTTACAGAATTGGCTTTGCCTATCCACATATTCTTTATCCATGTACCCACCATTTTAAAAAAGCTCTAAATTCCAAAAAACAAACCTTGATTTTGCCATTTTATACAAAAGGGACACCATTTTACTATGCCACTGTATTTAATAGGACTTGAACATCCATGGATTGTGGTACCCACTATGGGTTCTGGAACCAGACTTCAGCTGATGCCAAGGGCCCACTGTACTAGATTCTATCTGGAATGCTTATATTGTAGCAGGGGTGGACAAGCAAGGCCCTCTAGACATTTTTTTACATGCAACTCTCATCAGCCAGTCAACATAGCCAATGCTGAAGAATTATATTACCAGCGGTCCAAAAACATTGAAGAGCTACAGTTGCCTACTCCCAGTTTAAACATACAGAGCAGTAACACACAAACCCGAACCAAAACTTGACTATAAAATGAATTTTTAAATCAGAAATTCTAGCATCACATTTGCAAGTATCTGGAAGTTATGCCTCCTTCAGTTTCATCCCACCACATACCCCTCATATATAATTAAGGGACAAAGGTTTCTAATGTCACTAAACAAGTTAATCAGCTCATTTAAGTCAGGACAATCCATTTACTTTTGTGTTGTTTTATGACAACTTGTTTTGCACATTCTTCTGCATGTAATTTTTGTATCTCTATTCCATCTGGCCCTTCTGATTTTAATCCCCCACTCATTTAAAGGTAAAATTCTTTTCTATAGCTGGATTGGACAAAAATGTTTCATTACTATACATACGTTAAGCAGCTTAACATTATGAGAGTCACCTCTCAAGGACTGCTAAACCACCTGTAATTTCATCACCATACAACTAGCTTTTGCATCTCTGTTCCCCTATTCCCGTATTATTTTGTGTATGCTTGCTTCTCTGAAAGAAAAGTACATCATACATGGTTCTTGGCCTTCTTAAAGATCAGTGGGTGAAGCTGTTTTACCTCTGCTTCAAAATGGGATATCTAAGAGGTTTTACAAAGTTAAACTCCTATTTAGAAAGTTTTTAAAAGTGCTGAAGCCTAATTAATAGATCCTCATCCAAACTAATGTTAGATTACCCCAAGGAGTTGCATTTAAAAAAATAACAATTTTAGCTAATTCCAGCCCATTTTAAAATTCATATAGATGTTGAATAGAGTTCAGACTAGTTACATCTTGGTTTTGACTGACTGTGGCATGCAGCGTTTCTTTGGCTTCAGAATGAGTTCTTTATCCTTTATTCTCACTGTATCTACCTTATTTTCCTCCGTATAAGACTACTTTTTAACCTGCAAAATCTGTGGTTAAAGTGGGGGGGGTCGTCTTATACGCCGAGTATAAGTATAAGGAGGATGGAGGTGCTGAAACTCTATATTTTGACTGGGAAAATGGGGGGTCGTCTTATACGCGGGTCATCTTATATGCCGGAAAATACGGTATTTCCCCTCAACCCTTGAGGGCACATATTACGTTCAAGGGTAGGCTGTTCAAAGCACCTGAGGAAGCAGGTGACAGTTCATGACAATTTCCCCAGTTTTGATGTGTCCCAGGATCTTTTGTAGTCCTACTAGAGTTTGATTTCTATGACTTGTTTTGAAAATTTAGTAGTAAGGAAGATGTAACTGGACATGGAAAAACATCTGGTTAGAGACATAAACATGCATGGTAACAATACACATCAAAATACTGATTAGATGATAAGAGGGACAATCCTTAGAAGATAAAGGTTTATTGTAAATTGTGTTTTAAGTAAGTAAATTGTGAAGATAAAGGTTTATTGTAAATTGTGTTTTAAGTAAGTAAATTGTGAAGTGGCTACCTTCTGTCACATTTTGTTGATCAAGTGTATCTGGTATACTCCAAATGCTGAGCCTTCCTGAGGAGTCTCCTTGGATTAGCAATTTATGGAAACATTCCCTGCGGCCATAGAAGAATCGAGTAACAGGAGGGCAGATTAATAACTGTAAAATAAGAGATGCATCAGATGAATCTGAGGGGCAAGCAACAACAGATCACAACCTTCCCAGCAGGATCTCAGTACAGGTTGAGTCTTCTTTACCCAGAATTCTGAAACCCAAAATACACCAAAAATCAAAAAATTTTTTCATGGGTGGCTGAATAATCACACATTTGCTTTCTAATGATTCCATTTATGCAAACTTTGTTTCATGCACTAAACTATTTAAAATATTGTAGAAAATTACCTTCAGGCTATGTGTATAAGGCAGGGGTCCCCACACTTTTTTATCCGGGGGCCGGTTTGCTGTCCCCCAGATCTTTGGAGGGCCGACCTGAGGTGCACGCGCGTGACACTGGGCGCATGCGCATGACTCCGGGCACCATTTTGCAACACAAAATGGTGCCCCGCATCGCGCGCACATGTGCACTATTCCGGTGCCGTTTTGTGTTCCAAAATGGCGCCCGGAGTCATGGGCATGCATGCACGATGCCGGGCACCATTTTGGAACACAAAATAGCACCCCTGTGTCACGCAGGCATGTGCACTACTCCAGCGCCGTTTTGTGTTCCATGCATGCGTGATGCCGGGCACCATTTTGGAATACAAAATGGTGTCCCGTGTCACGCACGCATAGCGGCGACAATGCGGCGGCACCAGCAGCAGTGGCAGCAGCGGCAGGACCAGCCACGGGCCAGTTGAAAGACCTCGATGGGTCGGGTTCCGCCTGTGGGCCGTAGTTTGGGGACCCCTGGTATAAGGTATATATAAAAAATAAATGAATTTTATGTTTAGATTTGAGTCCCATCACCAACATATCTCATTATGTGCATATATGTGAATACAGATATTCCAAAATCCAAAACACTTCTTGCCCCAAGCATTTTGTATAAGGATCCTCAACCTATATGACTAGGTAGTAGTGCTGCCTAGAACCCTGCTTAAACACATATTGCAAGTTAGTAAAGGTAAAATACATGGTTAAATGCAGAAATACTCTGATTAATTATGAATAGAGTTTTTAAACCTCCCATTAACAATATGCCATCTTGACAGTGTGAAGAGAAAAAAATCAAACCATAAAATACTAAAGTGCACACAATTAACAAGTTAAAAAGGAATTAAAATAAAACCAGCAACAATGTACAACCTCTAAAAAGGACACACATCCTTCTTAACAATATAGTAGATAAAAGAGAGTCTTACTTGCTTATCTTCTTTTTCCACTGCTCTGTCTACAACACAATGGAGCTGAGGAGGATTTAGATTTTCAACAACTTTTCCAACATCACTGCGAAATGAATCGCTAGCTGGCAAACAACTGGAGGATAAACCACAAAAATAATATCTAACAGCTCACACAGAGACTGCATAAAAGGTCACATACAGTTTACAAGATATAATAATCCTAAAATTACATTCCCAGTATACATATGTCTAGCCTAGAGTAAGGAGGAGAGCCCTCCCTCAAGTCCATCTGCCATGGTCCAGGCCTCAGAGAAGAACTGCTGGATCTTATATCCCTTGCCCACTACCATTCCCTTCTTCTTTGTGTCATGTCTGTTTAGATTGTAAGCCTGAGGGCAGGGAACCATCTAATTAACCACTTGTAAGCCGCTCTGAGAGCCTTTGTGGCTGAAGAGTGGGGTACAAATACGCAACATAATTCAATTCATGTAAAATTTACTGAAAACTCTAACTCTTGTGCAGCTCTGGCTTAGGGAACCGAAACAAAGGATGCCACAAATCTAGTGGAAGAAATAAAACGGCTCTCAGCTTTGGATTCAGAAAACTATACATGTAGTTCCATTTGTGCAGTGTTATTTGAACCCAATTCCATTATTTCATAAGCAATCCTCCACAAAAAATAGAGTATTATGAGTTAATAAACCACTCTGATATTTTAGTAATTCTTTAGGAACTGGTTTGTTCAATTAGGCTCACATAAATGGCTAAGAGGTGGAAATGACATGTGTACATTCTGGGCTGTAGCAAGTCCCTGTAGTTCATCCACCAAGGCTTTGTATTTAAAAAGCTACTTCTCATGAGGAATCATTAATATCCAGAGATGCCACAGGGGTTAATTATATATATATTAATGGGCAAAGAAGAGCTTTCCTTATGCAGCGGTATGGGTAATATAAATTTCATGTCATATTTCTTTCAGCTCAATTAATATATTCAGATTTCATTAGGCACTATGAGAAGAATCCTATCCCAGTCAAGATCTAAATTCTATCCAGTTTCCTAAGACATCCAGATTCATGGAACCGTGGTTCACTCTAACAAACCAAGATCTAACTATGATTTCATATCCTGCTTTTTTTAACATCAGTTATCTCTTTTTAAAAAAACAACAAGAAAACTATATCCCCCCATATAAAAAAAACCCACAAAAAAATAAAGGTGAAATGTTTTGCCTTTGCTCTATCATAAATAACTCCATGTACCTGGCTGGTAATTTATAGATAAGACTTTGACCATCTTCTGTCCATATGATCACTTTATCTGCTGAGACAAAATCACCTCCTGTCCAGGTCTGCCCATTCTCACTAGGAACTGAACATAACAGGGAATAATCTCCAGCATCAAACACCTAAAGGAAAATTATTACAGAACAGAAACCAATTAGCATAAAGTTTGCCTGCATCTGAATAACTAATAATTCAAAATCTAGAATCTATTCTGCACTCAGATATTCTAAATAAACTCAATGAAAACCATATAATATGAACAGAAAAGTTCTTGTCATACAGTGATTTAAAGTATTATTTCATTAAAACATTCATTAGTATATCCATTTTTAAAAAACTCAAAATAGTTTGCAATAGCTTTAAAATACTGAACAAATTGTAAAAAAAACAAAACAAAACACTAGAGGCTAAATACAGCATTAGTCCCACTTAAAATAAATTCAACAAATGAATGGAACCTATCACCAATTTAATAATTGACTTAGAAATTTAGACATTTCTAATCCATTTAAATAATATAAATTTGAAGAGAAATTGGAAGATAGGGCTCCTGTGAGGAAATAGCTTGTGACAACACAGCAGCCCTGCATACATCATCCAGTAGTATACCACTCAGGAAAGCAGAAGAAACAGCTACCACTCTGATGAAAAGTGCTGAGATTCAAACAGATGGTTCTTTTTTAGCCAATTTGTTGGCAAGATGAATTGCTGAAGCCATCCACTTCGAGAAGCGCTGTGTCAGTTGACCTAGCTTTGAATCCAAGTAGCAAACAATCTGGAATTCTTTCTCAAATTCAACATCCAATCAACATAAAAGACAGGGGCTCTACAAACATCAAGAGTGTAGAGCTTGTTTGAAATCAGAGCTCTACAGGAAATCTGCAAGAATGCTGGCAGAACTGTGTACAGACTCAGGTGAAAAGGAAGACATGATCTTTAGAAGAAACGTGATGCTGGGATGGAGGACAATCTTGTCTCAATAAAAGTGCAGGTAGATAAGGTTGACCAACTCAATGCACACAGCTCTCCAGCCCTCCTCTCCTAGGTGATGGCAACAAAGAAAGCAGTCTTCCAGGTAAGTGAGACAGGAAGGATTTAAGAATTTAAGAATTTAAATTCAAGCTCGGGATGGAGAGAGGTGTCTCAATGAAAGAAACAACACAAATCTATTCCACTTATAGGAATACAACCGCTGCACCGAAGGCTTGTGTGCAGCTTCAATAATGGCCAAATGGTATCAGACAGCATTATTAAGGATGGATTCTCCACACAGTGAATTGCAAAGTCTTGAAATTTGAGTGATGAATCTGTCTGTCATAAATGAGCATGTCAGGATGAAGAAAGGTAGATGGAGAAGCAGTGTAAACCATAACTGTCTTGGCCACCAAGGCATTATCAGAACAGCATCCAATTTATCTGTGCATAGCTTTGAAACTACCCTGGTGATTACTGGGAAGGGTGAAAACTCATACACCAGGGGACCACTGCAACTGCAGAAGAAGGTGTTGCCTAGTGATCCATTCTGACAAGTTGTGAAGCAATACTGGCAACACTATTTGTTCAGCAGACTTGCAAAGAAATCAACCTTTAGTGTGCCCCACTGACGGAAGACTTGGAGAAGAGTGCCAGGATAGGGCATCCACCCATGGCACAAATCCAACGACCTGCTGAGTTCATGGGCCAAAGTGTTTTGTTCCCCTGATAAATGGATTGCATTCAGGAAAATCTTCCTGAAAACAAAGCAGTCCCAGATCCATAACATCTGTAGCGATGAATGGGGTTGAGACTCCCTGAGGCTAGTGTTTGTCAAGTCCTCCACGCTGGTCCTATGATTCAAATGTTCTTTCACTGCTTGTTGTCTTTTCTTCTCTTTCTTTTTATGTTTCTTCTTATCCCCAGAAGATTTCACAAAAGAAGTCTCCACCGTCAGAGACCAACTGACCCAGAGTCAAAAGGAACATCTTGATGAGATGATGTAGACTCAGGAGTGGCTCTTGAAATCAAAGGCTTAGAACTGGCGGCGCTCAGTACCGAAGCATGCTGCTTACGTTTTGCCTTTGAGAGGATGTTTCACAACAGCTTGGCTAACAATAGGATCAAACAAGGCTCTTGGGAGCAGAGACCATTGCAGACGGTGGTTCATGTGGCTTAATGGCCTGCTTAAATAACAGCTTTTAGATGTGACTCTCAGTTTTTCCACCCTTACAATGGAAACACATCCTTACATTATTTCTCTCACCTAAACAGAGGTGGCACTGGGAGTGACCATCATGGCCAGGCAATTGAGCCCCACAGTCAGCACAGCCCTTAGAAGAGGAAGGCAACCCCATTTTTCACAAGGAGAAGCAAAAGTGATCAACAACCAGGTCAGTTAGAGAGATTCAAGAAGCCAAACCGAAGGACATTCCAAAGAATAGTCATAGACAAGCTGAATCAAAAGCTGAGTAAGCAGAAGAGCCAAATCAAGGGAGAAAGCCAAATAACAGTCATAGACATAAGCAAAGTCATTTAACTGTCAGAATTTTTCCAAAACAGCAGTACACTAGAGAGATTCTTCCAATGCTGCTCACATGGCAAACAAAAAGGAACTAAGATAAATGAGTACAAACAGTAAGGTACAGAGCTGAGAGTGGGTACAGCTACCACAAAAAACCTTATGTAAGTATTTTAGAAGATTCTGAAGATACACTGCACAGGCGTAGGATAACCCAATTGAGTGAGTTGCAGAGACCACAAAGAAGAAAATCTAGTTCCATCCCAACCTTGAATGAAAGATGGGATATAAATAAATAAGAGATCAGTAAAAAAATTCAATTCAGTAAGCCACAAGGCTGAAACAATATTTCAACCATGTAGTGCAAAACCAACAGAGAGAAGGCAAGAGGACTTTTTTTTATAATGCATCAGAATTAGGATAGCTGGCTGCAGTATTTCAACACAAATGCAACATATGACAGCAACAGTGTGATCTCCCATGAACTAAACAGATTATATATTCAATGAAATCAAATTCTAATTGATTTAGAATCTGACTATCTAATTGACTTAGAATCTTTGCATATATGCCTCACAGACAATTTAATTACAATAGCTTACACAACAAAGAAAAGCCAGCTTTTACTTAACTGGTTATCCTTACCCTCCAGTATTTAGAGCAAACTACCAAAAGTGACCTTTGGGTAAATGCGCAGAAAGAAATGCTTTGGCAGTTTTGACAGTAAATTGGTCTAGACTCTTCCTCAAAGATTGGCTCTGTATCCTAAAGAGACAAAGAAATTTAAATGTTAATTATTTACTCATACAATAATCTGTGATAGTCATCATTTCTCTACTACTCCTTTGGATTCTTATAAGGAAGGAAAGTGACTAGGTTTATCTTTTCCTTAGCAATCTCTTCTGCTACCATTATGCCCTTAAAACTTAGTTTGAAGGATTTAATTTAAACATAAAAACAATTGTTAGTAAATACTTCCATTTGAAATCTATATATCACTATAAATTATTTGTAACTGAGAATATTCTCCATCCCTGACCACTGTTTTCATCCTAGTCTACCTTGCATGTGTTAGAGGAGCAAAACAGTATGATCCTCAGAAATATGATTAGGAAATTAGAAACCCCCCTCATTAAGAAACTGAAGTGCTAAACAAAACTAAAAAAACACAAAAACTGAATACACATGCTCACATTTTACAAAAGAGAAAAATAAAAGCAAAAACAATGTACCAGATCATTTATAGCAGCATAAACCAAAATAACTCAAGCATGCCATAAGAAAAAGCCCTTAGGCCAGAAAATTATAAGTATCCTAGTACAACTAGGATACATATAGCAAAATATCTAATCTAGATTGTTATTGATAGAAATAACAGAAGCATTTATGAGAACAAGCCAATACTTGAGTTATAATAAAAACAAATTAAAAAAATTGCTTGAACATTTTTCTGATAAAAACAGATCAGTATGGCTCATTCTAGAAGGAAAAATACTATTAGCATGAAGCTAGTTTTTCTTTACCTGCATATGACTCACTTCAGAGGTAACCACCCAAACTTTCAGAATTCCTGTCACAGACACTGCTACAACAGTATCCTCTAGTGAAAATGAAAATTAAAAATAAATATCACATTCATAAAGTAGAAAGATAACCAAGATTGTTTTATACACCTCCATAAACAAGCTAACAGATACACCTCCTAAGAACTATATTACATGCCTGTTTCATAAGATGTAAAACTCGAGAAAGTATATATAGGAGATCAGATGAAGCACAGTTCTCCAGTGACAGAGCATATGCTTTGCATGCAGAAGGTTCCAGGTTCACTCTCCAGATCTGCTAAACAGGGATGGGGAGAAAATGTTGCCTTGAAGCCCTGAAGAATTGCTGCCAAACAGTACAGACCTTAGTCCTTCCCCATTCTTTGGACTACAATTCTCATCATCCCCATAACTGGTCAAGATGGTGATTCCTGCTGTGTCTTGCAATCCAGTACTTCTGGAAGACATTAGCACTGGTATGAAGCTGGACTGATACATATTAGAATGCGGAAAGACAGACATCAGGCCATCTGATATGGCGGGCCAGAGATTAGTGCCAGAAACTGGCACTATACGTGTGCCCATTGGCTACAATTGTTTTTCTCCTTCTTAAAAGACTGCCGGGGACCAGAACCAGTCCAGGGACCATCAGTAGCACTGCTCTAGACAACAGCAGCTGAGGTGAACCAATCCTCTGACTGTGAATATATATATTTAACAAAGAGCCGAAACAGGCTGGCTTGAAGAGCCAGCTTCCTGATGGTTTGGGGGCATGGTGTACACACGAAGCATGCCCTGACACCACCCCAAAGCCAGCATCATGGCACCCCGCTGCCCATGGGGAGCAGCTTTGCAGTGCTCCAGAAGTACGCCACTTAGATGCTGCATGCCGCAGGAGCGCTGCAAAGCCACGGTGGTGGCAGAAAAGCTGGCATTTTGCCGGTTCAAAAAGAAGCAACAATTTGTTGCTTCTTTTTATGCTGGCAAAAAGCCACATTGGCTGCCACAGCCTTAACCCGGCTCTCTCAGGGGTGGCATTAAGCCGCTCCTTAAGGTCTGTCTGTTCCACCCCTTATTCTATCAAATTTATGATAAAGCTTACCTCATCCAGTGAGTTCCACAGCTCACTGGATGAACCTAATGTTCATTAAGTTCAACTAAATGAGCCTACCGAATATGCTATTTTGGATTTTTCCAATTCTACGGATTTAATCCTAACTTTCTTAACAGAGGGGAGAAGCAGACGAGGGCCTCTGGGACACCACGGGACGGTGCGCCGCGGGACCGAGGCATCTGCACCGCGGCGCACCGTCGGCACCCCTGAAAGGAGCGCAAAATCAGCGCTCCTTTCAGAAGTCAGTGAAAGTGCGCCCCAAAAGCGTAGGACGCACTTTCACTGACTTATCCGCTGCAGCGTGTGCGGACGCTGCAGCGGGAGGTTGCCCCCGGAGTGCCGGCCGTGCGGAGGGCCGGCGGCTCCGAGGACGACCTCGGGAGGAGGAAGGGGCACCAAGCGTGCGGCTGCCCCTCCTCTTCCCTGCCTCGGAGACGGCTCAATTAGCTGTCTGCCGAGGCCCAGAGTTTATTTTTTAAAAATTTATTTAGGAACTCTATAACGTTCTTGCACTCAGAAATATAATCATACTGAAGAGTTTTGCGATGTAATTTAAAGCACCACCACCACCCCCAAATTCAATCAGGATGTGAATCAGAAATGTGTTCAAATTATTTTGTTTGTCATAGCCATCACTTAAGACTGGGCTTAAAGCTGTACCCACACTGCTAAGATGTAAGTAGGGTGAGCAGCTAAGATTAACCCCACTAAACTTCTAGATTCAAGGAGAAGCAACTCTAACATTCCCACTAAAATAAACTGCTATCCAACAGATAAAATGAAAATAGAAAATCTGGGATGAATTCATTGCAAAGATAGCATATTGCACCACAATCAGTTTGAATTCTAAAAGTGTATCAAAATATACTACTCTATATAAAACAGGATAGAGAATGTTTCCATACGCTATTTGGTGGCAACTTCCAGCAGCCTTGGCCAATATAGCCAATACTGAGGAATGGCGGGACCTGTAATCCAGCACCTAGAGCTGGGGTAGGCAACCTTTCCCCTTTAAGGGCCGAGGGACTTCAGCTCCCAGAATCCCAGGAGCTATTGGCCAACATGGGACTATTGGCCAACATGGCTGAGGCTTCTGGGAGCTGAAGTCCTTCGGCCCTTAAAGGGGAAAGGTTGCCTACCCCTGACCTAGAGGAATGTATGATTCCCACCTCTGATAAAATAAGCCATGTTTGTTATAGTTGACAGAAAGTTCTGAACACTAAGAGAAGAAAGTAATGCTGTTAGCTAACCTTGTGTTCTGTGAGATCGAATAATGCTCATGGAATTGATCCAGTCAGGGGAAATTTTCGACACTAAGGAATAAAGAACTTCAAGGCTGGTAGCATCCACAACAAGAATTTCTGGGTAATGACCATGACACAACAATCTCCCTTCTCGCTGGGTCCCAATGGTGAACTGATAGAACTAAATTAAGATCATATAAAAGGTAGATCAGAGCTTTTGTGATTTGATATCCTTAAGAATGCATCACTTTATGCTGGCGGGGGGGAGGAGGTCCATAACAAAGGATTTATTTTCAGAATAATTTCTACTTTTGTGTCATAACAATTAAAGTATTGTATATACTCAACTATAAGTTGACCTCATGCATAAGTCGAGGACAGGTTTTGGGGCCAAAATTATGCATTTTGATATGACCTGAGAATAAGTTGAGGGTAAAATTTAGGAATGTGTAACAAAGGGTCTAAAGGAAGAAGCAAAGGAAAAACAATGCCAAAGAACTTTTAAAAATTCCAGCAGGCATAATTGTTTGTGCTCACACTAAAAACTGGATGGATGAGAGCAGAGGGGGATTAGTGCTTCCAGGACAGATTATGCTCTTGCCTTTCACCAGGGTCATAGAATCATAGAATCATAGAATCATAGAGTTGGAAGAGA
>CM034703.1:18266722-18281683 GCA_020142125.1 Phrynosoma platyrhinos | reverse complement strand
ATGGCTGCTGGAATGAATTAATTTCGTAAGTAGAGGTTCCACTGTATTAGTCTGAAATAGGTTGCAAACTCCAATTCATTCACCCATGGCCCAGTCATGGTTTCATTACAATCTGTTTAATAGACAAATGTGAGCTCTAAAAGTTAGTCAGGCCAGGTGGAGAACAGCTACAACAGGATCAGAGGAAAAGCCAAAAAGGAACATTCCTATTGAATCCCACATGTCAGGACTGATATTTGACGTTAGTACAGAATGTTCCCTTTTGGCTTTTGGCCAGTTAAAAGCCAATACTGAGATTGCAGGACTGTCAAATATTTCTGAAAATTTCCATTTGGTATGCCCCCCACACACACACTCTGAATACTTTTTAACTAGTGTTAAACTCAGAACTCATTCACTACTAGTGTTTGCCATGTAGCATAAACTAACAAAAAACAGTACCAAGCATTGTTGACTTTTCATTATGATCAGTATACAATAAACCATGTAAGAGAGCTCCTAGCCATGTTCTATAAGCACTATGTCAGGATGAGGAACATATGGCCTCAAGGGCCTGTTAAAACAATATTGGAAAATTGCTATGTTTTTGGCTGTATCTGCATCCATGTTAGTTCTCTAGCTTTACTAGCAATAAGCTTTAAATGCAGATTTTTTTTTAGTTCTTTTCATAACTAAACAACAACACAAACTAATGGCTATGCCATAGAAATAGTTGAACAGAAAGAATGTGGAAGTGGCTAAAATATGAAACTTGGGGAAAACAATTAAAAACAATATTATACTCAGCACTGTTGAGCAGATAATACCTAATATCCACATCAGATTTTTTCACAAACTTCTGCCCTCCCCTGCCAGACTTTTTGAGAAGAACCTTGTACATATATTTTAATCATAATAACATCCTGCTGTCAACTGTTTTAGATGAGTGAGGTTCACTAGTAATGACTGAAGCCAAATTCTGTGGATCCCTTTGTGGAGAAATGTGAAGTCTCCAGTGACTAAAAGGCCTCTGAAAGTTTCCCATAGTAAAACTGATATGTGTTATTACATGTTCAAGAAGTGTCCAGGAGGGTAGAATCTGTATTAGTTTTGCTGTGGGAAACTTTTTGAGACCTTTTAGTCACTGGAGATTTCATGGGCTAAATCATGAGCAATTATAGCTTTCTTCCCTTTATAATAGTAATAATAATAATAATAATAATTTATATTTCCCGCCTCTCCCTACGGATCGAGGCAGGATTACACAATTAAATGAATACAATATGCAAAATACAAACAATAAAATAGTGAAATCAAACTTGTTTATGTGTCAGAATGGAGTAAAGAGTATTCTGTTATATTCTGCATTTTTTCAAACTGTTTGTATTCCGCTTTTTAATATAAAGAACATCCTGGTGTGGCATCTATATTAAGGACAACATAAACATCATTCAAACAATTTTAAAATGCAAAAATAAAATAAAATAAAGTACAACATGAAATTGATACTTGTATTTGGGTAATGCTTACTTGGTGACTGTGATGTATTCTTCATTTTTAAAAAAATAGCGTATTCCCATGGCTTTCTAAGGGCCTTTACAGACTGCCAGAAATAATGCAGCTTGAAGCCACTTTAACTGCTCTGGCTCAGTGCTAGGGAATCATGGAAATTGTAGTTTATTGTGGCACCAGAGCTCTCTGACAGAGAAGGCTCAATGTCTCAGACAGACTACAGTTCCTATGATTCCCTAGCCCTGAGCCAGGACAGTTAAAGTGGCCTCAAACTGGATTATTTTTGGCAGTCTGTAAAGGCCCTAAGCCAGCTTTCTAAGTCACACTCTCAGCCTCAGAGGAAGGCAAAGGCAAACCACCTTTGAACACATTTTGCCAAGTAAACCCTGTGATAGGTTGGCCTTAGAGTCGTTATAACTCTGGGCCTTTAGTTCTGAAATGTTGACCTTAGGCAAGTCACACTCTCTCAGCCTTAGAGGAAGGCAGAGGCCAATAACCTTTAATACAGATCTTCCCAGGAAATCCCCATGATAGAATAACCTTAGGATTGCCATAAGTCAAAAATGACTTGAAGAAATACAACAACAACATGGCTTTCTAGTTACCATTATCCAAAAGCTCTGTGAAGATTTTTTTTTAATTAAACAAGATGTTACAGGGATTGTAGAGTCTTGCCATTTCTACCAGTCTGTAATTTTGTGGTACTGAAGAACATTGGAGGAAAATCTGCAATGCAGTGAATATCTTATATCCTACTTGTCTTTAAATGATTGGAGAAAGAAACAATGCCACTTCATTGTTTGATAGGCATTGGGAGTAAAGAGGGAAGGAGATGGTCATGGAGACCACAGCGTATAATTTCCATTATGCCTTCTTCCAACCTACATAATAAAAATAACTTTTTGTTACATTTTTTCCCCTGACAGATGTGGCCCATGTTTAAGGATAGCTCCTGCCTTCAATGCTCTGAGCAATAAATACCCCCAAGCAACATTTCTGGAAGTTGATGTACATCAGTGCCAGGTGAGGAATGTTCATGTATGTATACATGACTATTCAAATTAAAAATCAGGTGATATACATGTAGTTACTAATGTATTTCCAATATGAAATAAATATATGTAAAAGCAAATTCATTTTAGTGATTATAAACACAACAGTGTGGAAGGACAGAGTGTACAAAAACCCAAGAGTGACATTTATCATGGTAGTGTTCTTACAGGTAAAATTTCTGTCTTCACAGTTTAAGATTTCTAGAATGTTATTTCTGCCCATGTGGCTGTTGGGGACAGTGTGTGTAATGCTGAGTTAGAGCTTTGCATGGCATGGGTAGGTACTGTGTTTATCTGGTAGAAAGTTTTATCCATAATAACCATTATAAAACGTCTTTTCAACATAACCAAGGTGTTATGAGTTGAGACCATAGAAATGATCCCATTGTAATATTTGAATGCTCAATGTTGCGGTTAGAGATAGCCATAGTATACCAATTCCAAGCTAGAAATTATAAGTATCAAAGCCATTCTTAAGTTCAGTTTTGGTGCTGGATTCTTTCTGTGAGTTTTTAAAATACAAAAATAATATTTAAAATTTAGAAATCTAGTGTACCCTTTTTTTGTTTATGTTCTGTTTTGTTTTGGTTAGTGTCAGGTTTTATAACTGAAGGTTATCCAGTATCCAGTAAGTAAGATTAGCTTTCTGTCTAGGCCATCACTGTCTTTCCAAGAAAATTTGAAAACATTGTGATTCAAGCATATTTTAAACAGTTGTATGCAGGCATTACACTAAATCATGGGTAGACAACTTATGGCCCTCCAGATGTTCATGGAATATAGTTCCCACTGTCCCTCACCACTAGCAGCCTAGGTAGGGTGATGGCAGTAACAGTCCAAAAACATTGAAGCCTATGAGTTCACTAAACTGCATTAGCAGACTGAGCCTCAAGTTTGCTTATTTCTCCTCCTCCCCAATTTTAATCCACTGTGACTATATAGAGAATTTGGAAGATTTTGTCTTCCATTTAACTACACTTTAGTGTGTTGTCATTCTGAATTGTTTCATTATGTAGAACCTTTGAGACTAACTGGAAGAAAGAATTTGATTGCATGAGCTTTTGTAGACTTCCTCAGATGCATTATGGTTTGTTTCAACAAGCCAGCTTAATAATGCATGATTTGGAATTGGCCTGTTTCTGCCAAATCATAGGGTGTGTTTAGATATCCATGGTAATACCTTGGCCTTGTTATAAGTGAGTATGCTGCTAATTGTTTCCACAGCTGAACAAACCACAGGCCAAAGGTCCTCTTTTTCCATGCATTATTTACATATTATGATATTCAAAAACAGCAGGAGCTGATGTATTGGGGTTTTAGTCTTCCACAAGTCAGTGAAAGAAGGATGTTTTCTAAGGTTTGTATATCTTGTTGTGGAAGTAAGCAAATACTTTGGCTCCTGCCAGATTCAGACATTGCAATTTGTGTCTCATTTTAGGAGAAAGGTGGAAAATAAATAAACAGTGGACTTAATGTTCATAATTTGTTTGGCAGCTCATAGTACAAAAAGAAGAGATTAGGTAGTGTGCACAGCACTTATTGTAGCTTAACATGATGTCCAAGCTCAGCCAGTAGTTCTTCTAGTTCTGTTGTTTCTAATTATTTTAAATACAGTTTTTCATTGTTAAGCTTCACTTTTACATTTTTTTATATTGTATATTACTTAGTTCTCCCAATATTATATTGTGATGAGCCAGTAGTAACTCCATCTGCTGGCATGGGTAGCTGGATTGTCATGGTCTGCTCAACTAACTTCTCATTAGATCCAGCTCCATTTTCCACGAACTGTTCCAATCTGGCAGTAACTATCTGTTTTGCAATAGTGAATTTTCATCTGTTGATTATGTGCCAACAAATATTTGATATCACCTCTGGTTTTCTAATCTATACTACAGCTTAAAGTGTTTGTTTGTACACATGCTTAATTCTTCACAAGACTTGGTGTGCTATCTGATGGGACTCAAATGAAGACCATATTAAGATTTTAGTCATTAACCTTCTGCTCCTTTGGATACTTCCCAAGCAAACACTTTTGTATTTTTTGTTCTAGGATGAACATTTGTGAGCCAGTTTTGACCAAATTTGATATTTATGCTGAAGTTGATAATGTTCGGTTTAGGTGGAGTAGTGTATTTGTAAATCCAGCAGAATCAGGGAACAAAAATCCAAGCTTCTAAAAGTTGAGCTTTATTGTTGAAAGAATAATAACAACATGCAAAGTAAAAAACACAGTCCACTAAAGGATCACATCTTGCAGATGTGTCTAAATAAGCACAAAACTACAGATCCATGTTTCCAGATCTTAAGGCTACATTGTGAAGCAGTATAAACATATTATAGATCCATTGCGAAGTAAAGAGAAGAAAAAGGTACGATCCAATGGAAGCAAATAATAATAATATCAATGCCTAGCACAGAGTTTCTCAGTCCAGCCCCTCTCCACCTTTTGGGTGTTAACCTTCAGGTTGATTGGATGATCTGTATGTGATGTATGCTAACACAACCTCTTATTGTTCATCTTCCACCATGTGATCTACTTTCCCATAACAACTTTTATTATTGTTTCCTTATGTAAACAAGGATGCTTTCCCACCTAGTGGTTTTCTATTGTTTAGTCTCTTTAGCCATCTGGTGTGAGTTGTTTGTGCTCTGCCTAGAAGCATGTTCGCAAGTGGAAAAAATACAGGCACACACATCTATACATTTCACCTTTGACTGCATAGCCCATCTATACTCTGATAGATAATTCATGAGTGGTTGCAGTTATTGGTCAAGTTTGCATGGAATCTAACGTGATTTTTTAAAAATGACTGTTGATGGTACCACTTAGGCTCCTGCTTTGTTCAAGCCTTAAGCAAAATTATCAGCTGGGGAAGTACTGGATAAATTTCCTAACATTGTATAATTTGGATACTTAGAGCATGTTCAGTTTGTGCTTCCTGAAACAGCAATTAAATTTCTCCAATAAAAGACTTTTTAATTTGCAGCGGTATAGGAGACATTTGACTATGCATGCTGTGCTATAATACTTACATTGTTAAACTTAAACCATTAAAAAGCTGTTGTATGGTTCTTCGTATGAACTAAAGGTATCCTGAGTATAGAGCAGGAACAACCTATTCTTACTGTCAGTAGAGTTTAAATGTCTGAAAAGAGCATTTAAAGCAGTTTAGTTTCAGAAGGTACAATGGTTTAAAATCAGTTCTGAAGAAACTTTCAAGATCTTCAGAGCAAAAGCTGCAAAAAGGAACATGGTGATCCAGCTTTGCTCTTATTGTATGATACAGTATAAACTGTCCCTAATTGCCTTTAGTTGACAGTGTACACTGGTTTAAAGATGCTTCCATTTTAGTTAAAGACAAGATTACAGTATAAGGAACTTGGCCATATGGAAGAATGTACAGAAGGAAATGGATATTTCACTTTTGAAGGGGAAAGCATGCAACTTTCCAAGAGATTCAGTGAGTCTGCCTTGGAGATAATCTCCTTTCTGCAATGGATGCATTTCTTATGCTCTAAATCTCTTACAGATACTGTGATAACAGCAATTCCTAGAGTGAATTGGTTCAGATGTAGCCATTTTTGTTAAGCTTTTTTAAAAAACAAGATTTAACTATACTCGCATGTAATGGGAGCTTATAGATGGCACACCATAACCTCAAATGTGTTTCTCTCACTCCTCACCTTACAGGCTTCAGGACTTCCATTGTGGAGTTTCTTACTCTGGTTTGTAGTCAGAGATGAAATCAGTTGCTTAGTTTGGAGAAGAAACAAGAAACTCAAGTAGCCAGATCATAACAAGTTCTGGAGCTGGCACATAAGGAAGCTGTGTGGAATGACACTCAGTCTTGGCTTAGTAAAGCATGGTTTATTCAGCCCAAACCATTTGTTTTAGCTGGCCCAGTGTCTCAGTTCAGACACACCAAATGGGCAGTAGGGAAAACATGATTTTGAGCTGTTTTTGTGCTTTAGGTTATCAATACCCACATATCACATGTTCACTCCCATCTTCATGGTACAACATGCTCTAAGTATGGAGCAGTGATTGTGAGTAGGTACGTCAATTTGGACATCTCATTAAATAGTAGTTCACAAACTATGCTTCTGAATTGATCCAGGGTACATAGGCTTCTACACTTATGGTAGCAAATTGTTGCAAAATCCTATAATCGCTGTACTATGAAGAGATAATAAAATCACTGCATAGACTCTTTTGAAAGAGCTGATGTCTATGTTGTTCTCCAATAAATACAAAAACTACTGTTCATATGAGATCACACATTTATACCAATGATATGGGATGGATTAAGCACTTATTGCTTTATAAAAACTTTTCTTGCTATATAATAACTCTTGATTTCTGCATGCTAGGGAACAGCTGCAACCAACAATATATCAGCAACTCCAACATTTCTTTTCTTCCGGAACAAAGTACGAATTGACCAGTATCAAGGTGCTGATGCCGTGGGATTAGAAGAGAAAATCAAGCAGCACCTAGAAAATGATCCTGGAAACAATGAGGATACAGATATTCCAAAAGGATATGTATGTATATATTTTTTTAAAAAAAAAATTCAGTGAGCTGGCCTTGCAAAGTCCAGAGCATGGAAAAATTAGATTTGGATTACAACTCCCAGAATCTCCCAACCATCTGGGGAGAGAAAAAAAGTTCTGAGAAAACTTGTTTCAAAGAGAATGGAATGTCCTCTATTCTCCTTTCCACTTTAGAGCTCCTTGTTCCCTCTGAAAGGCTGCTTGAGAAAGTGAGGCCCAGAATTGCCTGTGATGCTGAAATAAAAATTGTAGAAAGCTCTTGACACATATGAAAGTCTTTTCCTAGAAAGTTAAACATACCTGAACACAATTGTGCTCTCAAGATATGAGGGAGATGGTTAAAAAGTGACAGATGCAAAGTAAGCTGGGAGAAAGGTTTAAATAAACAAATATTATTAAATAAACAAGCGCACATACATTTGTTTTCTCTTCACAAATTACTTTTAATAAGGAGAAATGTTCAAAAATTGTGTTCCCTTCCCCTCCCCGAAACACGTATATCTCTGGGATCTGAAATGGTATAGTCCTTTCTCACCTCACTGTGCTGCATCCGTAGTTTGGTTCAAAAGAAATGCTTGGAAAAGCCATTTTATATCTCAGTAATGCAACAGGCTAGTGGTTAGTCTGAACCTTTGTCAAAGGAAGAAAGGTTTGTACTTGCTGTAATTTTCCTAAAGGGAGATGGCCAGGGAAATGAGTTGTCTTTCAGCTTTTCTTATAGCCAGTACAAGAGAAGGAAGATGCTAGTGGGAGTAATACAGCAATGTTACCTTTTATCTGTATGTTTAAACTTTTGTAAGCCTCCTTGGATCACACAACTGGATAAATAATGAGAGGCATAAGAATAAAAAGTCATTTGGCTAAATCTGAAAAACTAGTAGTAGGTCTGTCATTTGGTGAGAGAGTTAAGATAGTAAAGCTTACACTGGACCTAAACACAGTTATTCAGATCTTTAATTATGTTTTCCAAGGCTCACACAAAGAACTTTATTTGCATGGTTATTTTAAGTTTACTATGGCCCAGGAGAACTGGAACACTTCTGATCTCAGAGCCAGTGCACATTGTTTTTGTTGTTGTTTTCGTGTGCCTTCAAGTTATTTTGGACTTAAAGCAACCCTAAGGTAAACCTATAATGGCGTTTTCTTGGCATAATTTGTTCAGAGGAGGTTTGCCATTGCATCCCCCTGAGATTGAGAGCATATGACTCGCCCAGTGGGTTTCATAGCTGAGCTGGGAATCCAACCATGGTCTCCAGAGTCATAATCCAATATTCAAACCACTACGCCACAGTGGCTCACCTAAAACATTGTGCATGTACAGTACTGATGAATGGTCAGAGGTAAGCTTTCGCAGGAGAACAAGTATGGGTAATCCACATTCCACTCAAAATTTTTTACCCATTGTTAAGAAATTCAGTATCATTGCATCTGCTTTAGATCCCTCCAACCAGCCCTGAGTAAGTAGGGAAATGTGGAATTCCCAAACCCTTTCTCAGTTACCCATTTTGAAGCTTTGAGAGAAAATTGTTCTCAGTGCTTTTGTGTGTTTTCCTTCATTCAAGGCTTTTGCTTGGGTTGTTCCTGATTTGTTACAGAAACTTATCTGATCTTGATGCTCATATATAAATGAGAACTCAGACCTGAAATTACAATGTTCACATTAGTTTCTTAGCAGTAATGATATAATGTTTATCTTAAAAGGAGTCAGTGCTTTTCTTCTGCTCAGAATAGTAACACAATCCCTGATAGTATTTAAAGTTTCAGCAAAGTGCCCATGCTGCTAATATTTCCACAGCTCAGTAGTCTCCACATTTCTATCAACGGCAGTGCTGTGAAGATTTGTTTTCAGTATTAGCAAATGCAATCCATTAGGCTTTGAGGGGAAATGGTATTTGTAGAAACCTAGAATTATGCTAAATGCAAAGACACATCTCTTTTGAGATGTTAAGTACTTTAAACTCACAGCTAAATAGACACAAACTCTGTAATGCAAATACAGCCCAATTTACCTTTCCAAACAAATCTTTCTTATGTAAATAATCCCCAAGCATATAGCCCACTTGAATTTGTACCCCTTCAAATGTTGTTTCTTGTACTGTGAGTGTGAGCATAATGTGCAGTGTAGAAGCCTTGACTTCAGAGGAGATCTCCCTTTTAACATATTATTTGCTTATAAAGCTTTTAAAAATGCCCTGAATATTGCAAATGGAAAATTAAAGAATTATAGAAAGGCTGTCCTTTTCATTTTGGTAAACTGATCCTCCCTCAGGCTTATATTTGTTTAAACTATGTACTATTCAATAGAGTTTAAAATTTAAAATTACAAATTATATTTTTGAGTCATTACAGAAAGAAAACAAGGGAGAAAGTTTTTTTAAAAAAAATCATTACATTTCTGTCAGGGGTGGGTGGGGGAATGTTAAAGTCAAGTATTTGTAACTTGGGCAGTAAAATTTCCAGATACATTATGCTACATTGCCCATGCTGGCTGGGGGTGTTGGGTGTTGTAGTCTAACACATCTGGAAGGCTCCAAGTTGATGAAGGTTGTATTATTGAAAGCTGCTCCCGTATATACAAAAATCAGCTTTTTAGCCATTCAAAAAGAGCCAACATTTACATATTTCCTCTTTTCTCCATGGTCATCCCTTGCGCATTTTTACTAAAAGGTAATATTGTTGTTTTTTTAGATGGCTAAAACTAATCTTTATAAATGTACATGCAGTGAATGGTCAAAGTTCATGGATAAAACAAGAAGTTACAAGATTTATCATTCTGTATAAGGGGAAAAATAAGTATTGCAGCTTTCATTTTTGCATTCTTACCATTTCTGTATAGTATATTACATGCAAGTTACCTATCCTATCTCTTTCTTTCAGATGGACTTGATGCCATTTGTTAATAAAGCTGGCTGTGAATGCCTTAATGAAAGTGATGAACATGGGTTTGAAAACTGTTTACGTAAAGACTCTACCTATTTGGAATCAGACTGTGATGAACAGGTATTCTGGCCTCTAGAGAATATTAATTTTTCTTTTAAAGCACAATAGTATTATTTTGACCACTCTCATTTGTATTTGTTTTTAATTTATCAATTGTGGCATCTAAATTGGCTTTGACTGTCTAGGAAAGAGAATAGCATCTAAAATTAATCCTTGCTCATGAATGCTATTTATCAATGCATTTAAAATTCTTCTTAATAGATTTTTTCCCCTCCACAGCTGCTTATTACGGTAGCTTTTAATCAGCCTGTCAAGCTGTATTCTATGAAATTTCAAGGGCCTGATAATGGTAAGTAAAACTACTTTCCACTTCAAAGGATGCATGCAGCCTCTGACATACTTTTTATTCCTATGGTCGTTTTCTTAATGCAAAGAACATGCTGCAAATTCCTCACCTATGGGCTTCTTTCTTGGTGTTCCTCCCTGTCTAAAGGTTGGACCTTACCATCAAATGCCATTCTGTCTCTGCATCATGTTGCAGAGAAAAATAAAGTGGCTAAAACGGTAATGTAGATTATGCCAATTTGCAAAACAAATCAGCCTTTCCTGTCTGGGACCATTCAGAATTAGGCATTCTCCATTGTCCTAGGCTGCTGCCACACTTCAGAATAATGTAGTTGACTTTCATGGTTCCATCCTATGGAATCCTGAAATTTGTAGTTGTGGAAACAGAGCTCTCTGACACAGAAGGCTAATATGTCACAAAACTACAAATCCCAGAATTCCATAGTATTGAGCCATGGAAGTTAAATCAGTGTCAAATGGTAGTATTTCTGCAGTGCAGATGCAACCTTAGTTCTTTTAAGTTATTTGGCAATTGAAAAAGGGGGATATTTTCCTAATGGCTTCATTGGTACGTTTGCACTGCAGAATTAATGCAGTTTGACACTGCTTTAACTTTAACAATGCTATGGAATTCAGCCCCCCAAACACCTAGAGGACCATGTATTCTTCACCTGTGTGCTAAAGCTCTGAAGTAGTTATAGAAACTAACTAAATTCTCAAAAAAGCAGGTGGATAATGAGTTTGTACTGACTCAGTTCACACTCAAATTGAACCTGAATTAAATCAGTCCTTTTCAGATTGCAAGCTTAGAGAATTTGATTGGTTTCCATAATCACTTCAGTGCTTTAGCACATGGGTGAGGAACATGTGGCCCTCTAGGTGTTTTGGGGGCTGACTCTTACCAGCCCAAATTAGTGATGAGGAGATTTGCAATCTAAAAGCACCCTCTTTGAGGATTGCACTCACTGTAGATAAAAGTTAACTTATGTAGCAGTCTGGATTTTAGGCTGAATAATTTGTCTCCTTTTAGTTTATAGAAGTGGGGTACACACAGTAGCATTTCACATACGAACATTAAAATCATGTTTTTGAGATGTATAACAAGGTTTATTAATATTTATAACAGGACAAGGTCCCAAATATGTAAAAATGTTTATTAACCTTCCTCGATCAATGGATTTTGAAGAGGCAGAAAGAAGTGAACCGACTCAGGCTCTGGAACTAACACCAGAAGACATTAAAGAAGACAGTATTATCCAGCTTCGTTATGTAAAGTTTCAGAATGTTAACAGTGTAACTGTGAGTATAATGCCTCATATTCCTTCCTTGTTTATATAATTGAGTAACATTTTAGATGGCTACCTAAACAAATGAAAATGTTACGCGCACTCTGGAGGCTAAAGAATTTTTAAAAATGAGTTATGAAAGAGAGCTCATTCAGAGAAGTAATTAAAATCTGGAATCAATTTCTTTGGGATATAAAATGGCCAAGATTCTCCCTCCTGAAGGACCTTGGAACTCTGAAACCTGTTTCAGAGACCTGGGAGACCTTCCGACAGAGATTTATGGCACACAAAGAGCTACAAGAGGAGAGGAGAGGAAGGAGAAAAACTGTCCAGATTTCACTAGCAGTTCATGAAATTGTACACACTTAGCCACTATCTCCTCGCTTTTTATCTTTGCATTTATAAAAGGAGTATTTCTTATACTAAGAGTTGCTACAGCAATAGGGGCAATTTGTTAGTTATCAGAAGCCTGCAAAGATTACAGGTATGGAAAACATGATATCTGCGCTTATTAGCCCTTGCAAGGAGAATCAGATTTGAGTCCTGCCATCTACTCTATGTGACTTCACTATTTTCTGTTATCAACCCTAAAAGAGTTAGACTATCCAATATGGCTGACTAACCTTTGGCTTGACTTTTCCATGAGTTTCAAATAAACTGAATATTTCACAAGCTCTTCCACACTTTAACTCGGTACTGAAATTTTCTATTTCAGTTATTTGTTCAGTCCAATCAAGGTGATGAAGAAACAACAAGAATTGCATATTTTACATTTATTGGAACACCAGTCCAAGCAACAAACATGAATGATTTTAAGCGGGTATGTTGAAATCTCTCTTCTCAAACTGCAAATGGCAGTGTTCACAGAAGAGCTTTAACTATGATCTTCTGACTTCCATATTTTATATCCAGAAATTGATAGCTTTTTGGATTTTTGAAATTGAATGTCAGATTTGTCTTGCATATCTCTCTTGTGTCTTTTCTTTTAATGAACTGTCAAAGATGAGCAGCTTCTTTAAAAAGTTCTTAAAACGAATGTCTTTTTCAGCCAGGGATTTCCAAAATTGGTTGCTTTATCCCCAAAGGTCTAGTGCCTAGCTTTATCCTCAGTAGTCTAGTGTAGTCTACCTAGTGTAGAATGAGGATAGTTGGGAAGTCATATCTTGTCTACCTTCCTCTCTGCCATCCTATAACACTGCACATGAAGCAATATGTATTTTCTCTGCCCCAATCTCTCAGACAGGTTGGAATAAATATGAACAGGTTTTCTGTATAAAATTCACCTGTTCTCTTGTACATATTCTGCCTTGCAGATTCAGGGGTTTTTTGTAGGTACAGTGGGCCCTCGTTATTTGCACAAAACAAGCCTGAAAAGGTGGTGGGACCTCTTCAGGTGATCTTAAATCCTTATAGGCTCATATAGGCAGATACAGACCTTAAAATTGCAAGGACCCAAGCCATATAGGGCTTTATGGGTGAAAACCAGCACTTCTAATTGTGCCTAGAAATAGACCAGGGGTAGGCAACCTTTTTGAGCCGGGGGCCGGGTTGCTGTCCCTCAGACAATTGACGGGCCGAAGCACCATAAATAAATAAATAAAAATTAAAATTAAAAAAGAATTAAAAAATTTAAAAAAATGCACGCACACTCTCTCAGCCCCAGAAAAGCCATGGCAAAACCCCTGTGAAGATTTTGCCAAGAAAACCCCAAGAACAAGTAATAACAACAATAATCAATATCATCATGGGGGGGCGGCGGCGGTGGGGGGGCGGCGGCGGCAGGACCGGTTTGGGGCCGGTCCAAAGGCCTTGCTGGGCCGCATCCGGCCCCCGGGCCGTAGGTTGCCTACCCCTGAAATAGACTATTAGCCAGTGGAGTTGTTGCAACAAGGGAATTGAAACACCTTGGCTACAGGTCTCTTGGTTAGCTGAAGTTTCTGAACACTATTCAAAATCAGTTCCACATAGAGCACATTACAGTAATCCAAATGGGATTAAACCAGCAACAATGGGGCCATCTTGGTCTCTCTTGAAAGGGAGTTCCAAAATCTGTGAGCAGCCACTGAGAAGGCCTTCCCCCTTGTTTGCACCAAACAAGCCTGAAAAGGTGGTAGGACAGATAGGAGGGCCTCTTCAGATGATCTTAAAATCCTTGGATGCTCAAGTCACATTATATTTTTTAGTAGCATAGTAAAATGGTGAAGTCCCATTATATTTAATAGCATAGTAAAAAGGTGTCCCTTACATAAAATGGCAGAATCAAGCTTTGTTTTTTGGAATTTTGAAAGTATTTTCAAGTATTTTCACACCTTGAATGGTTGAATCTATGAATGCAAAATCTGAGATTATGGAGGGCCGACTGAAGTACAAGGAGAGAGCAAGACAAGTGTGAGAAATAATACCAAGAGAATGTATATTTGCTGTTGAAGTTGGTTCACCAATCCCTGGAAGCTCTGGTTAGCCACACTCTCTCTGTATTTGTTGCATATTTTTTTCAGGCTTAATAATAATAATAATAATAATAATAATATCATCATCATCATCCCACTTTCCTACTGGTATAGGGTCTCAAGGCAGCTAACAGAGACTCAAGGCAGCTCTCCTTCCCTAGGTCATATGCAGACCTAGATACCATTTTCTCCCTCTTATATTTTTATTGGTGCTAGAACACCAGTTATTTTTAACTATTTTAGTAGCGCATTTAATTTAATTTTTTTAAAGGGGGGGACTTGTTTTTATCATGTTTTATTGTTTACTGTGGGGTTTGTTTTATCTTTGTTAACGATGTAAGCCTCCTTGATTGCCTTGGCAAAAGGTGAGGTACAAAAATAAAATTTATTATTATTATAAAATTATTGACTTGTACAGATATGATGCTAGATACTAGTAAACTGTCTTTCATGTAGTTCAGAGGTAACACAGTATTGTAGAGCAGAAGGAACTCTGCCTTTCTGGCTCTGGACTGCAGCCTCAAAAGGAGGCTTGTATTTCTTAAAAGACAGTAGGGAGTAAAGGAAGACATGCAACCTTTTGGAATCCTTGACTTAAGAAGTACATTTAAATGTTTAAAATGTGCATGGTGTGTTGGTAGAAACATTTGGGAATACAGAAAACTTGATCATTTGACTTAATGTGATCAAGGTTGACACTGGGTGCTGTGTACTAAAGACTATAACCAGCCCACTGTTTGTCCACAAACTATTTATGTGTGTTCACTGAAGGGTGATGGTTGTTGTTGTTGGGAGGGAATGTTGGTGTGTGGTTTGGTCTGGTGTTTTTTTGTTGTTGGTTTT
>CM034703.1:18253802-18266712 GCA_020142125.1 Phrynosoma platyrhinos | reverse complement strand
TTTTTTTTTTTTTTTTTGCATTCAGAAATGTTTATCTGTTCATGTTGGAATCGTAGGAAGATTTATATATTTTTTCTAGATTCTGTACTATAGAAGGGGAAAGATACTTGAGGAATGGGAATTCAGGAAATAGTATGACTGAGAACAGTCATAGATTGTGACAAGTTTGAATAGCCAGTGAGATGGTCAGGTACAATGGAAGGCAGGAAATCCTGTACTTTTCATTGTTACATAGAAAGAAGATGTTTTATAGGTGCAGCTTATTTATGCAAATAGCAAGGGATATCCCTTCTAAAATGACTACCTTATTTTCCTGCGTATAAGACTACTTTTTAACCTGCAAAATCTGTGGTTGAAGTTGGGGGGGTCGTCTTATATGCCGGGTATAAGGATAAGGAGGATAGAAGTGCTAAAACTCTATATGTTGACTGGAAAAAATGGGGGTCGTCTTATATGCCGGGTCGTCTTATACGCCGGAAAATACGGTGTTTCTTTAATTACCTCTTTGCCTCTAGTCATCCTAATACATGGGTTCCCAACCTTTCAGGTCCAGTGGCATTTTTAGTATTCTCAGTGTGTTGTGACCACTCTCTCAATATTACTATTACAGTGTGTCTAGTCACAAAATGCAAGTTTCCCAGAAGGCAGACTAGTGAAATTAAAAGAAGAATCTCTTTTTTGAGAACCAAGAGCTCCAAAATGCAAAACTGTTCTTTTGAAAACCCTTATTACTACTCCAGTTTCAATTCCTGAGAAAGTAAACTCATGTGCCTCAAAAAATAGTGTGTTGACTAATAAATTGAATTACAGAAAGGATCCGAGTTCCAAATGCCAGATTGCATATTTGTATCTACAAAGCGCAACCAAATGCCCATTTAACAGAAAGCCAGCTTCTGAAATGAACACTTATGCTTCACCACATACAACAAAAAAAGGAGAAAAAGCAAAACATACATTCCAAACATAAAACAGCTGACAGGCAGCCTCACTACCACCTCCGGACATTGCAAAAGCAATGCATCTCTTTGCATCTGACCACCTTCTCTATCCCAGGGGAGTCCCTACCATCCCTTCTAATACCCCAGGATACTTTTTAATACCACACAGTGATGCATGCTTGAAAGCAAAGCACTTGGTTGCAGTCTCACTCATCTAGGGTCCAGTAGAATTCTTGGAAATTCTGGAGGCAGCTGTCTCTTTTGCAGCATGACAGCCTCCACATTTAAAATAAATAAAATAAAGCAATTTAAAAAAAAAACATAGAGTTGCAGGCATAACATTGGGGATTCTAGAATTATCCATCTTCTATCAGTTAGTATCCATAGCCTCGACTGACTGAATTGACAGTGTTGAGTTGCTTGAGGAGAAATGAGGCTAATCAACAGAATCATTTACCCCTCAGCTATGAATGGTCCATTGTTACAAAAACAATAATGAAAAATCACTTTAACATGGATGTTACCTTGACGTTTTAAGGGTAGGGAGGAAGGAATCTTAAATTCCTTTTTATTTGCTGTAATTGTTGAGAAGTTACACTTTTTTACATCTTGCAAAATTTGACCTGCATTGCTAAGATTGAGAGAATAAAAAGAAAGAACACGGTTCAAAACACACTGCAGAAATAATCTGGCTTGAGACCACTTTAACTGCCCTGGTTCAATGCTAGGGAATTCTGGGAACTGTAATTTTGGGAGACATTTAGTCTTCTGTATCAGAGAGCTCTGGTGCCGCAACAAACTCAATTCCCAGGATTCCCTAGCAGTAAACTAGGCCAGTTAAAGCGGTCTCAAACTGGTTTATTTCTGCAGTGTGTTTTGGACCCATGCCTTACACATAGTGCAACCCAGCCACCTCTATGGAAGAGACTGGCTTATATTGGTGAATTGAAGTAATGCAGCCATATTAGATTGCTGGAGTGATTCTGGCATGGCCTCTAGGCTTATCAGAGCAGTAATGTCAGCTTTGTGTCTGAGGATGCATGCCTGAAACTATCACAGATAGAAGCAGAATTATCAGAGAGCTTCGCCAAAGCCTGTGTTGATGTTGATATTGTGGGATAGAAAGTGATCAGAGCTACCTAAATTTGAGGTTCATCTTCAGAGTTGGGAATGCCCTTGGAAGTGGAGATCTCTGGGGCTTAAGAAAGGCTACAAAATATAGTTTGTCCATACCTACTCTAATAATAAACAACATGGAACATACATACTAAAATCCCGAGTAGTATACAAGTAGCTTGGCTACATGACACTCACGTAAAGAAATGAATTGATGTTTTGATTAGTCATACACAAAATAATGTAGAGGGGAATATGAGACAACGTAGAAAATGCAAAATCTCCCCTAATCAGTATTCAGTACCATTAATACTGTGTTCATGTGTGAAGTTTTGACATGTTCAGCATATCAGAAATGGTTATAAATCAAACCTTCACAGCCCTTGTTCCTTCCTGTTCAAGTCTCTCTCCCTACTGCAACCTCTTCAGTGAGTTCTATCCTTGCTTAAAACATCTGCTTCAGTGAGTTCTATCCTTGCTTAAAACATTTCCTTCCTAATCTCTACTGTGATTCTAACTGCATTAATTAGAACGCCAACTAAAATCCAAATTATAGTATAACAGGCTTAAAAAAAACCTACCAAAAGAAACAGTTGGTGAGAGAATTGTGTTTTAGACATTAGCTGAAAAGGTGGGTAATTCTCCTAGTATCTCTTGTTAGGAATACAAGTTGCATCACTTCCAACAGCCATTTTGGCTGGTTTTTGGCAGTGGTTTTGGTTTTTCCAGGATTGGGGTCTTTAGGAGACTGCCATCTTTGCAGCTGGTTTAGTGACAGTTTGACCCATTTTCTGGCAAAAAAAACCCTCCCGCAAACCAGCATGTACTTTTTTTAAAGAAATGTACAGGGTCTTTGGGGAAGTTCAACAGGCGTTTCATGGGCCACACTTTGGGGTCCCGAGGATACTTTGCCCACCCATCATCTAAAATATTCCCAGTCTGTAGTGCCCACTGAAAACATAACAGAAGATTAAGTAGTAAACTTTTCTAGATAACTTGTCAGGAAGGTTATCAGTCAGAAGCATCTTCTGACTTAGTTTGGGTCTTCTCTATTGTTAACACAAGATGTTTGGGAATGGTTTGGCTGCTGCATGCTTTGCTGAAACACTGCAGACTTAAATTCAGAAGCATGAGCAAGGATAAAGAGTGCAATCCCTTCAACCTCCATGTTAGAGTCAAAGTTGAGATAGCCTGGGTGAGTTTATTTGTTTTTTGTATTCTTTGCTAGCTGATTTGAAATGGAGGGTGGACCTATAGCTTCTGTAAGTGAATATTCTACTGCTCCCTTTATGCTGCAGGGTATCTAGGTTTTTTAAAAAATGCATGTGAAATGCATCTGCTTCTTTGTGTGTGCCTTGCCACTTCCATTCTTCCCTGTTCATTGGCTAATTTGCTTCATTGTAATACTTTGTTTTATTATTTTTCAGCATTTCCCTGGCCCAAAGAAATAAAAATGCGGAAGATTTTTGTTCTTAAATGACCCTTGCTTACACCGCCCTTTTCTCCCTGCTTCCTCTCTTCATCTAGCGTCTCCTTTCTCCTTACCACATTTTCACTGCTTTTGGTACCACCACTTCCTCTCTTCACCTTCTGGGACAGCTTTCTTGGTTTTCTCATGGACTCATATTTGTTTTAATATATCATGTTAAAGTTCTTCTTTTGTACATTTCCCCCCCCCTTTCTTCATATGTATTACTGTGCAGCTGGATGTTTCAAGGTTTGCTTAGTATTTAGACCCATATATTCAGATATTCCACAGTGGACCCTTAGTATCTGCCGGGGTTTGGTTCCAGGACCCCCTCTGAATACCAACATCCATAGATATTCAAGCCCCATTAAATACGGTGACAAAGTAAATTGGTGTACCATATATATATATATATATTTTCATTCAAGCCATAGATGTCTTGAATCCATGGGTATGGAATCTGTGGATAAAGAGGGCCAATTGTACTTACATTTTCACAGTGGAGCATGGAAATGGAAGAAGACTAGTGCTTTTTCAGCTGCAACCCTAGCTTGGGTGACCTGTAGCTAAATTTTCTAAATAGGGTTTTAAGCATTCATAGTTCCTTGAAACCCTTCAAAGCAGTAGCCTTTTAAACCTTACAACTGTCCTCATATAACTACGTTCTGAAATTAACTGCTAATTTCAGAACATAGTATGAAGCAGCCTTATAGGAATCAAATCCTTGGACCTTACAGCTCAGTACCGTCAATTCTCAGTGGCCCCAGTTCTCTAAACTGCTAAGTGGAGGAGATCAAGACACTGTACCTGCGATCTTGTCTGCTCTTCAAAGCAATTTCTGTTGTACAGTGGGCCCTTGGTATCCACTGGGGTTTGGTTCTAGGAACACACACACATACCGTGGATACCAAAATGCATGGATGCTCAAGTCCCATTAGATTCAATGGCATAGTAAAATGATGTCCCTTATATAAAATGGCAAAATCAAGGTTTGCTTTTTAGAATTTGAATATTTTCAAGATGTGGATGCTTCAGTCCATGGACAGCAGCCTTTCACTTATGGGTTTTTTAAAATTGTGGTGTTTCTTTGGATGTAGAAGCTTGAATTTTATCATGGATTCTTTCACAAGATTGTTTGATTATGTAAATATAAAGGGAAGGGACTGTCTAAAGTTGTCACTCCTATCACAAAAATGAATATATGAGTTAAACCACATCTTTGCTGGAGATAGGCAAGCAAATCAATAAAAATAATGGATTGGTATTACGAAGTGCTGTAATAATTGTTACTGCCTTTTTGGTGTTATCTTCTTAACCTGAAACACCATTAATGAATGCAGCATAATTCACATCCCTTGAATACTTCCATTTCCTTCAGGCACTTTTCAAATAGAAGTCCAGTCTAGAATATGATATGTTTGTTGTTCTTACTTTCCTTCAAGTCGACTCTGATTTATGGTGCCCCTATCATAGGGTTGTCTTGGCAAGATATATTCAGAGGAGGTTTGCTTCTGCCTTCTTCTAAGACTGAAAGAATGTAACTTGACCACGGTGGGTTTCCATTGCTGAATGGGGATTTGGACCCTCATCTTCTGGAGTCCTAGTCCAAGACTCAAACCACTATACCACTTTGGCCCCTTAATGGTACATTAACCATTGGGTTATATCATGCAGCATGATAATATTAAATAATGAAGTTTGGAAAGAGTTGGCAGGGTTGTGCATCACATGTCATAATGCAGTCTACTTTGGATAGTATTGCGTATGAGTTACTTCTAAATGTGTGGAACTACTGGTCACATGTAAGTGGTAAAGGAGTTTTCTTATAATGAAGGGAAAAATCATTTTGTTTCTTGTGTAAGGTGTACAACTAATAAGAATCAAAAAGTGTACCCAGAGTAATGAGATATCTTATTGAAGGGGGATTATGCTGTTGCTATTATATCTTTCTTAGGGGCTAAGCAGACGGCGCAAAGCGCCGTCTTCAGGGCAAGGAAGGGGAGGGGCAGCCCCAACCCCTTTCCCAAAATGTCCTCGGAGCAGCTGGCCCTCCGCCCAGCCGGCGCTCCGAGGATGACCTCCTGCTGCAGCGTCCGTACACGCTGCAGCGGAAGAGTTGCTGAAGGTGCGCCGGCAGCCTTTTGCGGTGCACCTTCGGCGATTTGTGGAAGGAGCACTATTTTAGCGCTCCTTCCAGGGGTGGCAAAGCTGCGCCACGGGGCCGAGGTGTGCGGATACCTCGGCCCCGCGGTGCCCGTCTGCTTCCCCCCTTAGCCCTAATGATCATGTGTCATTGTAAAGATGTTTTTTTCCTGGGAGTTCTAACTGCTGTCAAACAATGCCAAAATGTTTAATTTTGCAGGTAATACATATGGGCCACTTGAGCATTTCCCCTTCTGAATGGTATCAATTTAATTTTTTGAGATGGTCCACCTCTGCTAACATCATAATTGTCTAATTTGTGGTGTAACTACTTAATCCAAACTGGAGCATCATGCTTTAAACAAAACTGGAGAATAAATATTTTTATCCCTGTCTAATTTAGCTTTGCCTTTTTGTAACATGCTTTATTAAATCTTAACTTGTTTGAAATTATTTTCACTTGGTATTACATGTGGTTCTAATTCTTCATTGCCCTGGTTCTTTTGAGAATTGATATCTGCATGCCAACTTTATCTATAACAGACCAGGGCCCCATCCACACTGCAGAAATAATCCAGTTTGACACCCCTTTAACAGCCATGGCTCAATGCTTTGGACTTCTGGGAACTGTAGTTGTGACACAACAGCATTCTGACAGTTTCTCACGAAACTTAGACATTTAGCCTTCTCCGTCAGAAAGCTCTTGCACCACAACTAGATACAGATCCAGAAGTTAACAGCATTGAGCCATGACACTAAAGTAGTGTCAAACTGGATTGTTTCTGCAATGTGGATGCAGACTTCATTTTTATTTAGATCATTGGTACTCAAGCTTGGATCCTCCAAATATTTTGGGCTTCAACTCCCAACAGTCAGGAATTCTTGGAGATGAAACATCTGGAGAAACAAAGTTTCGGAACCACTGATTTATAATGGATGTAAGAGTATGACTTAAAATGGATCCAGATAATGTTGACTATGAATTCACATAATATCTGTAGTAATCAGATGTTATTTCAGATGTTATCAAGCTGTATATTAGCATTGTCAGAAGACTTCAGTATTTTATGTGAAGTTATGAATATTTTAACTGCCTTATTAAATGCATGGTGTGTTCAAAGAAGCCTGCAAAATGGGTATTACCAGCCAACCTGCCAGTTGCTCTTCTCTGAATAAGAGTGAAGATAGATTTGGGATTTCTGTGTTTTCATGTTCGAATAAGGTGTTTCTCATCCTCCGCCTGCTCAGCAAGATCAAGCCACATTGATAATGTTCATGCATTACATTGAACCACAGTTTGGCACTACATGGATGAATCCATATGAACACAAGCTAAGAATCTCCCTTGAGCACTTTCCTTTAGTATGGCTAGGAAAATGCATTGCTGAATTTGCAAACCAAGTTGACAACAAACACTGTTTATTACTTCAATTTGCATACTCACATACCCCTATTCCGATCTTACTTTAATTGGGTCAATCAGTGTAGACAATCTGCACAAACTGTATTTTACTTTATGGGTGTTTTGAGAAAATTGTAAATTATTTCTAGTTTTCTATTTCAACTTAAGCTTTTAAAATGCCATAGGATTTGGGAATACAGTGTGCAGGCAGTTTCTTCATGTTACAGTTCACTACAATGAGATTCTTTCTGCATGCCATCCCATAGTAGGACCAAGCAATCCTTGTTTAACTGTGGTATAGGATCAAGTATGGGAATGTCCCTAATTCTGCCTTCCATTCAACTTTCATATTTAAACTCATATGTGATTATTACATTACAGTCACATTTGAACAATACTTTACTTTGTTGGCTGCATACTAAATTCTTCTAATTGTTCTTCTGTTTCATTCTCGGCTAGTTTAGAGTTCACAATCACATCCACACAGCACAAGAAAAGAATGCATGCTGGAAAAGACATCAGAGTCCAGATAACATAATGGTTTGAGAGTTCCTTGTTTGTACTAAGTGCTAATGACTTTTCTCTTCTAATAGGTGGTAGGCAAGAAAGGAGAGAGCCACTGAGTACATGGGAAATACTGGAAAGCCTTATTGTAATCAACATGAGATCTTCAGATTATCTCCAACTGCTGGGAAATTGCTTGACCGTAGCCAGAGACTGTCAGTCTGTTCCATTTTAATACCATTATAAATAAATCACTGCATTTTGTTAATATGGGATTTCACTAAAGTGTTTTCTGTTGTAATCTTGGAACATAAATTTGTAAATAAAATTCATTAATTTTGCCAAGTTGCTTAATGGAAGATTCACTGTATCACTTTAAAAGTGAAAACTAGCATCATACCTCCTAATTTAACTATATGTATAGAGAGGTGTTTTTGTTTTTTGTTTTTAAAAAAATGCTAATATATTTGTTTCTTGGTCTCTGTTTTTAGAGATGGGTTTTGTTCAGTTATAAGTGATAAAGACTTTTTTAAAAAAAGAGGTATGTGATTGTTATAATCTTAGCTTATTTTAAGAGAGCATGGGTACTCCTTCAAGAGTTTGTTTTGCCTGAAGTCTGCTTTGTTGAGACACTGCAGGGTGGAAAGCCCAGTGCTCCCGCCCACACACACGAACCAGTTACTGCTTTCTAAAATGGCCTGCCAAGTCTCATGAACCCAGACATTTCTCACTCACGGTTTCCTGATGGAGGTGGAAACACTTAGAACAAAGGGCTATACATTGCTGACCCTTACCAATTGGATTTCCCTGGGGTGCTTTCATTGTCGTGCTTCCAAAGCACCATCAGTATCTGCAGTTTTCCAAAATAACTGATGCCTTGTTGAAATATCCATCTAGACTGATAGCACAGGCAGGTATGTACTTAATGTAAAAGAGGAGACTGGAGCTTTGAATTAGTCTTGCCCTAAGCTAATTTTGTAGAGGCTGTCTTCAATATTTTCTCTAAAGGCTGAGCTCATTGGGGAAGGCGGAGATGTCATGATCAGCTATTTTTGATATCATAATATTTGGAGTAAGTTTGTTTTGACATTGGGGCTAAACTTTTGGTAGAGTCACTATGTGTCTGTGGGGTTTCTTAAATAGAAATATTCATGGCAGATAGATATCTCTTTTGAAGGATAAGTTGCTGTGCTGGATTGTTTTAAGCCTCTTTTGTAAATCTCCTTGGCACAGTGCCCCATAAAGAATATTTTCAAATCACACATTGACCAGCACTGTGTCCATATGAGGTTGCTTTCTAAGTCACAGTAAATTTTAACAAAGAGATTTTAATTGGAATAATTACTTTGTTGACTTAAATTGGTTGTTTTTCTAAGTACAATAATCCTAGGAAGAATTTAAATCCTAGCTTAATTAGTATTCTGTAATTTTATTTATTTTTTGTTAAATACTGCAGGCATTTTTGTCCTGCCTTGGCAGATTTAGGCATTAATACCAAATTTAATTATTCTGCATAAAGAGTTGGACACAATCCACCAGCAATGTTCCCTACAAAAGCCCGTTGGAATATGGAATGGGAGTTAGCTATGTTTAGAGAGAGTGACAGTTCATTTCATCAAGTGCAATGTGCAGCAAATGAAACAATGCAAAGAGGTCATGTCCTAGGTTCCAGATAGACTTTTCCAGAGTCTTTCATTCTCATAAGTTTCTAATTCTGACCCTCATTTCATTGTTTGTTTTGGTGATGTAGTTCCCCTTTATGGGTGTAATTAGAATGTTTTACCTTTTTGTTTTTCTACAGATTTTGAGGTTCCTTCTTAATCTATTGTTCCATTTGTCTTTAATGCAGATAGTACTATTTTGGCTATGAGCTCTCTCCACCCCATCTTGGAATTTTCTTTGCTCTTAGCATATATGATAGAAATATTTGGTAGGAACATAGAAAACTGCCTTACATTGATTCATACGGTTAGTCCATTTAACCACACATTGTCAACACTGACTGTTAGATCTGGTAAGTTTCACATAGGCGTTTCCTCCCCTTCTTAGAGATGCTGGAGATTGAATCAGGTCCTTCTGCCTATGAGACCATCTGTGCACTGAGCTCTTGTGAAAGTGGACATCCAACCTTTTGTGAGGTGTCCAGTACACACAGTACACAACACTCCTCAAGTGGCATGGGCAGCAGGGCCCCTGGTAGGAATGAAAATGTCTAATCTTTCAGATTACAGCTCCTATCATTCCCAACCATGACTGGATATGATGGTGATTAGATTTCAACAAATGGAGGACATATGCATGGGTCAGAATATGGGAAGAGCCTTGAAGAATCGTACCAAAGAGCTATTAAAGGACTGTATACTTTGACTGGTTAGCAGATCCAACTTAGTAGTTTAGAAGCAGATTGGAAGGCAACCACCTGCCCCCATTATTTTTACATTCTTGCACTTAGGGCTTAAGCAGCCTGCCAGAAATAGTGCACATTAAATTGAGGCACTGCCCTGGCTCAGGGCTAAGGAATCATGGGAATTGTAATTTATTGTGGCACCAGAGCTCTCTGACAGAGAAGGCTCAATGTCTCAGAAAAAAATACAATTCCCATGATTCCCTAGCACTGAGCCAGGGCAGTGCCTCAATTTAATGTGCACTATTTCTGGCAGTCTGCTTAGGCCCTTAGAGGTGGCTCAGAATTTGATGGCTCAGCATAGATTATCATTTGCTATTAGCCAAGAGTGTGTGTAAATCCACTTTATTTGAAAACTATCTCAGCCAGTAGTGATTATTATTCTTGTAATTGTTTGTACCATAACAGCATTCCAGATAATCTTACAAACCTCTACTCTTGTCTGTGGCCTGGTTGAGAGCATAATGGGCTAGATACAAAAACCACCATTACTGCATTTGTGAACATTTGACCCACTTGACCAAAAAAATTGCTACAGTTGCTTTTGTATGCAAGAGGTTGTTTTTCCTCATGTTGTATGGACTGAGGTAGCTTTGATCTCATTCTTAAAATGGTTACGGATGATGTGTCCTGAAATAGGGCATACACTCATACCCCCCACCCCCCCCACCCCCGTTCACAGACTTGCTGTCTGCAGTTTCAGTCCTTCGCAGATAGCAAACAAGGAGGGACAAAATGGCGTGTATGCCCCAGGTGAGCACAGCCATTATAACCAATGGGGCTTGAGTATTTATGGTTTTTTTCTGATTCGGGGGGGATCCGGAACAGATCCCCCAAAAATCGGAAGGGACGAGTGTAGTTAGTAAGTAACCTCATAGAAAGATGGCAATATAGACTACCACTTGTTTTTATTATAATTTTCAACCACTAACTTCCTTTTTGAATTATTGAAGTGCCTCATCGTGTTACTGACCTCATATTTGTACCTTAGGAGGATTTGATTACTGAGCAATGATGTTCTTGTATAAGAATTGTGAGTGATTTTTTATATTGTCGAAATCACTCCTACAACATTTGTCCACATGGTTCCTATGATTGTTAATAGTAATCTATGGGAACTGCTATAATTTAGTTGATAGAATGTTTTAAAACAAATGTGTTAAATGTATTTGGATGAAATAGGAGGGGTATATATGAGTTGAATTTGTTAATATTTTAGCACGGGGTAGGCAACATTTCCCCTTTAAGGGCCGAGGGACTTCAGCTCCCAGAATCCCAGGAGCTATTGGCCAACATGGGACTATTGGCCAACATGGCTGAGGCTTCTGGGAGCTGAAGTCCCTCGGCCCTTAAAGGGGAAAGGTTGCCTACCCCTGTTTTTAGCATATCCTGGGATAACAAATAAGGGAAAGAATTAGTGACAAAACGTCTTGCAAAAAGTTACTGCTTTTCATTAAATTACACTACATGGTTATAATGCTCTTAACTACATGTCTATGTCAGCAAGAGTCTGAGGATGGGATCCTGACATTGAAAATGTAATCCTGCACACCAATGAAAGGCACAGTGGCTGGCTGGCTGGCTGGCTGGCTGGCTGGCTAGCTTGCTTTCAATGCCCATTGGCAAAAGTGCTTGCATCTTGAATTTTATTGTGGTCATGTGCTCTTTCCATATTAAAGTCACAAAACTGAAATAACAAAGGAAGAATAAAACAATTTGTGTATATCTGCTAGAACAATTTAGCTCTGTGTGACAATGAAAAAAACTTGGACAAATGCATTACCAACTTTTTATAGCCCTTGTAAGGAGATGAAAAGAAGATAAATTATAGGGCATCTCAGGTTAGAGTACATATTCCATGGAGAAATATGCAAGTAAGTTTTCAGGGACTCATCCCTTACATGGTGTTGAAACGGAATTCTCAGAGGTTTGCCCTACAGTAGTGCTATAAATAAAGCCTTGAGACTTGCTAGTATAGTGTTGAGTCTTGCTTTGTTATCTTGGGTGTTCTTGAGGAAGATCAAATAGGAAGGCAGAATACCAAAATCAGGTAGGAATCCGTGGGGCATTAGGTAACAGATTCTGTTAGCCAATACATTTAAGTATTGCATGTCATTGTGGGTGAAGACTAAATGCTTGCTAATGCTCCATTGTTATTTGAAGGAATTCAAATGTAATGCCACTCTTAAAAGTGATAAAATGAAGTCATTTACTAGAACATCCATCTATTAACATATAAAATATGGAATATAAAATATTATAGCTGGTTGTAGAGAGAAGGACATGTGTGGGGAAAAAATTAGTTTCTGAGTCCATACAGGAAGGTGTGTATGTCTTGCAATTTTGTATGGAAGATTCAGAAAACATGGCTTCTTTCTTGCCCATGTTCTTTCCAGAATTTCTCCTCTACAGTATTCATACTGCCATTCCCTAAAATCCCTTGCTCCTGCAGAATTCTATTTTATGATAGACTTCCTTTCATCATTGGGCTGTGCCATGTCATTTCTTCATTCCCAACTGGTTCTGCATCTCCTCCCACCCCAACATATTTTTTTTATCCTTAAAATGGTGGGGGGAGCCAAAAGCTCCACAATTATTCTTTAGAGCTGAGACCTCTATCTCTTTCCCCATCCTGGTTTCATTTCCTTTTTGGACATTGATTTTTAATTGCCACCCCAAAATCTGCATTACTGAGCAAATTTCTTCATTGTCCATTTTATACTGAGAATACTGTAGAATGCCTATGTAATGTCACTTCTTTTCCTTCAAAATGTCTCCTGAAATATTTGAAAAGCAAGACTAGTATGGAGCATATAAATAAAGTAAATATATGCAAGAGCCTGTATCTGTAAATTTCAAAGATTCCTTCACTAATTTCTTGAATTGAGACAAATAATAATAATAATAATAGTTTTTATTTATATCCCGCCCCTCTG
>CM034703.1:18216214-18253702 GCA_020142125.1 Phrynosoma platyrhinos | reverse complement strand
TATATATACACACACACACACACACACACACATGTTTAAACTTCATCATTTATCCTCAAAGCTATGATCTCATACATCTTACAGGCACAGTTCCTTAGCTGTCTTGATATTTTTATACTCTAAAACAGAAGTGGGCAACTTGTGATTGTTCCTGGACTATGTCTTCTAGCATCCCTTATGTCTGCTGTCCTGCTGTGGTTGATAGGTACTGTACTCCCACAACATCTGGAGGACCTTGAATATTACTGTATATACTCATGTATACGTCTAGAAATTTTAGTTGAAAAATGGACTAAAAAAACCTGGATTGTCTTAGCCACAGGTCAATGTAAGTACTATTCTTTAACTCTTAACAAAAAAGGAACTATCCCCTTCTCAGAGTAGAATTGTGGAAGGTCAGAACTTAGGGGGGTTGCAGACTGCCAGAAATAGTGCAAATTGAGTCCACTTTTATGGTTAGGGTTAGGGAATCATGGGAACTGTGTTTTATTGTGGCACCAGAGCTCTCTGACAGAGAAGGCTCAATGTCTCAGAAAAAAAAACAATTCCCATGATTCCCTAGCACTAACCCTAACCCTAAAAGTGGACTCAATTTGCACTATTTCTGGCAGTCTGCAACCCCCCTTAGTCTGCCCCTTGAGCACCAATCCTCTTGAATATCTTCACTGCAGCACCAATTCTTACCTTTGTGAATGTCTGGATGGAAAAATGGGACTGATGGTAGCTCTTGGGTAAAGGTAAAGGTATTCCCCATTGACAAGGTTGTCAAGTTGTGTCCAACCATACTGGGTGGTGTTCATCTGCGTTACTAAGCCAAAGAGCCGGCGTTGTCAGAGACTACTCTGTGATCATGTAGCGAGCATGATTGCACAGAGCACTGTTTACCTTCCGACTGAAGTGGTACCTATTTATCTACTTGCATTTGCATGCTTTCAAACTGCTAGACTGGCAGAAGCTGGGACTAGTGACAGGAGCTCACCCATCATGCAGCACCCGGGCCTCGAACTGCCAACCTGCTGATCTTCAATCAACAGAGTCAGCGTCTTAACCACTTGAGCTCTTGGGTGCTTCCCAAGGAGCACCAAGAGGAATCAGGCTTTGAAGAATATGAATATGAATCTGTGTATGTTTGTCAACTTTTCTGGGTTAAAGGCTATAATCACTGCTAAAGTAGTCACTATTGCCTTTTCATCCTTTTTGGTGTATGCTTTTTCTTAGCCCTCCCTGCACCTGGTCACCTCCCCCACACATAAAGAGCTATGATTTACAATAGTTCCCTCCTCATCCATCCAGCCTTTAGGGTGAGCCCAAACAGTTTTGCTTGTCAGAATTTTATAAGTTCTTTGGCATCGTTTTCCTTTGCTTCATCCTTTACATCCTTTGTTATATGCCCCTAAAGTTTACACTCAATTTATCCACAGGTCATATCAAAATCCATAATTGTGGCCCCCAAACCTGCCCTCAACTTATACATGAGGTCAACTTATATTTGAGTATATATGACAATTGCCTTTATTTTTAAACAGTAAGTAAAAAGACAGTAATTGGGATTCTCATAAGATCTCCCATCCAGATACCCAGTAGGCCTAGAACTACATAAGTAACTGCTTTGTCTCACATCAACCCACTGTCCTGAACAGAAAAATATAATGGAATAAAAAAGAGCCATCCTAGATCAGATATTGGGCCAGTCTAGTCCAGCACTCTGTAAATATAATAGCCAATTAAATGCCTCTGAAAAGTCCACAAGTAAGGTATGAATATAACTTCTGATGTGTTGCTCACACCTCTCAGCAAGTGCCATATCAAAGCATACAGTTTTTTTTTATACTGGAGCTAGTATAGCTATCATGATTATTAGCCATTGATAGACTAAAAGTCAGATAGCCATCAGTACAACTTTGGTAGTGAGCCCTATAGCTTAGTAATGTGTTGAGTTAGTTCATAGTGGCTTTCCCATCTTGCAGCGTCAGTGGGACCCTGTGTTCTAGTGTTGGGAAAAGGAGAAAAAATCTTTCCCTTGTTCACATTATTATTTTTAAAAAACAAAAACAAAGAAACACCTGTTTTTTCCCCCACGTTGTATTTCACATCAGCTCGCTGTCCTGTTTACCCTTTTCTTTTTCCCTTTCTATCCCTTCGCTTTTGAGGTAAAAAAGTCCAAATGCTGTAACCTCTTCCTGCCCTTTGATCATTTTGTATGTGTTTTCCAGCATCTTTTCTAATTCTACAATGTACTTTCCTGGGTGTGATGACCAAAACTGCATAATATTCCATGTCCAGCTTCACCACAGATGTTTATAAGGGAAGTATAATATTGGCAGAAATTGCACTGCTGGTAAGGACAAAACCCTATGTATCCCAGTGCTGGTAAATAACAAAAATGCCCCACGGTTGCCGGTCTTGTGAAGAGTTGTTGAATAGCTTACCTTACAGAAGGAATAAGAACACCTTTTTTAAGCAAGAAAAACTTCCAGTACAAAAGTCATTATGAAAACATAAATTTGAGACCATTTTTTAATCTTGTTTTTCTGTGAAGAAATTCTGTAGATTCATATCTCCCACCTCTTAACAGATCTGTTTTAAAATTAAAAATAGCAATAACTGAAATCCTAAATATCTTCCCAAGACATATGCAATGATTCCCAAATTGTATGTTGCAAGAGGAGACAAGACTCAATCTTGATAACTAGCATGTCAAATCATGTCAAATTCCACTGCGTCTCTCTGAACTGAAGAAGGCTGATCTTGTGCAGCATTGATCTTTCATCTCTTTCATCTCTTCTGGTGGCATTAATTTTGTGGAAAACAGTAAGGAATTATTGGGAGTAACAGATACAGTTACTGCTGATAAATGAAAGGGGAAAGAGTCCAAAGAGTAATATCGCTATCCAGATACATGTTCCCTTTGGAGAGGTACCATTCATTTGGGCCAGGGGTAGGCAATCTTTCCCCTTTAAGGGCCGAGGGACTTCAGCTCCCAGAAGCCTCAGCCATGTTGGCCAATAGTCCCATGTTAGCCAATAGCTCCTGGGATTCTGGGAGCTGAAGTCCCTCGGCCCTTAAAGGGGAAAAGTTGCCTACCCCTGATTTTGGGCTATTGTAGTTCAGGTAGGGGTATGCACATGTGTAGGTGTATTTTCAAGCAATGATTCTATTGAAATGCAAGGATAAAAGTAAAGGTTATATTGTATATACTCATATATAATTCTAGCAATTTTAGTTTAAAAATGTAACCAAAAAACCTGGGTTGACTTATTCATGGGTCAATGTAAGTACTGCACTTTAACTCTTATTTAAAAAGCAGTTATCCCCTGGCGAAAGGTGAGAGCTTAATCCCTTTCCAGAGCATCTAACAGAAGCACCAACTCCCTTTACTCTCTCAACCATCCAGCCTTTAGGATGAGCACAAAACAGTTAATGTTCGCTGGAATTTTGAAAGTTCTTTGGCATCGCTTTCCTTTGCTTCCTCCTCTACATCCTTTCTTATGTGCCACTGAGTTTTACCCTCGACTTATCAGAATCCATAATTTTTTGCCCCAAAACCTGCTCTCGATTAAACACAAGGTTGACTTATAGTCAGGTATATATGGTAATTCTGATCCGATTTTATGTCACATGGGAAGGGGGCACTGAATACAGTGTTCTAGTGGTTGGAGTAGAGGTTTCTTCTCTTCCTTTCTCCACTGCTGCCTTCATTGCTCCTCCTCAGTCTCTTCTATTCCACTGGAATAATTATTCCAATGGAATAATTACAAAATGTAAATCAAAACCATGTATGGAGCCATTTTGCAATTAAGCCTGACAACACCCCATAAATGTAACTGTTAGTGTGGATGAACAAATGTCTAAATAGCATACCTGACACATATCTGGATAATATTGGCAGTCAGATGTGTTGCTATTCATCTGCCTTAATATTATCTGTAGAGAAAATTATATAAACATGTATATGTGTGTGAACCTAGAGAGAGAGAGAGAGAGAGAGCATGTATATCTGTGGGTGTATGTAGAGAGAGAGAGAGAATGGCTGACCCCTTTTGAAGAAACTTGCCAAGAAAACCCTGTGATAGGGTCGTCTTATGGTCTCCATAAGTCAGAAATGACTTGAAGGCACACAACAACAATATATTTTACATAAGTGACATCTTTTTAATAGACTGGGATCCACAAATAGATTGTCATAGAAAAAGAGAAAATGGTGGGAGTCTTTCATTTCTAATTAAGCTAGCCTTTAAAATTGATATTATTTTGCTCCCTATGGATATTTTTTCTATCTGTGAAAAGGAACAGGTGATAACATTTCACCTAACCAGCTACACTTCAAACAGTGTTGTTTTCTTCATTTCTGCAAGCTGTGCCTATGAAAGGGACTGGAAGCACATTGGAAACCATAATGTAGGAAAAGGCTTCTTCAAGAAGTTATGTGCCAAGTCATAGAAATAGATATCAGAAGTGTTGTGATCTTCATGGGAAAAGCCTAGGTATAAAGAAAATTAACTCTGAATATTCTCTGTATGTCCCTTAAGTATCAAGAGATTATGAAATAATTTTCCAAGCTCACTCATATTTCCATTAACTAAATTGTACATGTGAGAGAATGATATGCTATCTTTATATGCAAGTAGGTTGCAATGATACTAGACATAAGAGGCAGAGTTATCAGAGGTGTATGATATTAGCTCAAAACAAGTGCCAGGAGACCACATTCTATCTTTGTTCTGTATTAGCAAGAACTATGGAACTTCTTGAGTACATGCAGTAAATTAAAATAATGATGGACCAGGGTTTGAGGCCATTTTTTGTTGCTATTGTTGTTATTGCTGTTGTAAAAGGCAATGTTTTTATTTTTCTAAAACCATTTAGGAATACTATAGGAAGTACTCATAACATTGATTTGTAATAGTCTTGTATAGGCAGAACAAGAATCAAAGAATACTATGAAAAAATCAATGCATTCTTTCATCGAAATAGATTGTTTCTGTTTTGAACAATTTTATTCAAGAAGCATTCTTAAAGAAGTGAAAAATTGATCATTCAGTGACCCCATATTACAGTCTTTCCCCCTTTTTTCAGGTCTGAAATAACTCCTCCAAGATTAAGGATTGCAAACTTTGGTGTGATTTAAATTAGGGGAAAGCATAATAAAGGGGATATAAGAAAATGGTGCATAAAATTTTGTATGGTATAGAACATGCAGAAAGGGGAACATGTTCTGAAAGAAGTGGAAAAATCTAGAATCTGCTTCATCTACAGAAGCTGATTGAATCTGTGATTTATTTGGGGATTCAAACATACAAAGACAATCTAACATTCACTCAATTACACAAAAACTCAGGAATAAAGTAGTTAGCTTGCATAGGAAACAGAAGGCTTTTTAATGGTGATAATTACCTGACAGAGGATGCTCCAATGATGAATGAAGATAGATATACTCTTTACCATTTATGAAAGGGAAAGGACAACAGGAAGAGCCAGGACCCAAGTCAGAGTTCACAGTGGCGCAGTGTCACCATGAAATCTAACCAGTCCCAATGTACCTGAAATTTTGGGGATCTTTTATACTGTTAAACCTAGCCTGAGGTGAAGATTTGCTATTGTATATCAAAGGATTCCAGATTGATACAAAGTAGACAATTTCCAAAGAGGGGAGATAGACTGTTGATGTTATTTCATCCCCAGCTGGACACATCCTGGTTGGTACTCATAAATTTCCTAGGTGCAAATTTCCTGCTTTTCAGCTCCTAAGCCTGGCCTTTTGATCTGCTAACTGTTGTAGAGGAAGATGTGACCTTTCAGGTGCCTACGTGAGGTCTTTGCCTTGGATCCTTGGCAATTGGGCTTTTCCAATTTAGGGACATGACAGGAGACCCACAACGTGTTTTTTTTAAAATATTAAAATGATACTTATAACAAGTGCTACTCAACATGCTGTTCCATTGACTGGTGTTGGTCTGTGAAATCTTGGCTGCCAAAGAGTTTCTAGGAATAAGAAATAATTGTATCCCATGGGTTCAAATAAGGTGTCAGTCCCAGGCACAAGAGATTCTACAGGAGATATTAAGGGAGCCTTCCAGCCATCTGCTTCTGCCTTTGTGGTGGTGGTGGTGTTCCTGGTCTTTTGTTGACAAGGAAGAAGAAGGCAGCTGCCAAATAGTCCAAAATCAGGTCCCTTATGTAGAATAAAATGGTGCAATATTTGCAGGCTGCAGAGAGAGGTTGGAGAAAGCAACTTGGATTTCAGGCTGCCCATGGGTGTGATTGCTGCTGCTACCAAAGCTCATCTTGCTGGCTACTATCACCAGCTTCTGAGGCTGCTTGGCTCCTTCCACCACTGCCCCAGTCATCAGAATGTTCACTCTGTTTTTTATGCATTTTCTTAAAAGAAGGTTTTTGAAATCTCTTGTCTCTCCCCCCCCCCCCCCCCCCCCCCCCCCCCCCCCCCCCCCCCCCGCAGCCCACAAATATTTCAACATTTCATTTTATATAAGGGAACTGATTACTGCACAGGACATCTCCAGGGATCCCTCCAGTCTCTCATTCCTGCCTTTGAGATGGCAGCAGTGGCACTTCCAATTGTTCGTTCTTCTTCGTGGTCTCTGTGCCTCACACAATAGGGTTTTGTGCCTGCACAGAGACTCCATTCGAAAAGCTGTAAAGCTGAGTCCCACCCACTCCCATGTACTGAGCATGCTCAGTCCCGCCAATCAGTTCTTTTTCATCCACCGCAAGAGAAACTGCTCAGATTGCTCTCTCGCGCTGAGTTGCGTGAGACAAACTACACAGCAGAGCTCAGTGTTTAAAACTTTTTTGTTGGAAATGCTCCCTCACTGTTCCCGAGATTGTCCTGATGGCCTTGTTAGAATATAGATGGGTTATACAGTCAAAGGTGAATGTAGAGATGTGTGTGTGGAAATTTCCTCCTGAGAACAATATCTAGAAAAACAAAGTGAATCTAACACCAGATGGCTACACAGATATAAACATATACTTTCCCAAAGGTACAACTCATAGACACAGACTTTGTTATGAGAAAGGCTTGATAGCAGTATCCAAAACATTATTAGGCTGGGAAAGAAAACTACGTGGTGGATGATGGACAGCAAGAGGCTGGGTTAATATACATCATACAGGCATTATCCAATCAACATAAGGGTAACACCTAGAAGGTGGAGTATGGGAAGGGCCTAGAGAAGCCTTTGTTTAAGAATGTTTATATTTCAAGATGTGAATGTACAAGCGTGTGTGGCTGGCAGCAGAGGTTTCAACTGCAACAAGTTGAGATCCTAAGCTTTTGGGATTGTTAAAGATGTAATCTTTCATGGCTGAACTGGACAAGTTCATCACAATGGATTTTACTCTGCGATCTTATTTTTCTTTTATATGCATTAATAAACTATGCTTTTGGACTTTACAATGTGTCTTCTTGACTGAGGAAGACAGGATCCTGAAGAAGGGAAGCTGAGCCAGTTGATGGTAAGAGTTACAAAGTGGCTGTGGATCACAGCAGCCAGCTTGTCCTGCAGATTCTGCTGGGTGCCAAAGAGCATCACTGCAACACCCATCATTCACACACTGGCAGGCCTCCACCATGGCTGTAGCTTACTTATCCCACCTCAAGTTCCGTCCTGTTCAAATGTGGTTTCTCTGTTTTCAACCACTTTCATGACAAACAATCCCTTCCCTCGAACATTCTACCCTTTCAAGCCCCGGAACCTTCCAGGATGTTCACCACGGATATCTCCATGACAGGCTGGGGCTCATGCTACAAGCATCTTTGTGTTCAGGGGTGTTGGTCCCCTTCCAAGATGGAGATGCACATCAATGCCTTGGAACTTCTGGCAGTCATCAAGCCTTACAGGCTTTCAAGGACCACCTACACAACAGGGTGGTCCAAGTGGTAAAAGACAACACCACTACAGTCAACAGAGAATGGCAAGGCCAAAACATGCAAAGTGGCACTCACTCTCCTGTCCTTCAACTTGCCCTCCAGTTATGGAGGTGGTGCCATCTTCGTTCCATCCACCCCATGGCTGTCCACCTTGCAGGCAAGGACAACATCCTGGCAGACTCTCGCAGTCAAGACAAGACCCTGCAACATGAGTGGACCCTGTCACAGGATACTTTTCAAATCTGCACATCTCAATGGGGGAACCCCTCAACTGGATCTCTGCCTCCCCAGAGAATGCTTAATGTCCACTATGTCCAGAGCAGGCCGAGAAAAGGGATCGCAAGGAGATAGCTTCCTCTTAAACTGGAGCCACCAGTTTCTGTATGCCTTCCCCCCACTTCTGCTACTGGCATGGGTTGTGGCCAAGATGATGGAGGACAGGTCCAATATGATTCTGGTGGCACCTTACTCGCTGAGGCAGCCCTAGTTTGCCCCTCTCCTCCTTCTGTTCTGGGGCTGCTTCTTCAAACTGGCCACTTGGTGGATCCTTCTCCTTCACTCCAATGACACAGTCCTCCACCCAGATCACCACAGCCTCCACCTGACAGCATGGAGGATCCAGCCTTGACAGCTCCAGAACTTCTTCAGGTCCTTTCTGCTTCCAGAAAAGACTCTACTAAGTGGTCTTATTCTTATAAGTGGAAGTGTTTTTGTGCCTTTGCGGAGGCTAGAGCAGAGCTCTCCTCACCTGTTAAACTCTCTATGGCCCTACATTTCCTCCTTCACTTCCATGGTCAGGGATTGGCTTTTTCATCTCTCAAGGTTTCCCTGTCAGCTATTGTTGCCAACCAACCTCCTGATTCACCTTCTTCCAAACTTTTCACTTCTCATACTCTCAAGAGATTCTTCAAGGGCCTTCACCATATCTACCCTCCAATACCTCTGCTGGCTCCATCATGGTCACTCTCACTTGTGCTTACACAACTCATGAGGTCCCCATTTGAGCCTATCAGGCTCTTTTCTTTTAAGGTACACTTTCTTGTGGCCATCACTTCAGCTAGGAGATCTTCCGAATTGACTGCAATATGCTCTGATGAGTCTTTCTTCAGACCAGACATCTCTTTCCTTTCCAAGATGGTGTCCCCTTTCTACCTTTCTCAATACATTGTGCTACCTACCTTTTATGCAGACCCTTCTACACTTCTGGAAAAAACTATGCACACCCTTGATGTTCGCCATGCTTTGGCCTTTTATGTTCAATGTTCTGCTGAGTTCTGGTTAACCAACAGGTTGTTTGTTTGTTGTGGTGGACCTAGAAAAGGCCACCCTGTTTTTTACAAAGGTTTTCAAAGTGAATTGCACAGACCATTCTATTGGCTTATGAACTTGCCAAACGCCCTCCTCCTGTTGGTTTGTGCCCACACTCAACCAGGGCTGTCTCCTCATCTACTGCTTTCCTCAGAGGCGTTCCTTTACCTGATGTCTGCGAGGCAGCTACATGGTCCACATTTGTCTGAAACTACCAGTTTGATTCCAGGTCCCGTCAGGATGCCAGTTTTGGCCTTGCCATTCTCTCTTCTATTCTGCAGTGACCTTCCCACCTGCCACAGGTAAGCTTTCCAGTAACCCCATTGAGTGAAGCACAGAGACCACAAAGAAGAACAGGTTGCTTACCTGTAACTCTGGTTCTTTGAGTGGTCATCTTTGCCCTCACACAAACCTGCCCTGCCTCCCCTCAGTCAGGTCCCTGCTTGTTCTTGTAGCGGACTGGAACTGAAGGTGGAGCTAGATTGGAAGAACTGGGAATGCTCAGTACTCAGGAGTGGGTGGGCCTTCCCGCCAATCTGCTCAGCTTTTCAGCTTTCTGAATGGAGTCTCTGTGCAGGCACGAAACCCTACTGTGTGAGAGCACAGGTGACCACTTGAAGAACCAGTTACAGGTAAGCAACCTGTCTCTAGCCTCATGTCCCTCCCCAGCCTCACAAATGTACATATTACACTAAATGTGTTGTAGCTCCAAAAGTGTCAGATTTTGGAGCATTTTGGACAAGGGAGACTCAAATTGTAACAGAAATTCATGGCTCAAACTTCCCTAACAGATAACTATCCAGCCTCTGCTTTAAAAAACCTCCAGTGAAACAGAATCCACCACACATTTCCTGGCACTGGAACAGTTGAGAGCACTGTTTCCCAGACTTTGGTCTTTCAGATGTTTTAGACTTCAGCTCCCAGAATTCCTTACCATTGGCCAAACTGCCTGGGGCATCTGGGAACTGAGGTCCAAAACATCTGGAGGACCAAAGTTTGGGAACCACTTGTTCAGAGGTTCTTCCTCATATTTTGTTGAAATCTTTTTTGTAATTTGAATACACTGGCTCAGGTTATATACTCTCCGGATCAGCTGAAAGCAGGCTTGCTCCATCTACAATAGAGCCTTTCAATCATTTTTATTCATGTATACCGATATTTTTTCAATAAAGTGGGATCTAGTCCACAAAACCTCATACAACAAGAAATATGCAAAGGGAATTTGTAGCATCTTTGAGACTGAGAGAAAGAAGTTGGTAGCATAAGCTTTCATAGACTTCAGTCTACATCAGGTGCCTGGAGTAAAGTGCTTAGGAACAGAGCTTTATAGCTATGAATGAGCTGGTTGTAGGTGTGAATAGCAATAGAAATGCAAAAGTTGTGGGTATCTCTTTTAATGAGAGAGAAAAACATCAGAATTGGAATATAGCTGGAATATTGGAATATAACCACAAATATAACCACAAACTCCAGCTCACCAACAGTGGATTGAGCAGAAACAATGGTTTTGTGGCACACTACACATTATAACATTAGTTGCACTGGGTTGTCTTTCCCAGTTTATCACATCTCTTTTCTGGTTCCCAGTAACTCCTGCCACCATTTATATGGCTATCTACTCATCTTGGCTTAGAGCAATATCTTCCCTCCTTTTTTTGTCCTCCAATGATCATCCTTAACTTGTCATCTCATCACCATACACATAAGTCTTGTGTTTGGTTGCGATTCACAAATGTAACTAGCTCATTCATAGTGATACTCATAGCTCTGTTCCTAGGCATGCCACTCCATCTGATGAAGTAGACCTAAGTCTATGAAAGTTTGATGCTACCAACTTCTTTATCTCATCCTCAGAGATGCTACATGACCTTTGCACATTGATCTAGACCAGGAGTAGGCAACCTTTCCCCTTTAAGGGCCAAGGGATTTCAGCTCCCAGAATCCCAGGAGCTATTGGCCAACATGGGACTATTGGCCAACATGGCTGAGGCTTCTGGGAGCTGAAGTCCCTCGGCCCTTAAAGGGGAAAGGTTGCCTACCCCTGATCTAGACTAACAGAGCTATGTCTTTGAATTCTACCAACAAATATTAGTTTTTGATAAGATAACCCAAGACTGTTTTGATCAATGTGGACAAACCATGTGGAGAAGAGTGGTTTAACATGGAAATCTGTTTGCATGTTTTTGAAAACTCACATTTAGCTTAAAAATTAAAGAATAATGTGGTTACTATGTAGTCTTATGGGCCAGTCTGGGTTTTAAATATTAATCAAAAGCACAGGTGTTTCCATGCTCTGCCTCCTTAACCTTCACCCACAATAGTTTTGGTTTTTATTTAGAAACTTAACTGGTTGCCACCTAATTTTGCCACTAGATGTCACTAACTGCACAGGACATTTGGAATGCTGCTGTATCCTTCCTAGCTGTTTTCTCTCCATTCAGGACCCTGCAACAATCCCCAGTTTACCAAGAAACAGCAGCACCATATCCTTTCTCCCAACTTCTGTATCTGTGGATGATTAGAAAAGTGATCTACAATCCAGTCTGCATTCCCTGTGGTGATTTTCTCTTTTAAAAATTGAGATATGAAAATCAGTAGGGCTACCAGATAAGTTGTATTACTGTTCACTGCTGCACTGGACCTAAGTTATTATGTCAAACAGGCTCTGTAGCCCCCCAAAAGTATTAGAAAATAAAAAGAGTCACAGGTCCTGCTCTCATGTTTTTAATTTCTCTAATTTTACGCACAGTGAGCAAACAAAGCTGCAACAAACCAGTGTACAATCAGCATGTTGATGTCCTAGGAATAAGACTGAGTGGCAGAGTAGTTCTGCTTCCATAAATATCAAAACTTGGAAAAGTTAATTTTTTGAATGACAGTGATCAGAATTCCCAACGTGACTAGTAGCCATCCTGGCGACTCTAAAAATAATAACTTTTCCAAGTTTTGATAAAATACTTATTATGAATAAGTAGAAATTCCAGGGGGGAGGGATTGGAGATGTTGTCTTCAATATCACCATCGTAATCCTCAGTGCATTAGTTCTTCTGAATATACATGCAAATAGTACAGGCAGAGGGCCTGTCCACATATTTATTATGTGCCATAGATGGTGTAAAAATACACAGGCTGTCTAAAGAAATTGATTAACATTCATAGGTCAGATCAGGGCAAACAAGGTACTATTCTGCGTCATTTTTCCACCCATTGATAGTACACAGATTTCTCACTTGAACAGGGCTAAGGGCTCTGGTGAGGCGAGGTGTCAGTCTGGATCTACAGATTTCGGGGTGATCTGAAAGACATTGAGAAGAGTTTGCTTTCTGAATCCCTCCTGTTTAACAACAAAATTATTGCAGTCCCCAACAATTATATGGAAATGAAAGTTTAGGGTTTTCAGTGCTGGAATTCTTCTGGTGTGGTTGGACATTTTGTCCAATGCATCTGCTTCATAAATAAAAATATTTACTTAATGTGCATTCAGTTCAAGGTTATGGAAGCAGAACTACTTATGTTGTGCTATTGTGCATATGTATGTGCATCTGGATGTGTGCATGATGTATATTCAGTTGCACAACCTTGCCATTCCCTGTAAGAGTTGCATAGTACAATTAATGGTCCACATGCAGAGATTTTCACTGCACACGCATGATGTAGTATTTGGGCCCTTTTATACAGAACTTTGGGCCTTTGTGGACTGCCAGAAATAGTGCAAATTGAGTCCACTTTAACTGCCCTGACTCAGTGCTAGGGAATCATGGGAACTGTAGTCTATTGTGGCACCAGAGCTCTCTGACAGAGAAGGCTCAATGTCTCAAAAAAAAAAATACAGTTCCCATGATTCCCTAGCACTGAGCCAGAGCAGTTAAAGTGGACTCAATTTGCACTATTTCTAGCAGTCTGCATAGGCCCTTTAATCTTCTATTAGATAAACCAAATTCCTGAGCACAGAATTCTTGTATTTTAAGTACATCTTGCATTTGGATCCAGGTAATGGTTCATGGAGATCAAGTTTTAAAAAAAGTAGATCTCCCATTTTCAAGTCAGCCCTTTCCACTTGTATAGGGAGAAATACAATCATTAGTGGAGAATAAGGGCCTCGGCAGACGACTAATAAAGTTTCCATGATTCCCTAGCACTGACCTGCGGCGGAAAAGTCAGGGAAAGTGCATCCTACGCGTTTAGGGCGCACTTTTCCTGACTTCTGAAAGGAGCGCCAATTTAGTGCTCCTTTCAGGGACGCTGCCGGTGTGCCGCGGTGCGGCTGCCTTGCTCCAGTGGTGCACCGTCCCGCGGCGTCCCCGACGCCGTCGTCTGCTTCCCCCCTAAGTAAGGGTGTACATGAGGATAGGTAATTCCTTGGATGATGAATAACCTGGGAAAAGGTATTGAATACTGTCATGCCTAACGGTTTGCTGTTGTGTGCTTTCAAGTCATTTCTGACCCTAAGGCATACTTATCATTGAGTTTTCTTGGTAGATTTTGTTCAGAGAATGTTTGGCATTGCCTTTCTCTGAGCTGAGAAAGTGTGACTTGCCCAGGGTTACTCAGTGAGTTTCCATGACCAAGCAGGGATTAGAACAATGGTTTCCAGATTCTCTTAACACTCAAACCACTACATCATACTGGTTTTCTGAAGGGTAGAATCAGAATTTAAAACATCTACCCTCACCCATTGATTTCTTGCAGAAACCTAGGACATATCCACTCTGTAGAATAAGAAGGGAATGACATTTTAGAAGAAACTGTGGTTGCACTCATGTCCTGTTTATGGCTTCCTATGAGCAGGTGATTATCCACAGTTTGAACAAAATATTGGAATAGATAGGCCCCTGATTCCCATCAGGTCCAAGCCATCCCAACCAGTGGTGGAGGACGGTGGGAGTTGTAATCTTCCATCTTTCTCTTGGTCCATCACTTGCACAGAAAGAATGCCTTTTCTACCTTACCTTTGCCAGCTCATCCCTCAGGCATCTGAGATAAAAGTGCAGGACCCAAGATCACCTTCAGGTGGTGTCACCTTCAGTTATTTATACTTTGCTGCATGAGCCAAAGCTAAGTACAGACATCCCTCCACATTTGTGGCTTTGTCTTTTGTGAATTTGGTTATTTGCAGTTTTGATAAATGTGTTCTGTTCTCTCTTGGAATCTATCCTCCTGCGTGACTCTGCTAGAAGTTGACCGTAGAGTTTGTCTAAACACAAATTCACTTTTGTTTCATAAACACCTACACATAGCCTGAAGGTAATTATATACAATATTTTTAATACATTCGTGCAAGTTTGTGTAGGTTGAATCATCAGAAAACAGAGGTGTCACTATCTCAGTCACCCATGAAAAAAAGTTTTAGATTTAGAATATTTCAGATTTCAGAATTCCGGATGAGGGAGTCTCAACCTGTGTGTTGTCACTTGCCTGACACATTAAGGGGAGAAACTGCTGGTTTGTCACATCAGATAATGTTGTGTTAAAATTTTCCAGACTTCTGAAGAATGTGACAAAATTGCCCCTGCCCTTCCTTCTCCACATATACATTCTCGAGCTTGAGAATGACACTAGTAAAGTGGGGTTGTATTCTCTCACCAGCTCTGTCTGGATATAGCTTTCTTATGCCCCCTTCCTCCATTTGACTAATAGCTTATTGCATCATACTTGGTTCAAAAAGGTAAATAATTTTCCCTTTCAGCTTTAAGTTCAGGACCTTTAAAGCAAAGCAAGGTTGCCAGATACTGTATTCTTATTTCACTGTAGCAGCCTTTCCTAATGAGAAATAACATTACTCTTCATGTGTAACAACCTTTATTGGATGGCAGCTCAGTTCATGAGTTTTGTTTCCCACTACCCTATTACACCCTGATTGTTTTTGGAGTTCACTTTAATGTGTCCTGATCACTAAAAATAAATCAGTGTTCAGTACTCTTAAGAGGTACATTGTGCCGAGGTGTGTAATAAGGTCCAGGAAAAGGGAAAAAAATGGATGGGGGGATGGATGGATGCTTACCAATGTGGGGATGTGGTTGGGTTTGTTTCTGTGTGGAGTAGATGATTGTGGTCACTATGAAATTTGTAGACTATAGACTGCCAGAAATAGTGCACATTAAATTGAGGCACTGCCCTGGCTCAGTGCTAGGGAATCATGGAAATTGCATTTTTTTCTGAGACATTGAGCCTTCTCTGTCAGAGAGCTCTGGTGCCACAATAAATTACAGTTCCCATGATTCCCTAGCACTGAGCCAGGGCAGTGCCTCAATTTAATGTGCACTATTTCTGGCAGTGTGCTTAGGCCCTATAAGAGAGAATGTATGACTCCAGTGAATTTGCCCACAGCTAATGTCTGGCAGCAAAAGATTATTTTTTAGCTGTGACTGCTGGGGGAGGGGATCCATAACAAAGATGGGTAATTGCAGCTTGGGACATTTTTTGTAAAAGGATGGTCTGTACCATTACATTTTCAGCCAAAACTGGCCCCAAATTACAAGCAAAAGTTGTTTCCAGTTGGGACATCTGTTTTTTTTTTTTTTTTGTGTGGTCTTTTAGGAATGCTTGGGGTACTTCTTGGAGAGGGTTGACACTTGGTCAAATTTGAATTTGGGGAATTTGGGGAGGGAGGGTTGGAGAGCTATAGACTCTATTTTCCCTACACCTATGCTATACTGATGCCGTCTTCCTCCCCAGGTAGCCTCCCCTTCTCATCTTTGAATAACCATCCAACATATTTTCCAGGGAGGTATGGAGATTATTGTCATCTTTTCTGGCTAATATAATGTTGGTACAATCATGGATGCCTTCCATGATGGTTTGTCAAGTCATTTTGTCAACAGAATCACTCATTTTCATAAAGTTGTAAATACTGCTGTTAAAACATGAGCTATACAGTGTAGCAATAGCAATAGCAGCTTCATTTATATACTGCTTCATACCATGCTAAGTGGCTTACAACTATCTCTGAGTGGCTTACAACTGTAAGCTAATTGCCCCCAACAAGCTGGGTACTCATTTTAGCGACCTTGGAAGGATGCAAGCCTGAGTCGAGCCTGGGCCCTGGCTGGTATTGAACTCGCAACCTTATGGTTTGTGAGTGAGTGATTGCAGTACAGATGTTTAACCACTGAGCCACCAGGGCTCTTACCACCTAAACCAATTCTTAGTTCTTGCTTCTATGGAGTGAAGTTGTGGGCAAGTTGCTTTTCACCTCCTGAGGGGGAGAGAATTTTTCCTGAACCTACAGGCTTATAATACTGACCAATGGTTAATACTTCCTTTGGGGACGAAGTGCTGAAAGGGGTGGTAGCAACTTACTTTCCATCTGTCTTGGAAAATATTGAGAATCTAGACTCATTCCAATCTGGGTTCCAGCTTATAATAATAACAATAAAATTTATTTCTATACCGCCCAATGGTTGCCCAATCCGGGTGGTTTACAACATAAAAACTGATACAATAACAAGTATATCCCTCCCCCCTTAAAACAGTATTAAACAATAGATAGTTAAAAGTCCTAAAGACAATATACAAAAAGAAAAATTAAATAATAAATTATTATTGAAATAATAAAAGACAAGATATCTCATCCCATTGTTACATTACAAGGGAACCAGGTTCAACTAAAGGAGGGAACAGCCCAGGGCTGGGAAGTTTAGTCTGGGAAGGCCTGCCGGAAGAGATCCATCTTGACAACTTTTTTAAAGATGTCCAAAGATGTCAGTTGACGGATCCCGTCCGGCAGGTCGTTCCAGAGTCTAGGGGTGACGATAGAAAAGGCCCTCTGGGAGGTCGCTGATAGCCTCAATCTTTGAGGCACTAAAAAATTTCTCCTCGAGGACCGGAGCACGCAGGGGGGGGTTATACGGGAGGAGGCGGTTTCTGATATTGCTTGGACCCAAGCCATTTAGGGCTTTAAAGGTGATAACCAACACCTTGTACTGGCCCCGGAAGTGGATAGGCAGCCAGTGGAGGGACCTCAAAACCGGAGTGATGTGGTCCCTCCTAGATGTTCCAGAAATAACCCTGGCTGCCATGTTTTGAACCAACTGTAGCTTCTGAACCAAGCACAAGGGTAGCCCCATGTAGAGCGCATTACATAAGTCGAGGCGTGAGGTTACCAACGTGTGCACAACGGTCTTGAGATCCCTTACTTCCAAAAAAAGGGTGCAGCTGGCGTATTATAGCATGGTCTTAATTATAATTATAGTTATAGCATGGCACCACTGTATATATATAATTATAGCATGGTCATGGCAGTGTGCTCCAGTGCTTGGAGGCTGCCTTTCAAAGGGAAATGTGGTGCTATACTTGTGGCAATCTAAGATTGTGCTCCCTGGGAGACACCAGGAGCTGTGGCCCAAAAAAGGAGGCTCTACTACTATCTAAGTGCCAGATACAGTGTTAGGATGAATTTCAAACGTTGTTCTTGTTGGTTTTGTCCCTTTAAGCTTGGATTTAAGCAATGCACATTTCTTATTTCAATTTGTTTCAGTATTAAATTCTCCCTTTTCTTCCCACATATTATTCTCTTCCACATCTGTTGGAGGTTTAAAAAAATAATAATAATGCAGAGTGGAAGCTAATGTGCACCTGGCAGGAACAATCCCTCCAGACTGGAGTTGTATTTATTTCTGTAAGTTGAGTGCTTTTCAGTCTGCTTTGCCTGATACTGCATGGTTTTGGTTAAAGTTCCCAACAAATCTCTATATAAAAATGTGGTGGCTAAATCATGGTCAATGGATATTCTATGTGTTGTGGGAGGATATTCTATGTGTTGTTTATGGCTAGTCATCTTCTTGGGAAGCAGCCTTACCTAAGACTGGGCTGAAATAAATATTTACCCATTCAGAGCAAGGTCTGAAAGTGTTGCTCTCGTTTCACTCTATATGGGCTTTATGAGCTCATCTCATAGCCAGATTTGATCACATGATGCAATGTCATCACAGAATTGGATTTGCAACATGAATGCCCCAGAGCCTAAGAACAAGCAAAAACACTATTGTATGGGAATTTTCATAGAGTCATAGAATCATAGAGTTGGAAGAGACAAAAGCAAAAGCAAAGCAGCTTATTTATATACCGCTTCATATCATGCTATGGGATGTCTAAGCGGTTTACAACTGTGAGCTGATTGCCCCCCCAAAAGCTGGGTACTCATTTTAGCGACCTCGGAAGGATGCAGGCCTGAGTCGAGCCTCAGCCCTGGCTGGTATTGAACTTGCAACCTTGTGGTCTATGAGTGAGTGGCTGCAGTACAGGCATTTAACCACTGCGCCACCAGGGCTGAGACCACAACGTCTATCCAGTCCAATCCCTTGCCATGCAGGAAGACACAATCAAAGCATCCCCGACAGATGGGCACCCAGCCTCTGTTTTAAAACCTCCAAAGAAGGAGATTCCACCACTATCCGAGGGAGTGTGTTCTACTGTCTAACAGCTCTTACTGTCAGGAAGTTCTTCCTAATGTTGAGCTGGAACTGCATTTTCTGTAGTTTGAATCCATTGCTCCTAGTCTCTGGAGCAGCAGAAAACAAGCTTGCTCCATCCTCAATATGACACCCATTCAAATATTTAATCATGTCACCCCTTATGTTCTCTTCTCCAGGCTAAACATACCCAGCTTTCAAAGTCTCTCCTCATAGGACATGGTTTCCAGATTTTTCAGCATTTTGGTTGTCCTCCTTTGGACACACTCAAGCTTGTCCACATCCTTTTTGAATTGTGATGCCCAGAACTGGACACAGTATTCCAGATGAGGCCTGACCAAAGCAGAATACAGTGGCACTATTACTTCCCTCAATCTAGACACTATACTTCTGTTGATGCAGCCTAAAATTGCATTGTCTTTTTTAGCTGCTGCATCACACTGATGACTTATGTTCAGTAGTATCAAACTAATGGTATCAAAGTAGTTGCCAATTACAGCTTTCTTTAAAAAGGCAAATTTTTTTTGGGGGGGGGGCTTAAATAACATTTTGAACTTCATTTCAGCACATTCAGCATAGACTTAGGGCCTTTGCAGACTGCCAGAAATAATGCAGCTTCAGTCCACTTTAACTGCCCTGGCTCAGTGCTAGGGAATCATGGGAGAGCTCTCTGACAGAGCTCTCTGACAGAGAAGGCTCAATGTCTCAGAAAAAAAAAACTACAGTTCCCATGATTCCCTAGCAAGTGGAAAGAAGCTGCATTATTTCTGGCAGTCTGTAAAGGCCTTTACACCTGGGTAATAAATAAGCTACTTGAAACTTGAACCCAATTATTGTAGTGGCATTCTGTTTTCAACTATGTTAAGGTTTAAAGCCAAGGTTAGAATTTCTTCCTGTCTTATAACAGTTTTCTTTGAGTAATTCCCACGAAATCAAAGAATTGGAGGAGACTGTAGGGTCACCTAGTCCAACCTCTACCAATGCAGACAATTTACAGCTAAGGTTTGCCTGACAAATGGCCCTTTGACCTCTGTATAAAGGTCTCCAATGAAGGAGCAGAACTTCCAATGTTACATTTTAAAAGAAACTAATTATGTTACTCATGACCATGATCACCCAACACCTCATTACATGTTAGTTTCTCTTTGTTAATATTTAGAAAGTCAACTTGATGGAATGCTGATTAATAACCCAATACAATTTCTGTTACAGTTATACCTATGAGAACTACAAAAAAATATTCTATGATTCCCCTCTTTCTGATAACCATAATCTGGAGTGCACTATTCTGCCTGGATTCCCCACATAGCTAACAAACACACTGCACAAAAATGCTTTGGGCAGGTGCACTGAAACAGTCACTTTTCCTTTCCCATCACCCTCTCTCCAAACCATTACTCTAAATTCCATGTGTTAGTCTGGAAAATCAGTATGCAAAGGGATCTTGCAGCACCTTTGAGACTAACTGAAAGAAAAAGCTGGTCGCTTGAGTTTTTGAAGACTTTCTACTACTGAGCCTACTTCCTGCTACTGACAAAGTAGACTCAAGTCTATGAATGCTCACATTACCAGCTTCTTTCTTTCAGTTAGTATTAAAGGTGCTACAAAGTCCTTTCGCATTCTAAATTTCATGCCTGATATGGCCTCACAAGTACAGGGAAACATTCCTTTCCCTCTAAATTCTCTCTTACACCTCAGATTAACCTAGTCCAGTGGCGTCACTGCCCAGGGTGTCATCCTGTGCTGGAGACAAGGCTTCTGGGGGTGGGATCAAAAGGCATGCCCCCTCACCTTGCTGCCATGTGCCGCTCCACTCATGAGTTGAATGGTGTGCAGGAGGAAGGGGGTGCTCTGGGCCAGGTATCATCCCACTTCTGGGGTGTCACTCAGGGTGGTCCGCACCCCTCACACACCCCTAGTGATGCCACTGACCTAGCCAGTCCAAATATGCACCCAGTGCTGCTGTTTGGAGCAGCCACTTTAGCAATATATCCCTTCCCTACCCACATTGTCTTTCTCTGTCTCTTAGTAGACTGGAAGAAGGCAGAAAAGATAGATGATGATGATGATGATGATGATGATGATGATGATGATGATGATTGTTATTATTATTTAAAAATTAAGCTAACCTTAATCTCTAGTGGCACTCATGTTTTCAGTGTCCCTCCCTCTCATCCTCCTCTACCTCTCCCCATTAGTAGTTCTTCACTAGCTGTACAACACCCAAGTGAACCTTCCTTCTCCCTTCCCTTCCCATTGCACAGACTGAGCCAGAATATGCTCAGAAGCAAGTAACAGGCAGAAACTCTGTTACATTATGCTGAAATATACTGACTTGCCACTCTAGCCTTTACATGCCACATAGGTAACACTGTTCCAGTGTGTTATTGCTAAAAGCAGCTAGTCATAGAAATAACTTGTTACGAGAAAAAAAAAAAAAACTACTTCCAGGAGTCCACTATTATTGCCTCTTACACATCTCTTTCTATCAAGAAATAACCTTTCTTAAAAGCTAAATCCTTTGGTTCAGTTTCTACTCCCTGGAGGAGCTCCATCACTCATATGACACCTTCAGCTGTTTGATGATGGGTGTGATGGTTGGGGTGCATCTACACTGTAGAAATAATGTGTAAGTGCTGTAGCTCCATCCTATGGAATCCTGGGATTTACAGTTTTACAAGGTCTTTAGCCTTTTTTGACAAAGAGTGCTGGTTCCTTATCAAACCACTAAATCCAAGAATTCTGTAGAGTGGAGCCATGGCAATTACAGTGGTGTCAAACTGCATTATTTCTACAGAGGCACCCTATGATATCACATGCCAGTCTTCTCTCCTCTAAACATATTCCCTCCTTCAAGTGTTCCTTACAAGGCTTTCTTTCCAGACCCTTCAGCCTCTTTGCTACCCTTCTCTGGACACTTTCCAGCATCTTAATATTTTTTTAAAAAAGAGGTACATAAAAGTGGACACTACTCTGTCCAAATCAGAAGAGAATAGCACTATTACTTCTCTTGATTTGGACACTATAGTTCTATTGGTGCAGCCTAGAAATGCATTGGCTTTTTAGCTGTCACATCACACTGTTTACCTCTGCATCCACCAAAAATATTCCTGAAGTGAACACATGGAGACTTCTTGAAGAATCCATTGTTCTTTGCCACAAAGAGGCCTGTGGCCTCACTGAATGGAGACCTATTGGATTGCAAAAGAGGGGTCCCTGTTGAGATGAAAATAGATTTTAAATTTCCTGGACTTTGCAAATCTTCCTATAGTCACAGGGCCAGAAGGAGGAGGAGGAGCCTGGTTGCAAAAGATATCCTCCCCACCATATACCATCTTAACTAAAGACTGAAACATGTAGGCATCTGACTAACATCACCAATTGTTTTTCTCCTGTTTGGTTTGTAACATCTTGCCAGATGAAGAACCCCATGAAAGCTTTGAAAGCTTGCAACAAGTGTATTGTGTGTTTTGGTTAGCCAATAAAGGTATCAGGGATGGATTTTTGTTTGAATTTACTAAATGACCAACACAGCTACCCCTGAATATTTACAGTTGACCTGTGTTTAGTTTATGGTCTTTTAAAGCTCTTAAATCCTTTTTATATGTACTGCTTCTGTGAAGCCAGGTTTCATCACTTTTGGGCATCTGAGAAGAACAATATTTATTGCTACTGAAATTCATTCTGCTTGTTTCAGCTCAATCTTCACTTTGTTAAGACATCTGAAATCTTGGGAACATCCTTATTATAGCTGGCGTACTCCTGCCCCAGAAGATACTCAACTATGGACTTAGAGATAGTTGTTGCATACAGCAAGTCATTTGCCTGCCTGGCTTCTACATCACTTGTCTACATAAATCCAATAAACAGTAGGGCAATATTCAGTTTTTCACAAGTGTATGTTTCTGGGTTGTCAAACTTCAGATTATGTTGTTCCAGGCAGAGCTTTAAAAAATCCAATTGATTAAAAGATTAAAAAATCCCAAAACCAGCATGGTCAAGGGATCCTGTTATAGGCCATTATTAGCTTTATAGGCTAATAAAGATCTGTGTGGGAATGACTGGGAGGGGGATACTTCTCCTTCTTTAAGATGCTTCCAATTTTCTTAGCTTGGGATGGAGTGTGGCTTTGTTGCATAGCATATGTTTTGCATGCTTCAGATCCCTGGTTTAAGTCCTTAACATCTGAAAAAAGTCTCTGAAGTTATGGCATTCCACCAGTGCACCAGGTGTAGAAAGTACCAATTTGAGCAGTCACTTGTAGGTGGTGTGTGTGTGTAAATAAAGTGCAATAGAGATTTATTGTGATGAAGGAAAACAATATTCAGAGTTTTGGTGCTTCCTCAGGCAAACTCCTTTAGCGATTTATAATGCCAACCCAATCCACAATCCCATACCCCACATGAACAGTTGCTTGCTGAGTTCCATGTTGCAAGACACTCCAAATGATTTGAAAAGATTTTGATGACATATCTTTAGGGGAAAAAAGAATTTGCATTAGGTCATTACAATCTATGTAAACCATACAAAAATGCTCAGATGGACCATGGCAATAGTTGCTGGATATGTTACTAGCCACGACGTGCTTATTAATACAAATTAATTCCAGTTGATGTATTTGTATTCATCACTTGATGGGTGCAACATCAAGTGATGACTTTAATGGGTGAACGGGCTGTTGCATACATGCTGTAACACCTCATATTGTTAAAACTCAACAAATACAATCATTTGGCATGCAAGAATCAAGGCGGAATCAGCCCATTATGGGACTTCATTCTCATTCCTGGACACAACTTTCCAAAGGGAAAATTTTATTTGAAAAGCTTCCTCAGTTCTGCTCACATGGGTTCAGGGAGAAATTATCATTGTTGTTAGAACATAGTATAGCATCTAGCACACCTGATTTAAGCATTTATTTGGAAAATCCAAGCTAAATTCCTTCCTTCTTCCATTCTTTTCACCATCCCTTCATTACTTCATATGTTTGAAAGACTAACATTTGCAGGCATGCTTACAACTCTTTCCAAAGGAGGTTGGTCACCAGGGAGGGTAACACTTGCTCTTCTGGAAGTTAGCATCATTAATTTAATCTAACACATTTAGAGGAAATCCTTTATCACAACTAAGTTTTAAAGCTCTGCTCTTGCACTTCATCGCATTTTTCCTGAACCCGTCTCATGTCAAGCAGCACATGCAAATGCCTTAGCACATGCAAACGTGACATCCTCTTCTCGCAAAGGCTTTGACAAGCCGATACAAAGCTATACAGTGTAGGAAGCAAGGAAGAGGTGAGGTTACACCAGCATGTCGAGTCAGCAGACACTTTTGCTCTTTGGCATGACATGTACATACTCACAAGAGGCTTACTGTTTGCCTTCTCTTGAAATCCTTTCTGTAATGTTGGACCCAGCCCAGCCCTTTCTTGAAAAGATACTGGCATTTTAGCCTACACATTAACAAGGTAAGTGAAGGATAGGGATGGCAAAGCAGAGTGCCAAATGGGCAACCTATGAGATAAAGGTGGGAATCCTGTGGCCATCCAAGTGTTGTTGGGCAGCAAATCCCTTCACTCCTCAGCATTGGTGGTGCTGGCTAGAGCTGCTGGGAGTTTCAGTCCAACAATATTTGCAGCACTGCAAGGTTCCCTTTCTTACTATAGGCAGTGGTTTCCAAATTTTGGTGCTCCAGGTGTTTTGGGCTTCAACTTCTGGAAGCCCTAGTTATCTTGACCAACAATCGGGAATTCTGAGCAGAAGTCAAAAACATCAGTAGGAGAAGAGTTGGGGTACTGTTTTCCCCATTTTAAAGCTGTTGTGCAAAATGATGAAAAATATCCCCAAAATAGATCTGGCATCATGGGTAGATCTGCTACAGTTCACACTAAAACTGGGAGCAGATTTACTTCACCATAGACATGAATGGGTGCCAGCTGCCACTGGATGTATAGACTCAGCATCCTTGTTTAGAGGGTAGCCTTTGCATTTTTATTATACAAATGACAGGATGTAGGAGATTATGGGTGTTTTGACAATAAATGGTGATGATGATGATGACATCTTAGCAAGTGACAAAGATTATGTTGTCATATAAAGACAGAACAGCAACCCTTTTTCACCAGGCCAGAGGACTATATAATTTACCATTCTGTTCCTGTTGCCCATGGGTCCAACAGTGCCCTCACTCTCAACTTTTCCAGCCCCTGCTGTTCAGAACCTAACATTTAATTATCTTTTAAAGTCATTCAGGTTAGTTGCCATCACTCACATCTTGTGGAAATGCGTATCATGGTTCAACTGTGTCTTGTGTGAGGAATTAATATTCCTCTGTCCTGAATCTCTCACCATTTGTTGTTAATTACAGCTCTAGCCCTTGTTGGCCCATTCAGTCAAAAAGAGATGGCAGGGCAGGGAATGAATGGTTAAATCAAGGAAGAAAAATATGTGGCTCTTTAAAGAAAAATCATAGGAATGAAGGATGCTACCAGGAAGTGTGTATTTTCTCCACTAGCAATGGTTTCTAACCCCAGATTTAAATGTATATCTAGAATCATAGAGTTGGAAGAGACCATAAGGGCCATCCAATCCAACTACCTGCCATTCAGGAACTCATAAGCCAAGAGATATATTGTGATACATAGGGATATGTGACCAACCCTTAACTGGACCAAATGACAGCTTAAAGGTAGTAGCATCACTAAGGTTGGTGTTACCTGGTGCGGTAACTCATAGTGTCATCCCTCGATTGACTTCCTCCCATCCCACACCATACAGAATCCTTAATAATGTTTTTTGTACCAATTTTACCATAAATTATAATTCCCATATATTACTTAGTGTAGTAGTGGTAGTTGTGTCATAAACAACTTGCAAAATTAAAATTATAGCTTTAAAGCACAGGAGCATATGGACAGACTAAATGCATTTACATCTACATAGTTTCATGTGGTTAAAGTTAAAATTTGGTAAGATGTGATGTTTTTAAATAAAATTTAAAAATAATATTTTAAAAAATATATATAAAATATATTTTTTAAAAATCTGGCACCTCTCCTTTCTCCTACAACTGAACCTCATTCTACCTGAATCACCTCTTCAGCATTTTAAAGGGAAGCAAGCAAATGCCACAGCCTGTTTCTGCCAAAAGATAAATGTTTGGGAAGCAGTGTTGTCACCTCCCCTTAGGGTATCACCTGGTGCTGCTTAAACCCCCTGCACCCTCCTAGTGACACCCCATCTTGAAGGACCAAAACCAAACTAAAAAAATACTAAATACCCTTCCATTCCCCCATTATCCACTTGTGTAGTTGCATTTTGAAAGCCTCCTAAGTCAGGGCACTCAAGGAATTTGTTTGCTGTCCAAACTGAAAGAAGGACAGAAGGAAAGAAAGAAAGAGAGAGAGAGAGAGACTGCTGAGGATGTTTTGTGGGATTTCATATGAAGGTTTCTTGTGTGTGTTTTCCACTTGCAGAAAGAAATTAGTAATGAGTACTCTCATATTTGTGGAGTGCAACTCTTTGTAGAAAAGAGAATGTTGAGCAAAATAATTCTATGCAGATGGAAGAAATGCTTTTTAATGAATAATTATAAATGGGAAGGAAGGCTTCTTGGTGGGTGACTTTCATCTCAGTTTTGGAGAGGATGTAGAGTAATCTGTACTGTATTGCTGTGAGAAATTAGCTGTTTAAGGGTTCTATAAGATTTGAACATTATTACTTGAATCAGATTTAGAAAAGACTTGGCAATTGCATTGTTAGGGCGATTAGGATTAGGATTCCTAGGACTGTATTATTAGGATTATCATCAGGATTACTAGAAGATGTGCAAAGAAAGTATGAAGGATAGCTTACGATGTTCATGGCAATTCATACTGCGTGGGAGAGATCAGGGAAGGCCAGGTCACTCTGGATGGGCCCACTCCTCAAAATGGTATATATTTATGTATAAATTGGAAAAAAATATAGAAACAAGTGGGGTCCACAACAAACTGTTGTGTGACTCAGCCTAATTACAAACACCTTTTTATCCCAGGATATAGAGCCCTTCTTCTTTCTCTTCCTCCCCCATGTAAACACAGTTGGTACAAAGTGAAACTTGAAACAGAATGAAAAGAAAGAGAAAGGGGAAACAGTCTTGTGTTTCCCTTAAGATTAATTAATTAATTTGTGGATCGCAAGCCATTTCCTCAGATGCATTAAGGAAGTACAGTATTCAAGGCTCAAGTATCTATGAACTTAATCTTGCTTGAGAAGAAATGGGTGGCATTTTTACCTGCTGAATCCCTCCCCACTCTACCTCTCTGAAGAAGGTAGAGTTGAGTATGGAGATTGCCAATAACTAGTTAAGTTACTCATTAACTTATTAACTTGCTAGGGGTTTCTAGCTTTTTGGTTTAATTCATAAGATTTCCCAGTTAATGTTGAAGTTAACTGTATGCCTTAATCAATTGATTTTTGAACATTGTAGTTTGTTAAGAGTGGGTGGCTTTTCCTTTGACAAATTCAGATAAAACTGGACTACCTGAGAAGAAGGATTAGGACTGGAGTAAATGTATCGCATGGCTCTGGTATGAGTAAACTAATATGCTTGCTGTGTCAGTGGGAATAATGAGATGTAGAAAGCTCTGGAAACCAAGCTAGGAAGGAATTGAAGAGCAGGGATTAGGAGAACAGTTGAAGAAAAATGGGAAGAAAAGGGGAGAGATGGCATGAAATTGTATGGTGTGAGAGACTGGCTTGTTTGCATATCCCTCAAGTAGCCATGCTGCTTGCATGCTGCTTACATAACATAGGACCCTATAGATCTGAAATGCTGATCTCCTTTCCTTCTCCGTATTCTCCTTTTTCAGTTTTTCTCTCCTGTCCCTTGATTTGGATATCAACCTCCTGACTCAGTGGATGACATATTTTGACAGGAGTGATGAAGTTAAAACTATTAACATGGAGCCAAAACAATTAATTTAGCTAATCCCCCCATTCTCATTTCTAATATTACCATACCCTATTATCCTTCCAGCTGAATATGGGGTTTTCATCATTAATATCTAGCCAGGAGCAGGACTGGAAGTTCCAATGACCTGATATGAGTTTTTGGGGATCACAATGACCTAAAGAAGCTAAAATGCACCAGTGTTGATGTCACTTGCCCTAGGGGGCATGCCCAGCCCAGATAAGAACAAAAGTCAAGCACCAAAGGTTATTCTAAACATGGCACATTTCTCCTACCTGCTTATTTTGCATTTTCCATGGAAAAGAAACCAAAGGAAGACATTTCCCAAAGCACAGATTGTATCATGTTTTCCCTCGTTGAAGTCCTTGCATTTCCCCTGCCTGACTTATCACCAAAGGCTTGTTTCAGATCATATCAATGTGTTAACACACTGGTGCTAAAATCTATATGTTTCCTGGGCCAAATTGTCCATTCCTTGGGAAGATCTTCTATTGTTACACATACCGTGAGGACAGTTTTTTCTAGTTTTGTTTTGTTTTGTTTAGTATAAAAACCCTTCAAACCTCAGCTATATTGTTCACTCCTCCTGGCGTACCCTTGGATGTCTGCAGCAGACCTCTCTTCCTTCTTAACCCTTAATCTTCCAATATCCAATTTTCAACCTCTACCTTTTGTAGCTTTGTGTGAGTCTTATAGCTAAACCAGGAGCAACAGCAAGGATTGTGAAGAAGATGGGGCAACATAGGGCAGGGGTTGAGAGGGATGATCAGATTAAGAATGTTCTTTTTAATGGACAAATATTTTTTCTACGAGCATGGTGTAATGAAAGGTGCCTTTCTAACTTTGTCCAATATGATAAATTGTCAAGGGTTAAACTCCAGTAGGATAGAAATAAATAAAAGCTTTCTCATTTCAAGTTGATATGGGTGACGATGATCTAATATTACATGACGATGATCTAATATATTAATGAGGGTTTCATTATTTGTGGTAGATTTAATGTAAGGAACAGGTCATTAAACAAAGTTTGTTGATTTAAAAAAAATATTTACAAAGGTTAGCAAGATTAAATGATATGGGTTTTGAGAGTCTAGATGACTAAAAAGGTATGAACTTGAGCAGGGGTATATAAAGAAGTAATTAAGAAAAGTGCTAGAAATAGTAACTTAATAGGAGATAGATATTTATATTAAAAATAAGAAATGAATGCAAGTTTTTAAATTTGTAATTGGTTGGGAGACACAGCTAATGTTATGTCAGACAGGTGGTAAAATGAAAATTAAGAAAGGGTAATGATGAGCTTAATAGAAATATTTGCATTTAAGAGGAAAATGAAATAGATGTATTTGATTTAGTTGAAGGATGACTAATAGCAATAGATGATAAAGATTACTAAAATCCAAAACTTTTTTTCATGTGTGGCTAAGATAGTGACAACTCTGCTTTCTGATGATTCAATGTATATAACTTTGTTTCATGCACAAAATTGTCATGTATAAAATTACCTTCAGGCTATGTGTATAAGGTGTATATAAAACATAAAAATGAATGTATATAAATGTATATTATGTATATAATGTATATTGTGTATAATATATATATATGTATATATATATATATATATATCATACATAAATGATTTGCATGTTTAGACCTGGGTCCCATATCATATTATCTTCAAATTAAATTTGAAAAAATCCAAATTCCAAAACACTTCTGGTTCAAAGCATTTTGTATAAAGGAGGCTCAGTCTGTATATAGATTAATAACCACTGAAAAGAAGATTTGAAGTTTTTTCTTGCTTTTCTTTTTCTGTGTTTTCTTTCTATATTCTATATTGTTGTTATTCTGTATATATCTGGAAAATTTAAATTTATAAAAAAAATCTGGAGAGTAAAAGCTTGAGAATCATTGTTCTAAAGTACTTTTTGGGTTTTGAGAAATTTACAAAAATTGCTATGATTTGCTAAAGGCTAATAGATGCATTCTATTTTATCAGTTTATTAGTATATCAGCTCTTTCATTATTCTTGATTCCAAGTGCCTTGTCTTTCTAGCAAGCACATCTGGTCCCATTCTCAGGTTGTAACCCCAAAGCATGCTTCTAATAGCCATGAGTTTGGCATGCACAAATTATAAAGATGAGAAACAAAAGCAAAACTATTTCAAATCGCATGGTGTGTTTTTTTAAAAATATGGTCCATAAGGTTTTTCACTTGCTTCTATCTCTGTAAGATAATGAAAAACAAGCCATACTTCTTCAATGCATCCAACTTGGCCTGGAAATCTGAGTCACAAAGCAAGTCATTGGCACATTTTTATGTCAGGCAATTCAACAACTTTGGAAGTCAGTCTAGTTAGCCATAATTCTTCAACTTGCTGTAAGTTACTGTCTGGTTTCTAATTAATTTATCTCTGTGCTGTGATAAACATATCCATCTGTAACCCCCTCGCCCTATTATTTTGGAATGAATTTACAGTGTGTTTCCAAATGTCATGCTTTGAAGTATCATCATTGAGGCTCCCCATATCATCACACACAATGAATTGTTTAATGACACATATATGAACAGGATCCTGATTGTTGATGAAAGGAGAAATAGAGCTTCAGAAACAAGGTCATGCATGTATAACAAAAATCCCATACTGGTTTAAGTGAGACTTTTAAGGGAATAGCCTAAAATGTAGGCAATGAAGAAATTGCCCACACTGTATTCTAAGAAAAAAAAACCAAACAACCCACTTTCCAAGACAAAGAAACAGAGGGATCATTCAGACATTTTTTTTTTTAGCGCAACTATGCAAATGATCTTACTCATGCATTCTGCTTTTGTTGTTCATACTATTTTTTAAAAATCGGAACTACATCTATGAGGATTTCTGTATGTTCTATTGCCCACATGTGTCATCACTGTGAAAGATGAAGTCAATGATGCAGATGTATTTGAAACATGTTGAAGACATGCAGAGTTTTATCCTGGGTCTATTCATATTGGTTATTCACACAGACAACAATGTGAATCTTTAAGGAAAACTCAGGAAAAAAAACCTGAGGATTATCCCAGGTTTAGTGGGGTTTTTTTTGGCATCCCTCCAACTTACTCAGGTGCATTTGAAATGCACATAAATGACAAAGATTCAACCCACATTCTACAAGGATTATTTTCACTGTCTGAATAAGATAGCAGCAGAATTATACAGCCTTATTCATGCATGCAAAGAATGCAAATGGATATGGAGAGTGAGATGGTGGATCTGCCACTACAGGAGCTGCAACTAAGGGCCTCGGCAGACGACTAATAAAGTCGTCTTCCGGGCAGGGAAGAGGAGGGGCAGCCGCACGAGCGGCGCCCCTTCCTCTCCCCGAGGTCGCCCCCAGAAGCGCTGGCCGTCCGCACGGCCGGCGCACCGGGGGTGACCTCACGGCACAGCGCCCACATGCGCTGCGCCGTTTGAGCCAGGGAAAGTGCGCCCGCCGCTTTTGGGGCGCACTTTCCCTTAGATCTAAAAGGAGCGCCAATTTGGTGCTCCTTTTAGATGTGCCGACGGTGCGCCGCGGTGCGGAGGCTCCGCTCCGCCGGCGCTCCGTCCGGCGGCGGCTCCAGGGCCTCCGTCTGCCGAGGCCCTAAGCTCTTGAGCAGGGGTAGGCAGCCTTTCCCCTTTAAGGGCCAAGGGACTTCAGCTCCCAGAAGCCTCAGCCATGTTGGCCAATAGTCCCATGTTGGCCAATAGTCCCATGTTGGCCAATAGCTCCTGGGATTCTGGGAGCTGAAGTCCCTCGGCCCTTAAAGGGGAAAGGTTGCCTACCCTGCTCTTGATTTTACAACCACTCATTCTGCAACTTCTCGAGATGGAATGGAAATCCTGCTGTTGCCTCCCATTATGTGGAGGAGCCAGGGTGTTAGGAGCATGCCATCCCATGTGCACCATCCCATCCTCATTGGCTTTACCATATCCCTTCCACATTAAACAGGAAGGGTTTTCATTCATGGAAATGAACAGATTTATAATCCTCTCTGCAATATAGGGTTATTTATTTATTAGGGTGGCCAAGAGCTGTGAGAATTCTAAGCCTTTTGAGCTGAGGCTCATAGGATACTCTCCTTTAGACCTTCCTTGCCATCTCCACAACTCTACATCAGGGGTAGGCAACCTAAGGCCTGGGGGCCGGATGCGACCCCCCGAGGCCTTTAGACCAGCAACAGGCCAGTCCTGCCGCTGCCGTAGCCGCCGCCGCCTGCCATGATGATATTGATTATTGTTGTTATTACTTGTTCTTGGGGTTTTCTTGGGAAAATCTCCACAGGGGTTTTGCCATGGCTTTTCTGGGGCTGAGAGAGTGTGCATGCATATTTTTTTTAATTTTTAATTTTTTTATTTTTATTTATTTATTTTTGGTGCTTCGGCCCCCCAATTGTCTGAGGGACAGAAACCCGGCCCCCGGCTCAAAAAGGTTGCCTACCCCTGCTCTATATGCTGACATGTGTTTTTTTTAATAGGGCCAATTGCATAAGGTACAAATTATACAGTGGGTCCTTGGTATCCACTGGGGTTTGGTTCCAGGACCCTTCATTGAATGCAAAATCTGTGGATGTTCAAGTCCTATTAAATGCAGTGGCATAGTAAAATGGTGTTGATTATATAAAATAGCAAAATCAAGGTTTGCTTTTGGGAATTTATATATATATTTTAATATTTTCAAGTTGTGGATGCTTGAATACATGGATAAAATATCTGTGGATAAGGAGGGCTGACTGTATAAAACGTCTGATCAGAACCTTAAAGTGGAACTGAGCTATTGGTTAGGGATGGGAACAACATTAAAAAATTGTTTTAAAACATGTTTCTCAAATGTGGATAAATCCTTCCAAAAGATCCTGGACTGAAAAGAAGATTTGCAGTTCACAACTGATTCTATGCAAAAATGACATATTTATTTTTGGCAGAAAACAGGATATTCTGCACAAGAAAAAAGCATTTTCTGTATTTCTGTACATTATTTTCTGTGTAGAATATACTGTTTTCTGCACAGAAATGCCATGGGCAAATTTGGATCAGAATAAGTCTCAAATTACAAATAGTCTTTGAAATTAGTTTTCAAAGACTTTCTCACTGCGGGAAGAAAATTGCTAAAATTATTCATTGCTGTCTTCAAGAGGAAAATTAGCAAATACTGTAATTACATACCTACCACTGATGAAAGAAAACACTGTTATACCTAAAACTGCATATGCTAATTTATATATAAATTTCTAGAATTAGAATTAATTGATAAAATTTAATAGAAATACTATAATACTATAATTCTCAACATACTGGGGAAGACGGTGACCAGATGCATCATGTGCTTGCTTTGTTCTCTGTTCTTTCATGGGGCAAGATTACAATCAATGGGAAGAAATTGTAGAGAAACAGGTTTCAAATAAAGAGGAGAAACTCCCTAAACAATTGAGCTATTCAGCGATGGAGCAGACCACCTTGGGAAATGTTGGGTTGTCCTGCTTTGCTTGTTGAATTTAAGGCTGGATAAGTATCTATCAGAGATGCTATTAGACCCATTGCTGAGGCCGCACTGAGGAACAGGTTGCTTTATATCAGTAGTTCTTAACTTGAAGGGGAGGCATTCACACAGTCCTTTGAGAATATGATAAAAGCTATGAATTCCCTTTCCAGAAAAATACATGTAAATATTTACAGTGGGCTCTTAGTGTTTGCTGGAGTTTTGTTCCAGGGTCCCCTGTGGACACCAAAATCCATGGATGCTCAAGTCCCATTATAGATAATGGTATAGTCAATCTTGTCAAAGAGGAAACTACCTAAAATAGTGTTCCTTATATAACAGGGTGAAATCAGGGTTTGATTCTTGGAATACACACACACACACAATAGATGATTGAATCTGCAGATGTAGAATCCATAGATATGGAGGGCCAACTGTATGTACAAAATGTTACATTCAGTTTATTGTATTGCACTGGAAATTGATTTCCTTCACACAGTCCACACTTGAATGAAAAAATGGCAATGAACACTTGCAAAGACAAAATGTTTATTTCATTCAGAGTAGCAAGAAAGAAATGAAAGAATTTGGGGGGGGGATTATTTTTTGCACTCAGTTTACAGTCTCACTAAAACCCATCCATGGACCCCTGGACCAAAAGATCTGCAAAGTTTCTTCCAACTCAGAGAACTCTGATCATTGTTTTAAAAGATCCATTACAAGACCAGAACTAGAGGCAGTCAACATAGATGACACCTTTACAACAGCAAACTGTCTGTTAGCTTCTCATTATATATATTTTTATTACCGTGGGGTGGAGTGAGATCATGCTATTCAGATTTTTGTGTGCAAGGCACCAAAATGTCTTGCGATAGCTCTCTACTGCACGGCAGGAAAGAACAATCTTTGGCGTTTTTTTTTTTTTTTAAAAATACTCCAGTAGTTTGAGCATTTCTTTCAGAGGGAATTCCTTAAAATGGATACCATTGTATCATGTTATTGACATCTGGAGGTGGATGTAACCAATGTTAAGTTGTGATTATTTCAGCAGGAGCAAATGAACCTTGTACTTAACTCTCCTGTTAGTTTTGGTGGTTGCACTTAAAAAAGTACTCACCTTTGGATGGGTCACATCCATTTGTTCTTGATATTTGTACTGACATGTAGCTTTTCCTTACTTTTGCTATTCCTGTAGTGAAGCCTGTACTAAGTGTACCCACTAGAAAGGTTTATGATGGGTGTCTATAGTTGTATGTGACTACATGATCTGGAGACTGCCTCTTTTTTAGAGGCAGAGGAGAGGCAGAGCATTTTTTTAAAAAAAAAATCATTTAAAATTTTTATTGGTGCTTTTGCAAAATATGCAGAATACTTGGTCTATAGTTAAAACTCCCACTGCTAAGCACTGACCTATATTAGCCATTGGAAAGGAAGGTTTTTCTATGCTTAAATAGCTGCCCACTAGAGAAATTTAGAACTGAGTGAGCAGAAGTCATGTTGGTTTAGTTCCAATAAGGCAGTCATGTGTAACTAATACTGTATTATTAACACTGGGTGAAATTTTCAACTTTCAGTATCTTGATGAAAAACAGACAATAAAAATTGCTCAGTGACTTTTTCTAACCTTTGTAACATGTATTTTACTCACCAAGCCCACTGTTTCTCCACTCCACATTCCCCGACAACAAAACAGGGAGATTATAAGTGTGCCATTCATTGGAAAGATGACTTTCTTTCTCTCCCTGTTCCCCTTTGCTAAATGAAACTTCTACAGAATATTAATTTGCTCATTTTTTTTTAAAAAAAAATCTAACTTCTTCATTTTTTGAAACCCTGTGTCTGAAGATATTCATGAATTGCAGTACATATGTAGTGCCAATACAACATATTCCCCCAGCTCAGAGTTTTTGTGTGTACTGTGATTTGTATATGAAACTTACAGGGGGTGCATTACGTTATCAAAACTGAGACAGGTAAAGGATATAGAAAGGGCATTATCTTTGGTCATGCAGCTAATAGAGGTTCCTTGCCACTGTCTCCTCCATCTTCATCCTCTGTACAGTTGTCCCTCTGTTTTTGTGGACTTTGAGTCCACTGTCTCAGTCCTTTGCAGACTGGCAAGCCCCATTGGTTAAAATGGTGTGTTCATGTGCAGTGCACATGCAGGGCTGCACAATGGGGCTTGAATATCTGCAATTTTCCATTTTCATGGGATGTGTGTGTCCAGAACAGATCCCCCACAAAAACAGAGGGGTGACTGTACTAACAGACAAGATTATGATGATGTCTGAGCTTGGGTGACCCATTTCTATATCTTGCTTCTGCCCCTTCCCAGGCAATAATTTATGCCTCTGGCAGAACCCATGCACATATTTTCAGGTATAGTCTTTTCCATGCAGGAGCCATCCCTTTTAGTGAAGAGCCCTGGTGGCGCAGTGGTTAAATGCCTGTACTGCAGCCACTCACTCATAGACCACAAGGTTGCGAGTTCAATACTAGCCAGGGCTCAGGCTACACTCAGGCCTGCATCCTTCCGAGGTCGCTAAAATGAGTACCCAGATTGTTGGGGGGCAATCAGCTCACAGTTGTAAACCGCTTAGACATCCCATAGCGTGATATGAAGCGGTATATAAATGAAGCTGCTTTTCAGTGCCAGCCCAACACATTTTTGCTAACCTGAAACAGAGAGCAACATGGTATCCTTCCCTTTTGCTATATACAGAAGAAGCTGACTGGACTGGCAGAAGAATCTTACTTTAGCAATGGTAAAACATTACCCACCCCTCATACACAATTGATGAAAGCAGTATGGAGGTACAGGATAGGCTGTGTAGGATATCCAAACATCCTATAAGAGAGGGGAAACAGGTAGGGGACGGAAGAATAGGTAGATGGCTGTCACTGCTGTTCCCAGCATCTTCCATCTGAGATGCTTGTCTCATTTTAGCTAATGGCAGGGGAAGGTTTTCTTTTCTTTCACAGAAATCCAAGATATTCTGAGATTGGAGGAAATCCCTTCATGTTCCATACCAATGAATAGTTTAATAAATTGCTTGAATGAGGTGTATTATGTGCTGAGGGTAGATACAGCTTCCCTCAATACATGCTAGAACTGCAGGTCAGGTCAGAATTCTTAGACCAGTTACTCTCACCCAAATCTTGAAAAAGTTCCTTCTTGATATACAATCCCCCCAGACAGAAGTATTTTGTGAATTGCATTTCAGAAAACTAATTTTCCTAAATTCTGTTCTCACTGATGGCCAATGATCTATTAACCAATTAAGAAAGGAATAGGATCAAATATAATGTCCATACCACATGCCTGGGTTAAATCAGTTTTAATCATTACAATCTCATTTAATAATGATAATACTAATACTGATAATGATAATAATGATGATCAGAAACAATAGAAAGATATGGTTCCCTTGCTAATCAGTTCAGTCAGTTGTTCTAGTATAAAATCTAAAGGCAAAGACAAAACTCATGTATAACTTTTAGTGCAAAAGCAACATGAAGCAAAACCTTTTGAGGGGCCTGTCTTAAAGACAACAGGGAATGACATTCATTATACATGTTCCAATTTTTCTTTCACATTTTTCTCTGTGTTTCTCTGTGTGTTTATTTTTGTCTTTTGGAGTTGGCTAAAATGCATGCTACCTCAATCTGGCCTAACTTCAGTTTCAACCTTTAAAATTCATCTGATCATATTCAAATGTTAATTCTTTATACAGTTCTCTCTGACAGTTCTCTTGGCTTGAGTTGTTGTTTTTTTCTGTGTGGCAAAAGCCAACTTTAAACCCCAGAGAGTGAGAGGAGTTGAGTTATCTAGCATACTCAAGAATGAAATGAAGCTGGGTTGTCATTTTAAGACCATTTCCTTAAAAAAAAAGAATGCATACTTTAAAAAAATGAAGGGGGAGAAAGAGAGAGAGAGAGAGAGAGAGAAGGAAGCCAGATTCATTGATTGTTTTTAATTGTTTTATGCAGGGTCTTTTTAGCAAACAATTTGATTTTTTAAAGAGACATGTTATCTTTGGCAGAGTCTTGCAGCTTTGGCACAGCCTGCAAAGTGGGAACAATGAAAGTAACTTCTTTTTCCTCCCTCTGCAAAAGTCAATGCTACCTAGAGTATTTGCATTATCTCTCCATGGTTCTTCTGTATCCAAATCAACTGAAGTGTCTTGAAAGAAAAATTCCACAAACTCCACTCCATTTAGCAACTGATTGAGGGGTGGGAGCTCACAAGAACCCTGTAGCATAGACAATTCTTGAGATTATCTCTCCAAGTAACAAATGAGACAATGATTTGCCTTTTTACAATAGGTGCTGAGCTGTTGTTCAACATTTTGAAACCCCAGTTACTAGGTTTAAGAAATGGATTGGTGAAGGTTGACTGGAAATGAAGACAATTTGGTACATCAAATCACA
>CM034703.1:18204085-18216114 GCA_020142125.1 Phrynosoma platyrhinos | reverse complement strand
CAGCATCATGTACATTGTGCATATACATCAAGATTGATCTCCATGTATCTGGTGAAATGGATTACAACCCACAAAAGCCTTTAAGATTCTGCATGACTCTCTTGTTTCACAGCTAGATTTCAAGGTCATTAAGTGTAGTGTAGTTTGAATGTTGGACCACCAGTACGTTTATCGCACCAGTGTCTGTAATGTTCCCACTGAGTCCTGGAAACCTAACGATATGGGAATGGGTGTTACAACATTAGACTAGTGATAACATGATGATAACGTTATGAGAACACATATATTGCACTGCATTTACTGTTGTACTGATACTGGCGCTCAGATCATTTTCCAGCCGTACTTCTTTGGCACATGCATACTGTTGTGGCAAGGTTGTATGTAATAAATAAATAAATAAATAAATACATTATAATGTATTGTGAAAACCCCTATGTCTGACTTGGAAAGAATGCTACCGATAGGTTTAGGTTGTGAGCATTCATCATAGTTTTTCTTGTAAACATGATGTAATTCCATCTATAAAAATAAAAGAAAACATTTTTTAAAATTAATTGTGGCACCCCCCCCCCCCGCATCAACACTGGAAGAAGAGTTGGGTTTGTGGACATTCTAGGATTGGGGAGGGAAAGGAGGTTGTTTTAGCCAATCAGAACATGAGGATGGATTGAGACCGGGTAGGATTATCACACATACATCATCTGGAACGTTCTGTAAGTGTTCTTGCTGTCTGAGGACAACATTTTTACAGTTTCCTGCTGGAATGGGCTAGGGACTGTCAGAGCACAGAATGGGAGCTTGATGAGGATCATACTGTGTGATAAAATTTGTTCTGTTCCATTTACATTACATACTCAGTATGTTACGAGAACACCGTGCCATCAACTTACAGGGTTCAATTCCCAGCTCCTCTATGAAAACTACTGGGAGACCTTGGGCAAGTCACATGCTTTCAGGCTCAGGAGAAGTCAATGGCAAACCTCCTCTGAACAAATCATTCCAAGAAAACCCCATGATATGGCCTTAGGTTCACCATAGGATCATAAATGACTTGAAGACATACAAGAAGAAGAAGAAGAAGAAGAAGAAGAAGAAGAAGAAGAAGAAGAAGAAGAAGAAGAAGAAAGGTGATTACAGATACATACTCTGAGAGGCAGTTCCATGTGGGCCAGTCATATGGGATTTGTGGCTTCCATGTCAGGATTGGATTTCATCCCAGACATTGAAGGAGCTATCCATGGTGCTGGGCCTGGCATCAGAGGTTGGCCTTACTGTCCACTTGTCGAGTCCTGTACTTCACCAGGGATTCCCTTTTTGACCACTCCAGCACCCTCTCTTGGTGACATTGCTACTCATTCACTGTAAGTGGGAAAGCAGTGAAATAGAAGGATCAGAGGTTTCCACTTTCTTGCTGCCCTAACCTTATCCTCTAGGTGACAACTGAGACTGGTTTCAGTGGGACAGGGTGAGCCTTTGACTATGGTAAGGAAAAAAGTGTTCTTCAGGAATGTTTTGTCTAATCTTCTCTCAAAAGACCTGTAGCTTACACTGGCAGTCATGGAGGCAGCAGATGCAAGCAAATGAACAGGGGCAGAAGGAGCCAGATTTGGATCCTGATCAATGGCTAGTGGGTGTAAAATGGTCTTGGTTAACCTGTAGGCTACATTTTTACTTCTTTCCTTTGCACTCTGATCCAGCCTTGCATGTGCCTCTTCTGCTAGAAGACTTGATTTCTCAAATGAACTTAATGGGAATATCTTTATCCTCTGTAAAGGGCAAATAGCTATGAGAATACAAAAGGGCTTCTGTAAATCTGTAACTAAGTGGGGCAGATTAGATTGGGGCCCCAGTGCAAAGTGTATTTCAATAGTACTCCCCTTGCTCTTCAATGGCCTCAGAGCATTGCTTTTGCCTCACAATACCATTTTTGCCCAGAGCCTTCCAGATGTTGTTCAGATGCTGAATCAGAAAATATGACCCAGATATCCCCATCCAAATCCAGAACTCCAGCCACTGCAGTGCACCAGAATAGCTGGAACAAACTTAGATAGTGATTAGTGAAGATGGTAGTAGCTTCCAAAAACATTTTGGAGGAGTTCCAGATTAATGAGGCCTGTGACAGAAAATCACAAGGGAGGGAGAGTAATGGGAAATAAATGGGCTGGCCAGGACTGATGAGATGATCACTTTGTCTTAAGCTAGGCAAGAGAAGACTTGTTAGAGGAAGAACTAGGGAATATTTTAGTCTGTTCACAGAATAGGACTGTGATAGGCCAGAGGGTGGGTACCACATGCTTACACAAGGCTATTTCTTTGAGGCGTGGGATTTTTTTTTTAAAAAAAAAATAGCAGAATTGTGCCCCCAGGGGAAACAATTCTGATTTAAAAGTACTCTCCATTTCAGAAAAATCTGAGAAGAAGATTAAAATAGGAAACTGTCTTCCATTTACAGTGCGGCCTAAGTATCCACTGGGGTTTAGTCCCAGGCCCCCCATGGATGCCAAAATCTGTGGATGCTCAAGTCCCATTAAATACAATAGGGTAATAAAGTGGTGTCCCTTATATAAAATGGCAAACTCAAGGTTTGTTTTTGGGAATCTATTTTTGTCTTGTTTTTTAATATTTTCAAACCATGGATGGTTGAATCCTTGGATAAAGAATGTGTAGATGCAGAAGACCAACTGTACTTCCAGTTTTGTTTGGACAGGGTGGTGCAGCCAAGACTTTGGGTCAGAGCTTCTTGTAGAAAGTGGACATTTTGCAGAGCTGAATAAAGAGTAGTGCAAAAGTTTCTGTGAAGGTGGATGAGTAATCAAGGAGAAATGTTTGGTACTATGATCTCTTTCATACAATGTTGGGCAATATGACTCCTTGAGAGATTTACTAGTGAAAATATTTTAGTTTCTCTTGATGCTGAAACTTAGGATCATCCCATAAAACTGACTATAGGTCAATTTAGGGAAACAAATCCCCCCCACCCCACCTCAGGACATAAGGGATGATTGAGAATTTTATTTGTGTCATGTTTCAAGAAAAACTTTTTAAAATCTACATACTTCTTCATAAATGTGATGGAAAGACACATTGAAATTTGAAAAATCTACTTAATTCTCATGCCACAATAAAAATATCTTTGCACCTAGACAGTGTTGAATGTGTTATGTACATCAAATGATAACAATGCCAATTAGATTGATTTCAGTTCCAGGTTGTAACACAGCAAAATGGGAAAAAGTCAAAGGGGACTGAATATTTCCACACTATACATATTTGATTTGCCAGCTAGGAATTTTGTTCAGTGTATTTTCGATATAAATTCACCAAAGAAAATCCACAGATTTCTTCATCGAGAAAATTTCACAAATTTCTTCTGTTTTCAGATTTTAAAGGAAAAAATTATATAGTGGGCACTTGGTATTCACTAGGGTTTGGTTCCATAAACCCCTGTGGATATCAGAATCTGTTGATGCTCAAGTCCCATAATATATAATGTCATAGTAAAATGGTGTCCCTTATCTAAATTGCCAAAATCATGCTGCCTTCAAGAAGAAAATTAGCAAATACTGCAACTACATACATATCACTGATGAAAGAAGATAAGGATATACCTAAAACTGTATATGCTAATTTATATAATAATAATAATAATAATAATAATAATAATAATAATAATAATAATAATAATTTCTAGCCTGCCTATATCCAAAAGGAATCAAAGTGGGTTACAACATAAAAATAAAAGAATACAATATGAAAACAAATAAAAATTACATAAAAACACTCCCCTTCCCAAAATCAATTACAAGATGGTCCCAATAAAGTCGGCTAAAATGTCAGCTAAAATTTGCAGAAGAACATAGGTAGTTATGATCACAGGGTAGTGGGGTCATTATGTTCATGTACACAGGGTGTGTGTGTGCTATTCTTGGAAGGCCTGCCAGAAGAGATATGTCTTAACTGCCTTTTAAAAGGCCGTTAAGGTGGCAATGTGATAGATCTCCTCCGGCAGGTCATTCCATAACCTAGGGGCAGCAGTCGAGAAGGCTCTCTGGGTTACTGCAGCCAATCTAGATATTTTAGGCTGCAGAAGATTTTTCCCAGAGGACCTTAGTGTGTGGGGTGGCTTGTGTGGAAGGTGCTCCCGCAGGTAGTCAGCACCCAAGCCATGTAGGGTTTTAAAGGTTATAACCATCACCTTGTACTGCACCTGGAAACTAATTGTCAGCCAGTGTAGAGATTTTAAATCAGGTATTATGTGGTCAGTTCTAGATGTCCCTGCGACCAGTCTGGCTGCCATATTCTGTACCAATTGAAGTTTCCGAACTTGGCATGAGGGTAGCCCCATGTAGAGTGCATTGCAGAAGTCAGATCAAGAGGTTACCAGTGCATGTACCACTGTTTCTAGATCGCCCGGCTCCAGGAAGGGTAGCAGTGGCATATCCGCCGGAGCTGATAACAGGTGCTCTTGACCGTTGCATCCAACTTAGTGGTTAGGTGAAGCAACAAATCTAGGAGCACCCCCACCCCATGTCTCCGGATGATCTCACCCAGCAGGTTCATGTAAATATTAAACAGCATGGGAGACAGAATGGTGCCCTGGGGGAAGCCTGATTTTAGCTCTCTTTTAAAAGAGTAACTGTCTCCCAGCATCACCATCTGGAATTTGTCTGAGAGGTAGGGATGGAACCACTGCAAAGCAGAGCCTCCGATTCCCAACTCTCCCAAGTGATCTAGAAGGGATACCATGGTCGATGGTATCGAAGGCCACTAAGAGGTCCAAGAGCACAAACAGGGTCAAACTTCCCCTATCAATGGCCAGACAGAGATCATTGACTAAAATGACCATGGCAGTCTCAACTCTGTATCCCATCCTAAATCCGGTTTGAAATGGATCTAGAAAATCATAGAATCATAGAATCATAGAATCATAGAATCATAGAGTTGGAAGAGACCACAAGGGCCATCCAGTCCAACCCCCCTGCCATGCAGGAATTCCCAATCAAAGCATTCCTGACAGATGGCCATCCAGCCTCTGCTTAAAGACCTCCAAGGAAGGAGACTCCACTACTCTCCGAGGGAGTGTGTTCCACTCTCGAACCGCCCTTACTGTTAGGAAGTTCCTCCTAATGTTGAGGTGGAATCTCTTTTCTTGCAGCTTGCATCCATTGTTTCGGGTCCTAGTCTCCGGAGCAGCAGAAAACAAGCTTGTTCCCTCCTCGATATGACATCCCTTCAAATATTTAAACACGGCTATCATATCACCTCTCAGCCTTCTCTTCTCCAGGCTAAACATCCCCAGCTCCCTAAGTCGTTCCTCATAGGGCTTGGTTTCCAGACCCTTCACCATTTTAGTTGCCCTCCTTTGGACACGCTCCAGTTTCTACACATCCTTTTTGAATTGAATTGTGGTGCCCAGAACTGGACAGTTTCTGTCAGTTTCAGTTTCATCCAGGACGGCTTCTGTCAGTTTCAGTTTCATCCAGGACGGCTTGGAGCTGGAGCTTGGAGCTGAATGGTGACCATCCTCTTGATAACCTTGCTTAAGAATGGTAAAAGTGATACCAACCTATAGTTATTTTTATCCAGGGGGTCTAGGAAAGGCTTTTTAAAAAGTGGTTTAACCACTGCCTCTTTTAGGCACAGTAGAAGTCAGCCTTCCCTGAAGGATGCGTTGATTATAAGTCTCAACAACACCTTGATGGAATCTCCTCCTGGCCAGTCAGCCAAGATGGGCAAGGATCGAGAGAGCAGGTCGTCTTTTTCACACTACTAAGGAGCTTGTCCACATCCTTGGTACTAATGAACTCAAATTGATCCAGTATAACAAATTTGGCGGATGCGCTGGATACCTCTCCTATTGCCTCTGTAGTAATGCCAGCATCTAAGTTGGCTCTTATCCGAGAGATTTTATCCATGAAGTGATTATTAAAAGTGTCACAGCAGGCTTTAGTTGGCTCTACTAAAGAGTTCTGGGTGGAGGGTATTTATGTTAGATCCCTCACCACCCTGAACAGCTCTGCTAGATGAGACTTCACAGACGCAATAGAAGCAGAATAGAAAGACTTCTTAGCTTCCACTATTGCCACTCGATAGGCTTTAAGAAAAGTCCTATGATGTGTCTTGTTGGATAAGAGTTGAGTTTTCTGCCAACTGCGCTCTAGTCATTGTCCAGTCTGCTTCGTTTACCTGAGATCTTCCATATACCAGGGATTATGATTTGAAATGGACTGGAAAGGATGCTTGGGAGAGATTGTGTCGATAGCTCTGGTAAGATTGTTGTTCCAAATGTCCACCAGAGCTTTGACAAAGTCGCTGGCATTGCCAACCATTAAACTTCTAGGGCTTCTTGGAACCTGATAGGTTCCATCAGCCTGCGAGGGCCGACCATTCTAATAGGTCCTCCACCCTCAATGGGGGGGATCAACCTTGACCAGGAAATGATCCATTCATGACAATGCGGATATGTTAACTACCTCCACCCATGGATATACCTGTTCTGTGCAAAAGGCCACATCGAGGGTATGACCTGCACAATGTGGGCTCAGAGACACCCATGTTTGTCATGGAGACCATGAACTCCTGAGCTGCGCCGATTAAGTTTGTTAAACTGGTCTGGAGGGGGATGTTGAGATCACCCAGGACTAACAACCTGGGTGACTCCAACAGCAGCTCTGAGACCAGTTATGTCAGCTCGGCTAGGGAGTCTGTTAGGCAATGGGGTGGACGGTATACCAGCAAAATCCCTAGACTCTCCCTAGTTTTCAGGCTAAGTTAAATACACTTGATGTGGTCCATTTTATGGATAGGTATCCTGGCCAAAGTGAGATTACTCTTGTGGACCATAGCCACTCCCCCCTTGTCCATATTCCCTAACCTGCTCATTGACAGAATATCCAGCCAGTAGGGCCTGGGCCCAAGTTACAGAGCTATCTGCTCCTATCTAGGTCTCTGTAATACATGCCAGGTTGGCTTCTTGGTCCACCAATAGATCGTGGATAATATGGGACTTATTCTTTACCGACCTGACATTACACAAGAGCAAGGTTAGGTTTAGTAGCTGGTTAGGCCTGCCCTCAAGCTCCTTTGGGGTAACAGTGAGTGGAAGATGGGATGGAATCAGAATTAATTGATTAATTAATACAGTCCAGGGCTACATCCCCACTACAGAAATAATCCAGTTTGACACCACTTTAACAGCCATATGGTGGACTTCTGGGAGCTGTAGTTAGTTGTGGTATGAGAGCTTTCGGACAGAGAAATGTCTAAGGTTTGTGAGACATTTAGCCTTCTCTGTCAGAAAGCTCTCATGCCACAACTACATACAATTCCCAGAAGTCCATAACATTGAGCCATGGCACTTAAAATGTTGTTAAACTGGATTCTTTCTGCAGTGGGGATGCAGCCTTTGAAACCCAGAATTTCTATTCCAATAGCACACTCACTTTACAAAAGACAAACCAATTAATTACTTTTCAATAAGTTCTTTAAAAATCAAGATACCACCCATTTGTACTCTTCTTTCTTAGGATCATCTCCCAAACTCTCTGTACTCCTCTGTTTCTTTTGCTCTTCCCATATCAAGTCTCTCTGTGTTATGGGCTGCAGAATTGGTCATTTCATACTTTAAGCCTGCCTGAAGACTAAGGTCTTCTGGGGACAGAAGTTTTTCTCTCTCCCACCAGTGAGGTGGATATACTTGGTAAGGGCATGGAAGAACATCTTTTTACTAGGTCACAACATATAGCTGTGTATTTAAGCCTTTGGGCTGAGCTAGTTTATTCAAAATACTTTACACATGGTTCTAAACTGTTCTAATCTTTTACATCTGTTTTATCTTGTTAACATGTTAATATGCTCTTATTCTATTTGAATTATTTTTCTTATTTTAAATTTTAATTTAATCTATCAGTATTAATTTTACTTGCATATCATCCTGAGACCTTGGGTCCATCTACACTTTAACTGCAGTTTGACACCACTTTAAGGGCTGTAGCTCCATCCACTGGAATCCTGGAATTTGTAGTTTTATAAACTCTTGAGCCTTCTCTGCCAAAGAGTGCTGGTGCCCTACAAAATTACAAATCCCAGGATTTGTAGCCATGGCAGTTCAAGTGAGGTCCAACTACATTATTTCTACAGTGTAGATGCATCCTTTGTGATGTAGGTGGAATAGGAATTATTTTAATAAATAAAATCAATCAATAAATTGATGAATGTAGTTAATTTACCAAAACCAGCCCCCACAGTGATCAGAACAACAAAGTCCTAGAGACATTCTCTATAAAAAGAGTAATGTATGGGCTACTCCTTAGTTCACCTTAGCATGTTTTAAGGCAGTTCAGGTTTTTGCAACCTCAGGCCAGCTTACAAGTCTTTTGGCCTAGTATAACAGTCCAGAAATTAGAGAGAAGGAGGAACAAGAGAGAATTGCCCTGTTGGCTAGAGGCTTTTTGGAACAGGTAGTCAACAACAACAACAAAAGAATGGCTGGCATTCTGTACTGCAGTTAAGGATTCACAATCTAGAATTACAATCCATAAGTGCTCTGTATTCACTAGGTATTCACGATCGTGGGACTACTAATACGAGGTATTCACTATTGTGGTGCTATATCTACCATTGTAAATGCCCCCTCCCAAACCTACCTTGATATCTGGCAGCAAGATTGACCAATGGAGGTCTGTTCTGCTGGCAATTGGGACACAGTAGGAGATGTTTCCAGTATCCTCCTGCCTGCAAGTGAGTCTGTGACAATCAAAAGTAGGACTCTGCTGTAATTCTTCATTGCAGCTTTGATCACTGATATGTCCAGGAGATAAAATTTGAATTCCATTAGCAATGCAAAAAAGGTACTTCTGAGATCCAAGATTACACCATGTTGACCTCACAAAGGATGGACATCTTGGACCTCAGAAGAAATGCATTTTGTATTGCTTGTAGAATTCAAATTTTATCTCTGGGACTTGGGAATGCTTTGTTCCCAGGGCCACATGGCCAGAAGAAGGAGGGACCTGCTTGCATAGATATCCCTCTATAGAGCAACATAACAACAACACCTTGAGAAAGGCAGGCTTGGGACTAATTCTCTCTCTCTCTCTCTCTCTCTCTATATATATATATTCTCCTGTATGATTTTTTAAAACTGCTTTGCCTGAAGAAGAAGCCAGTAGTTTCAAAAGCTTGCATCATTGTGCATTTTGGTTGGCCAAATAAAGGTATCACTGTTTTGCGGATTTTGGATATTATTGTACTTTGCTATATGGCCAAAAGAGATATGTTTCCTGGATATGAAAATAAATAATTTTTTTCATATCCTGGATATGTTTCCTGGATATGAAAAGAAATAAGTAGACAATGTAGAATATGGGCCATGTTTCTGAACACTGGGAGAGACATTTGACTTTATCCCAGCAGTATATAGGTTGGGCACACTCATGTCTATCACTCAAAATATTTCCTCATCCTACTGAAGCAAAAGTGGCAGAATACACAATTGGGCTGTTTATCGGATACCTTACTTAGCTGTCAACTCACCTTGGTTTCTGAAACATGCTGCTAACTGTGCAAGAATGCTTCTCTCCCCTCAATTTTCATGGCTCATAATATATAATGTGATACAAGAATGTTTCATAGGCAACGTGCCCAATTTGGCTAGGAGGCAGGGCACGAGGCTGTCATTTTCATCATGAGAAAATTGGTCTTTTGGTGTAATTTTCTTCCTGTAATTAGTCTCTCTGTGCTTTTTAGAGTCCATGTCATGCTGTCAATGCAACATGTTCAACAGCATACCTGCCGGGGAAAATATTTGCCAAGGTGGTGAAAAAGTCTCATTTTTCATTAAAGGCATCATGGGGGGAAAACATCATATGAACCTTTGAAAAATCAGGGACAAGGCAGCTCTTAAGTGGCAACAAATACCTTATTTAACAGTGGGCACAAGATGCAGAATTGTTTGTTTATTGGGATATGGTCCTCTCATTGTATGTCACTTAGTGGCTCAGCATTCAAAATGAATTATCCTGAGGGAAGAAATAGAATTAGCAACAACAATGGGCATGGAGAAGGAGAGGGAAACCCCATATCATCTATTAAAATGAAATACAATGGAAAGTGTAGGATAAAAATGCAATGCAGGTAACACAATGACCTTAACAAATAAAGCTTAAGTGCGAATCAAGTTGTGTTCCAGATGTTGTTGGACTGCAGCTCCCAGCATTCCTTGCCATTGGCTCTGTTGACAGGGACTGGTGGGAGTTGCAGTCCAGAAATATCCAAAGGGCCCCATGATTTCCACCCCTGAAATAGAGGAAGCAGCCAATGGAGGACCTTAAAGTAATGGCAAACAATCCTACAGAGAGCACTAGGGATGGCAGAAAGAATGAGCATGGAGGATGAGATGTCACAGAGAGAGGCTGAAACATGCAGTGACTGCAATATTGTTGTTTTCTACACACACACACACCCAGCATTTGTGCATTAAATAAACACAACTGGCTCTCTTGAATTTGTGGCTTCTTTGTGCAAAAACCCTATAGTTCTCTCACAAAAACTCATCTATATTTCTATACAGAATAACTTCCTCCAATACTTCAGGATGTCTGAATATCAGAGAAGGAACTGTGCAGAATATTCATTTTTTGATTTTTTTCATGGGAAGGAAATGGTGGAAATTATTTGTCTTTACCTGTGAGGACAAAAATATTCAAATATTTACATCCTTTGTAAGAATGGCTCCATTGGTTCCTGAGTAGCTCTAGAACTAGCAGGATATCTTTCTCTACTGAGTTGTGGATTCTGTTGACATCTTTCATCACCCCACAATATTACACCTATGACCATTTTACCCCTTCTGCTGCATTGCTGAATATGACAACATCATCTATGGCAGTATACCAAAAGGATCATGGACCCAGGTCTTTCATTGCTTGCATGTTGCTTTAGTTTCTCTTGTGATAAGTGATAATTTTGGATTCTTAGCCCCAGGGATTTCGAAACTGTATACTTGTCTACCAAAAAAACCTCCAACATTTTATTTTATCTATTTGTTTATTTAATATACTTCTACATGGCATAGGAGGCCAAGGAAGCAACTTGCCATTAAAATGTTCAAAACAAAATCACCTGAATAAATCTCTTCAATGGGAAGAGACATCAGTCAGATCCATCAGAGGCTTTTTTCTCAAAATACATGCTTTCTGTATCTGATTGACGCCATTGAACAAACTAAGTTCAGAATAAATGAAAATCTTATTATAAATTAGTGAGAAATATTTAGTACAACTCTGGCCATTTATCCTGTTTCCAGCAGGTAATTGAAGCCACTGGAAATATCATACCAGTGGATCAGAAAGTTTAGCCATTGTGAAAGAACCACAACCAGTGTCTAACTCCCTATAATATACAACCAAGCATAGGTGAATGACAATTTAATTTAATTTAACTTAATTGTAGAAATCTTGTTCAGGGGTCTAGGTGTCCAGCCAACATATACCTGAGGAAGCTTTTACTGATGAAATAGAAAGCGACTGGAAGAATAATTCCTGGGATCTTCCATATTGCTGAATACTGATGTTCTGTCTTTGATGTTCTGCTGGAGTCTCATCTCTACAATTGGATGTATATCAGCCAAAGTGTCTGTTAACAAGATTTCTAAATGTATTTTTAAAAACTGTTATCATTGCTGGCATTTTCATTGTCTTCTCCATCTAGTTTTTGAGGCCTTTCCATTTAATTAATGTTTGGATTAATTGTCACAGTGTAACACGGTGGGTCTATTTTTCCATGAGTCGATTGTTTTAGTGTTCTTGATGTATATGTATATATGCATAAATAGTTTGCTTCTTCCACTAAAAATTCATTGTTAGCATTTAAATTGTCACTCACTTGTGTTTGATTGTAAATGATAAAATTTAGCCAGATGTAGTTAAGTCTCAGAGAGAGCCAGTGTGGTGTAGTGGTTTGAGCATTGGTCTATGATTCTGGAGAGCAGGATTTGAATCCCAACTCAGCCATAAAAATTCACTGGGTCT
>CM034703.1:18135345-18164759 GCA_020142125.1 Phrynosoma platyrhinos | reverse complement strand
TTTTAAATTGTTTGTTGATCTGTTCAGGGGGTGGGGGTAGGTATGAGATCTTACTGTTGTTATTTGTTTGATGTTTGGGGATCTTAATGTTGTTATTTGTTTGATGTTCGGGGAGGAGGGAAGGATATTGTTTAATTTGCTGTAATGTATTATTGTATTACTGTTGTTTAATTTTCTGTAATGTATTAAGGTATCTCTGTTGTTCACCACCTAGATTGGCTAGCCAGAGGGGCGGTATACAAATAAATCATATTATTATTATTATTATTATTACTCTATAAAAGAGGTCACAGGTATGAATTTGCAGGAACTGAATAGAGCATTGGAGAACAGGGAATCTTGTCTCATCTACAGGGTCGCCATGGATCGAGATTGACTTGTGGGTGGATAACAACAACAACAACAACAATGCAGCTCCTAGCAGCAAAGTAGAGACAAATATTATACCATTTACCTTTGCAAACACAACCTATGTATATGGTTGATCACATTGCCCACATAAACTAAAGGGAGAGATGGGAATACAGTGGACCCTTGGTATCTGGTGGGGTTTGGTTCCAAAACCCCCTGTGGATACAAAAATCCATGATGTTCAAGTCCCATTAAATACAATAGATAGTAAAAACCCTTATATGAAACAGCAAAATGAAGGCTTGCATTTGGGAATGTATATATATATATATTTGAATATTTTCAAGGTGTAGATGCTTGAATCCATGGATAAAAAATCCATGGATATGGAGGGCCAACTGTACATGGTTATGTGGGAGCAAGTTTCCTTGTAACTAATGAAGTTTACTTCTCTAGTAGGTTTAGTAAGATTGCACTGTCAATTTGGAAGAATATAAATGACAGTTTTCTTTTGAAGAGAAAATATGAACTAGGGAATTAGCTTTGAGAATTCCTCCCCCACCTCAAATGCTCCAAGCTTTAGAGGAAATCCAAATTTCTCAGCGTATTGAATTCATTTTTATTCTCTATGACACCCATTAAAGGTCACTTTTAGACAACAGCAAGAACATTTGCCATTTTGCAATCATTTCCTCAGTTCTTAGCACAGTTTCTCATCAATGGCTTCCAAGGGTCTATAGTCTGTTTCTGCTTTAACCAGTTTCTGCCCACAAACATGTTCGTGAAGCTGCTCATAAACCCAAACAATTGCCAACAGTTCTTTCCCTCAATCTGTGCATAATTCTGTTGCATGTTTAGTCAGTCTTGAAAAAGTGTCAGATTGGAAGCATATGCCTACAGCAATTTATCCTGAGGGAGGACAATGCCGAAATTATGTATAGATTACAGACTAAGAACATTCACTGTAATAGACAGGGGCTAAAGCTCAAGCATAAGAGGACATACTTTGCAAGCAGAAGGTACCAGGTTCTGTCTTTGTCCTTTCTGGATAAGCATGAAAAAACAAAAAGAAAAACACAACCTCTTCCCTGAAATCTTAGCAAGCAGCTTTCTCTGAGCTTCTTCTTGACATTTGATGCATTGCACAACACCAGACCTGGGTGTGCCATTTTGCACATTCAGCAGACAATTCCAGCACATTATATAGTGCCTGCATAGTCCATGCAGGCTGACATGTGCCAACTGTTGAGATCCTAGGGCTATGCCAAATGTTCCTGGAAATGACCAATTCATACTTCATATTCCCTGCAATGTGAATCTTGTTGTACATTCTCCCTGCTTTCACTTTCCCTTCTTTAGCTGCTGCTTGAAGTTCTGTGCACTAACTGAATTTTCCTTTTCTGCAATACATCAGTACCATGGGCTGATGCTTGATGATCTGAGGATTGCATTGTGCATCAATCAAAAAGAAGATGTGTTTTAATATTTGATCTACCAATGTGGGGAACACTTCATTTGAATTTATTCATCTGCCCTTACCAGCAGTTGAAATTACTGTTGCCCACTGGACTTTTATTTCTTACATATGGACAAATTTCATCCATAATGAACTGTCTACTTATTGCAGACAATTAAGCTCCTCAAACACCCATAAAATTCATTGTTATAATGGAATGGGTGGCATTCAGCTGCAGCAGGGCAGGGAGTGTGGAAAAGTGTGGAAAATATTCTTCACCAAAGTTTTTAAAAATTACTTTTCAGGCTAGAAATCTCAGCATCTCAAAACTCCTGGAGGTCATAGTCTAAACAAGTTACTTTTCATAAGTCTGCTCTTCACAGACTTTTTAAAACGGGGGGAGAGACTCAGTTTTAGATTTGGAAGGGATCTATGAAGGTCATTAGGAGATGTTTATCTTAGAACCAGCTAAGATGTGGTTAACTCAGAGCTGATGATACATAGTTGTTTGAAGATGCCACTCAGTAAGTCATATCATTCATTTGTCTAACCCAATACTGTGTACTCTTAGTTGGCAGCAGCTTTCTAAGAGTTTTAGAACTCCTAGCTCATTTGTCTTGCTTTTTAAAACAACAATAGCTGGACAGTGTCTGTATTCAAGGGTTTATTAAATGTATTCATTATTATCTACTACTGACAATGTTGTGCAACCAAATAAACAAACAAATGTGCAACTGAAGTAGTATGTGCATGTTGTGTGCCTTCAAGTTATTTCTGACACATGGCAACCCTATCATGGGGTTTTCTTGGCAGGATTTGATCAGAGGAGGTTTGCCATTGCCTTTTCCTGAGGCTGAAGGCATGTGACTTGCCCAAGGTCACTCACTGGGTTTCATGGCTGAGTAGGAATCGAATCCTGGACTTCAGAGTCATAGCCCAATGTACTACCACCAGTTTCAGCAGGGGAAGAAAAATATTCATGGCCAAGAGTCTGAATCTGCATGCAGAATGGTACCACATATATAAGTCTGCTTCTGTGACTTTGAACTAGACATAAAAATTCTGCATCAGATAAAAATGTGCAATCATTTCATATAAATACTTATGTATGCATAAGACACCAACAAGATTTCAGCCAATGCATCCAGCTATTCCCGTTACAGAGGTCCAGAACACACAACAGAAATAATCCAGTCTGAGGACTTTATCACATGGGGGAAATCTATAGTTTACAAATCCCCCCAAAAACATGTAATGACGTGCAACAATTTCACACAATGTTGCACAAAAACTATTAAAGTGGTCAGAAAGTGGTGTTATCCCAGATCTTTTTACTTTCAGGATTTTAGTGAAAATGATTTTGCGATATTACTGTAATTGTGCATTTACTCTAGTGTGAAAGTCAAATTCGGTTTATTCACATAATAACCCTCCTTTAATTCTTTTTTCCGGTTTTCCCATGGTTCTGTGGGGCTGCTTTTACTTCCTGTTTTGCTTGGGTGACAAACATGCCAGGCAGACATGAGCCTCTCTGCTTTCTCTTTCTGCTTATGTACAAGTATACCATTTCTAGTACATTTACGGATTTCTTTCACTTCTGTATTAAATGTAAAAATGCCTTTTTTATCACTTTTCACGTTAATTTGCATTTATTCTAACTATGTGTGAAATTCATTTGCATGATCAAGCTCTATTTTCGCTTTATTTTCGGGATGGTTTATTTGTGCTTTATTATCTTTTTAAAGACGAAACTGGCCCCCATGTGATAAAGTCCTGAGACCGCTTTAACTGCCCTGGCTCAGAGCTAGGGAATCACTAGTAATTTATTGTGGCACCAGAGCTCTCTGATAGAAAAGGCTAAATGTCTCACAAAACTACAGTTCCCAGAATACCCTGGCATAGAACTAGGGCAGTTAAAGTGGTCTCAAAATGGGCTATTTCTACAGTTTTGTACCAGAGAGAGTAATACAGTAAAAACATGTGCCATGCAAATGTTAAAAAATGAGGAAGCTATCAGAAAAAAACAAACCCAGTAGCAGTTCTTACTCAGCACTACAAACATTGTTAACTACTGTCAAGTTGACTTTGATTTATGATGACCCCATGAATGGCAGACCTCCAAGTCACTCTATCAGTAGCCCTGTTCAGGTCTTGTAGACTGAGGACCATGGATTCCTTGACTTGGATCTCTCCGTCTGTATTTTGGTCTTGTGCTTTTCCTACTGCTTTCTACCTTTGTTGTTGTTTTATGCCTTCAAGTCATTTCTCACTTATGGTGACTCTAAGGCAAAGCTATCATGGGGTTTTCTTGGCATAATTTATTCAGCAGAGGTTTGCCATTGTCTTCCCCTGATACTGAAAGAGTGTGACTTGCTCAAGGTCACCCAACAGGTTTTATGGCCAAGCTGGGAATTGAACCAGGAGTCAAACTCTCAAACCACTACACCACACTGGCTCAAGCATTATTCTCTTTTCTAGTGGTCATGTCTTCTCATGATATGGCCAATGTATTACAGTCTCAGTTCACTCATCTTGGGAGAATTCAGGCTTGATTTTCTCTAATACTCAATTATTGGTGTATTTTTTTTAAAAAAGTAGTCCATGGTATCCATACAACTCTTCTCCGACACCAACATTCAAATGAGTTGATTTTCTTCCTATCAGCTTTCATCACTGTCCAGCTTTCACAACCATACATAGAAATGGGAAATACGATGGAATGAGCAATCTTAATATTTAGTATTTAGCGCTCTTGGAGGACTCAGGCCCCTGAAGGACTCTCTTGCCCCTTACCATCACCTGGGGGCCGGGATCAGCTGGGGATGGTGCGGGGCCGAGAACGCCGGCTGGTTTTAATACTATTGTTAATTGTGTATTGTTTAATTGTTTAACTGTTTAATTGTTTAATTGTTTAATTGCTTAATTATTGTTATTTGATTCATTTGTTTTGTTTTGTTTTTGGGGGTTGGGTGGGTGTGGGAGGGAGGGATGGGATTTGAAGTGATTTTATTTTCCCTTGTTTTGATGTGTTGTACGCCGCCCCGATTGCTTGGCAGAGGGGCGGGATATAAATAAATAAATAAATAAATAAATAAATAAATAAATAAATAATAATAATAATAATATATCCTTACACTTCAGGATCTAGTTTAGTTCCTTGATCACTGCCGTTCCAAGTCCTAGTCTTCTTCTGATTTCTTGACTGCAATCTCTTTTCTGATTAATGACTGAGCCAAGGGAATTTTGAACCTATTTCAGTGTCTTCATTGTCTGCTTTAAAAGCTATGTAAATCATCTGTGGCCATTATTTTTGTTTTCTTTTTGTTTTCTTAACCACAAACATAGCTGAATATTAAGACTCAAAGCCGTCTGTTTGGATAAGTGATTCTGTTATATTTTCATTCACATCTATTTTTTTAAATGGTAAGTGCATTATGTCATATTTAAGAATTTTGCAAATTTTGGAAAGTTGTTTTCAGATTATGAACCATATGAAATTATCAACTATCCTTACACCTTGTTTCCATTTTTCTTTTTTTTTAATAATAAAAGAGTATATATCTGTCTACCAGTAGAAAAATCTTCTGCTTGTGGAAGTATTCTAGAAAGCTATCTGCCTGTGGTAATCAAAACCAAAAATGACCTTTCATGATAGAAAGCTATGGAGATTTTGGTTCCAGTCATTATCCCCCTTGTAAAAATAAATTCTTGATGTTCTTGGCTTGAAGGAGAACCAGCCGGTGGATCTCCTCAATCTTCATTGAGAATGGTATGTGCATTTGGTTTTGAGGTACACAAATGAGATAGCAGTCTGCAGGGATCTGGGAGTACAAGCAGAAATGAGATAGAAGGGCCATTTGTGATAGGCTGTGTTCTCACAATTCTCCTCACAACTCAAGAAGATTTGTTTCTGTAGATGACCACTCATACTACAGATTCTCTTGCCCTAAATGTCTGGTAGTTTTCATCACAGCAGGTGCTTGAATCAGAACTAAAAAAAACCCTGCTGACTCTACCTTTAATATACAACAGTCCTTATGTTTCACACAGCCATAACAAAAAGCAATCTGTGTGTGTGTGTGTGTGTGTGTGTGTATTTTTGTGTGTGTGTCGAGGGGGCATTTGATTTCCAAGTGCAGCAAATCAGCCATTTAGCTACTAGTAACAAAGTGAAATCCCAAGGCACTGTGCTGAAAACTTTACCCCGATATGTCTCTGGTTTAGGTCTGTGGGTGGATTCTGGCTAGAGACATAGAGTACACTTTAATGTTTTTGTGACTCCTCCACTGCCGTTCATCTGATGGCAACTGGCAGTACACCCAGAAAATAAAGCAGAGATATAAGGTGACCAGATGTTCTGGGCATTGAATCAAAACAGTTTAAAGAGAGGAGGGCATCTCCTTTGTAAAACATCAGTATTGCTCTAGTTTGTTTTGTGTATCTACACAGTTCTTCAGGATGCAGGAGGTGACTTGGGCACAGCAAACAAGCATCTTTTACTTATTTTTTCCATGATGCAATGCTCATGATGTTCTGTCTCAATGTAGCCTGTGGCTAGATAAATAAAGCAACAACAGCGAAAACAACAATTAATAATAGTACTTCTCCTGCAGTTCAGAGTGAATTCACCCTTTTCTAAGCTATGGCTCATGAGGCTTACGGAGATAAGTGAGCCAAGAGGAACATGCGTGTATGTGTGTTTGTGTGTGCATGTGTGTCTTCAGGTTGCCTTATGGTGACCCCATGGATTTTATAGCATTTTCTTTGGCAAGGAGTACTGCTTTGGCAGTTAAGAGGAACATAGTGATAGAGTGTTAAGTAAAAGACACATAGTAAAAAAAAATATCGACTTCTGGTTTTGAAAAAAAAATGGGTGTTCTTTGATGTTAAACAGTGCAGGGGTTCAATGCAACCTATTTTCATCCTACTGGGAAAAAAAAATCATATGATGGTTCAGACCCCATAATATAGAGTAGGATAGGCAAAGTGCCACCCTGTGGTTGTATGCAGCTGCCAAGACTATTTCTGACACTTTTTAAGTCTCCCTGGACCACCCTTTCCTTGGCTTGAAATATGAGTGAATTGTCTTTCCTAGAACTTTTCAGGGTTGCCAATTCATCTTCTAAATAGGTTACTGCACCTCTGCATATGCTTAACATCAAAGAACACTCATTTTCTCCCCAAACCAGAAGTCTATGCATCCCACAGTTGCCCACTCCTCATATTCACATCTCTACCTGGAACAATTAGGAATCTGGAGAAGGCGACTGTAGCTACTTCATGTGAAGGGCAGCTATTTGTATATTAATCCCCCATATTTACAAAGGAGTTGGTCAAGCCATTGCTCTGTGCTGTGAATTCTAACAGAATCCTACTCCAAGTGAGCTATACCAGAGCTATGTGTGCATGTATGTGTGCACTTATGCATGCACATTTGTATGCACACAAAGAAATCTTGTGGCTCTTTTATTGTATTATACTGTTTTAAACTGCAGCACGGAGAAGGAATGACAGCTCTCGATAAAAAATACTATACTGTACACAAAACTAGAAGAGGCTAGTTTTTCTGCTGACGCTCCTAATCTGGGGAGTTCACTACCATCTCTCAATTCCAGCGAGTCCTTCCCCTGCAGAACCCCTGTGTAGCCTAGATTGAGCTTCATTTTATTGGCAGTAATCCAGTCCTTTATCCACAACACTGATTCTGAGTGTTTCATTCTCCACTGTTTCATTCAAATCTGAGGAAACAGATAGGGCTGAATGTCATCAGCATATTAATGGCAACTCACTCCAAGTCTCCAAATGATTCATTCAGCAATATCATGTCTCTATTTCTACAGGAATTTTCTTCACTCCATAGCTTCACTCAACAGTTCCATGGAGGAAAAAAACATGAAACCATAAATGACAGGGAGACAAGAAGGTATCTCCCATCACCTCCTTTTGGAAATGGCCAAGTAGGTAGGAGAAGAAAGAGCACTAAAATATGTTGTCCCAGATCTTTCAACAATATTGCTTTTCTTGAAGAACAGTGTTACCCAAAATGTATCAGGTTGTAGAAGCCCCCACCACTAGTAGCAATCTATCTTTAACAAGTTTGGGGAATACCTAGCTTAACTTGTGAGAGGTGGGAAATGTTACCATCAGAAGCACCAACTATACCAGTACCGGCTGATAAAGACTCCAGGTGTGGGTATAGTAAGAGAATTTTTATTGGAAAGAAACATAAAAGAGTACACATACAAGACTAATTCACTCTAATATCCAGCATACAGAGGTAATAAAAATTGAAAAGGGAAAGGGGATAGAGGAATTTTGAGGCTGGGTAGGGTGGTAGCGACCTGTCCTGAACACAAGTGTCCATGGAAAACAGGAAAACAAGAAGACTCAAACTGTGAGGTCTGAGAATGCAAACAGAGACAGACAAGGAATGGCAACTCAGACTGGAGCCTGTGGCAACAGTCACAGAATGATCAGGGGAGTCAACTGCAGAAAAAAGGCTAAGTCCAAGGAGTCCTATATATACTTTAAATTTCCCCCCAAGCTATAGTGATCCCATGGGAAACAAAAGTTTAATAGTCTTTTAGAGGAACTTGAGAAAGTTTTCCCCAGTGGTGGATTTGTTTTGATATACAGTACACGAGAAGGGTTAATTTTGATTGATTATTGCTTCATTGACTTTACAACACAGAGACAAGATCTGGAGTACTCCAAAATGAGAGGACAGGAAGGGCGTGTAGAAATACAAGAGATCAAAGGGGAATCTGGTTTTGTTTTATTTGGCAGAACTTATCTTTGACTTTCGGTTTTCATCAATAATGCAGAGCATGGTGGAGAGTGCATCCTCTCTCAAGCCCCTTCTCCCTTTGTTTTAGCCTTTCCATGTGTCTTGGATCTACATGCCATATTCATGACACAACCTTCTCCGGTGCTTTGTAACTCATTGCAGCCTCTGTAGCTCATGCTGGCCTTCCAGCAATTTGATATCAAAATATAACAGGATCATAAGGGATATCAGGGCACTTACAACAGAGTGACAGAAGGATCACAATCTGCTACCCTTCTTGCAGAACAGGCCATCTACCACAGTGACTAAAGTGGTCTTGGAACTGAAAACAGACTGATACTAGTATGAAATGGATTGAGGTGTTCATGTTGTATGACCACTACCAGCTTAAAAATAAGCTGAAAGTTATTGCAGTACTTTAAAATCAGCAGTGCATTCTGTTGACTGTTGATCCCATGCTCTCAAGATAAAGTTAGTTAGAAGTTAGCAGGTACTTGGATGGTGTTACAAACTCATCTTGAAAGGTGATAGGGATTGCTTTTCAAGATATTGGTGAGATTTCCAGTTCTTGGATGCAAAGTCTGCCCAGGTGTATAGAATAGAAACAATTCCTGTGCATAAAATATTTTTTCTTTTGGTATTATAAGTACTCCTTGCTTGCTTAATATTCCCTTTTCCCCTCCTCTTCCCAAATCAAGCCTTTCTTAATGCACTCCAAATTTTCCAAGTGAGGTGTGGAAGGAAACATTATGCTAAGACTGATGAGCAGTGTTGACAATTGTACAAAAAGGCCATGAGAAAGATTACAAACATCTACACTGTTAGTTACAGGGGCATTATCCATAAAGCATGTAATCCTATCCAAACCTCCCTACAACAGTTTCACAGTATGCCAGAATTCCTTTCTTTCCTTCTTCCTTTTTTTGGATTTTTTTTAAAATCATCCCATGATCCCATGTAATACATAGTCTTGGCATTTCTTATCACTTCCAGCCATGCATTTTTCCATTTTTTAAATGTTTGTTCCAAATTTCAGTTATGTGTATTCTTTTTTGCCTTAGACCAAAAGCCTATCACATATTTTCATCATTTTAATTAAACTGGGGCCAATGCAGGGCAAATGTTTGATTTCAACTCAAAAGGTGCATGCAAATTACAAATTCTAGCCGATTGAAAAAAAAAAAAACCAACCTGAAAAATGCTTTCTGCTCCATCCTTACAGGATTAAAAAAAAAAAAAGATTATGCAAGTCTGACAAATTTATGTCTGGGCATCATTTAGAAGAGGAGTCTGTGTTTATAATATTTTAAATGTGCATCCATCCATCCTTTCTTTTTATTATCAGCAACTAATGTTATACCTGAGAGGAGGCTTCTATGATTTTGTAGTCTGTTTCTCCATCTACTGTAGTATCCACAATAGCCCAAACAGGATATGGGATTTTGTATGAATTGAGTAGGAATGGAAGTGGTGATTGCTATTTTTCTATTTTTCTAAAAGCAAATCATACATGGAGAGAGCCTTATGCTTGTTGCTGGGTATTTAAAGATAAAAAGAATGCTCTTGTTATTCACTTCTATAGCTGAAACTGACATGAAATGGTTAGCCACTAGTACCCATGCTTAGTATTTGCTATACAGTGGGCCCTTCTTATCTGCTGGGGCTTCATTCCAAGACCCCTGTGGATACCCAAATCTGTGGATGCTCAAGTCCCATTAAATAAAATGGTGTAGTAAAATGGTGTTCCTTATATAAAATGGCAAAATCAAGGTTTGCTTTTGCAATTTATATTATTTTTGAATATTTTCAAGCTGTGGATGGTTGAATCTGTGGATTAAAAAAATCCATGAAGGTCCAACTGTACTAGCAAAACTAATGCCAGGCTTAAATAGATTGAACTCAATGGACAAGATCTTATTTGAAGATGGAGGGGCATAAACTTCCACCAGCAAACTTCTTAAAGGTCTGGATGCTGCAAAGGAGGACAGCAGCAACCAGCCAGGCCATAGTCCAAGAGAGCTTTCCCAGCACATCACTACAGCCAACCAGTGGCCTTTGGGTGGCTGCAACTGGTAGCCACTCCACCACTGTTGTGCTGCTTTGTGAAAATGATTAGGTAAGATGGTTCTGAAACAATGGAAAAAGTAGTTCTGCTAGCATAATTCCCATCAGTCGCTATGCATCTTCAAGCTAACTACATCTTATGCAAAGCCCATCCAGTGTGTTTTCTTGGCACACTTTTTTTAGAGGAGGTTTATCATTGCCTTCTCCTGGGGCTGAGGCTGCTTCCACACTGGAGGATTAATGTAATTTGAAACTACTTTAACTGTCATGGGTCCATCCTATGGAATCCTGGGATGTATAGGTTTTTTTTGTGGCACCAGAGGTCTCTCAGAAATATCTCACAAAACTACACATTCCAGAATCCCATAGCATTGAGTCATGGTAGTTAAAGTGGTATCAAATTGCATTCATTCTACAGTGCAGAGGCAGCCTGAAAGAGTGTGACTTATTATCCAGTAGATTTTCATGGCCGAGTGGGGATTTTAAAAATCTTTAACAGTATTTGATCTTTTCAAGTGTAGCTTTAAATCATTTTAATATTCTCAATAATTTAATCTCATTTTAATGTTCACTTTTTTGGTATTGTGTGTTTAAATTATAAGCCACCTTGAGTCTCAATTTTGATAGAAAGGTGGGATGTTGTTGTTGTTGTTGGTGGTGGTGCTTCCATGGACCTTATCACATGGAGGCAAATTGCTTAAATCCAGTGCAGAAATGAGATTTGAAAATAATAATAATAAAAAACCTGCAAAAGTGGGTTGTTTTTCAGATGTATTTGTGTAAAGGAGAAATAATGTGACTTTAACCTGAATAGAAAGTCACTAAAACCCACTCCTTTTTATTTTTGGAAGTTCCTGAACGTAAAAAGGAGCGGGTTTTGTCAGCTTTCCATTTGGGTTATTTTCGTGTTATTTCTCTTTCACGCAAACATAATCTGAAAAATAACTTGCAATTGCGGGTTTTATCTACTTGTCTACTTTCTGTTTGGATTAACCCTGAATGTCATGTGCGGGTTGTTTTCACTAGGTAGGTTTCTTCAGAGGGGGGTTGTCACTTCCATCCTCTGAGGCTGAGAGTGTGTGCTCAAGGCCACCAATGGATTTTTATGTTTGAGTAGGAATTTGAACCCTGGTCTCTAGAGTGTAGTTCAATGCTCAAACCAGCATATATCACTGGCCCTCCATCATCATCATCTGTTTTGTTGTTGTTGTAGTTTTTGTATAGGACTATATATGTCATATCCAGAACTTTGCATTATGTCTGGAAAAAGACAGGTATCTAGGGAGTTTCACAGTATGTTTCTTGCAACCAGCTGTTTTCCCTCCTCTCTCCATTCAAAATGACGGCATGGCATGGCTCAATTTTTCCCCTCAGTGACAACATGACATAATGGTACCAAATCTGATTGGAATCCTATGGTCTCTGATGATGATTTTAGATGCTTGAGATGGCTTGAAGCTACTTTAGAGCCTCTGTGACTTCAGAGTAGCCAAGCTTAGGGTAGACTCTCCACTGTGATAGCAGAGTGGGCAATAGCATCAATGGAGGCAAGGGAGGTAGAAAGATGAGAAGCTAAAAAGAAGGTGCCACCTATGAAGAAACATGCCAAGAAAATACAATGATAGGTTTGTCTTAGGGTCACCACAAGTCAGAAATTACTTGGAGGCACACAACATCAGCAACAACGTGAAGAAGTAAGACAGGAGTGCCACAGGCCCATTAGGATATGCTGTTCATTTTTTGTATGAACTAAGCACAGAGAAATCTCATACTCTGTAAGATCATGTTACTCACCCAATAAGGAGCAATCTCTCTGGGAGAATTCTGACTTTTTGGTCAAAGTTGCACAAAGGGACACTTCTCTCTTAGCCAAGGTGCTGTAAACCCCACTATATTCTTCAACTTCAAGTACTGAATGAGGATATTGTCTGTGCACCTATACACTGGCACTTTCAGGAAAACACTGAACTGAGCCGAGGCCCCAAACCCAGAAAAGTATTAATTGTCTTACAACATTTTCTTCACAAAAAACACTTGCAAATGGGAACAGCCGATGCATCCACAACATATACACATGTAACTGTTCAATATGCAAAGCACACCCTGGCATGCACAGACAGGTGCATGTCGAGGCAATTAGCCTATCTGAGCACATAGGTGCCAATTTGCAAATACCCTAACTGCAGGTGCATGGACAAATACTGCTGGAATAATCATTGCTTCCAAATTTGAATATTCAGCCTATGGGGCCATGCCTATTCATATACACATCTTTGCGGTTTGATACTTAGAGCACTTCTAACCATTGCTGTTTGGTTAGGGCTGGATAGGGCTGGCAGTTTCGGCTTATATAAATTATGTTGAGGATGTGAGAATAGATTATGGAAATTATTGCAAAACTAATTAAATCGGTTCAGCTGAGCCAGCTTAAAATTTAAAATGGGAAGCATACTGATTTTATTATAAGGATTTTGCCATCAAAATTGCCACCTGGGTGCTGCCCAGTTCCATCCCTGCTTCCAAGGCCACTCTGGCGGCCATTTCCTTAAAATGGAAAACTTCTGGCTTTGAAAAAAGCTACGTTGAGCAGTCCTGGGAGTGGGGATGGACCCAGGCTGCACCTGGGCAGCAATTTCAGCAGCTAAATCCTTGTGACAAAATCAGGATGCTGCCCATTTTAAATTATAAGCCTGCTCAGCTGAACCGGCTTAATTAGCACTGTAATAATCTCCTATATCTGAGCTCAAGAATTTTAACTCCACTTCTTCTGTTATCCCACTAGGTGACTGAGAATTTTACATTTGCTCTTATGCTTGTCCTTCAATGTGGCCTGAATCCTCAGAGAACAGGATCAACATTCAAAATGACCTTAACAGATTAGAAAGCTGGGCCAAAACTAACATAAAAAAATTCCACAGGGAGGCAGAAAAAGTGAAATGCACAGACACAGGATGGATAACACCTGCCTTGGGAACAGTACATGAGAAAGGGATCTAGTAGACCATAAGTTGGACATGAGTCAACAGTCACTCAGTCTAGGGATGCATCCATCACATAATATCCCTATGCATGGCTTCTGAAGTGGTTGTAGTTAAGAGAGCATTGCATTAGGTCCTACAGCAGCAACTGCCATGCATTGCAGCGAAGTTTCGAAGTAGCAGGTGGTAGCAGGTGGGCTAGATGCAAGATTTCAGAGCATTGTAATATCTTGTTTCAGGTCCCCCCTTTCTTTTACAATCAGCAATATCTGCTACCACCACTTGGTGGAGTATATTCTTTTCTTTAGACAACTCACATGAATTAAGATATAATATTTATGTGGTCATGAAGTCATTGTTTGGATGGACTGTGCAAGGAAGGCTTGCGTAAATAATTGGAGCATGTTGAATTTCTCATAGAAAGGCATTCTAAATACTGCTCAGAAAGACTCTAGAGTAGAAATCAGAAACATATTGCATTAGCAGGAAGGTCTTTCCAGATGAACTCAGAGACCAAAGTCAATCTCTCAGGTAAAGTGGTAAAGAATATTCAAAAATATGTTCATCCGAAGAAAGGATCATATCCTCCAACATTCCACAGATGAAAATCAAGAGACATGAGGCCAAGTAACATCAGAGTGTAGTCAAGATGTCAAAAGTTATTAATGAGTAACAAAAGACAAACTAAGAAATACTGCAGGAATATGCCTTTGCCTGATTCTACTGGGAAGGGTCAGTTTCCATCCAATTTTTAACTTCTTGCTGAGCTTTTGCACTTGACCTCAGTTTGCAGCAATTGTAGTTAGCCTAGGATAAGGGGGAGAGGAAGTGGGAGGAGGCGAGAAAAATTGAGACATTTTAAAAGCATCTGAACAATGGAATGAAAGAAAATTAATTGGGATTATTCCTGCCAAATCATGACAGTTGAAGGGTATGAAGGATGTCTGAACACATCAAGACACCTGCAAATGTTTTTGCAAAAATTTCACAAATCCCCCCAACAAAACACTTTTCAATTCTTTCAGCATCAATTGTCATGTATGCCTAAAAGGCTTCCCTAATCAGAGGCCTGGCTAAAGTATTCTCCACCATCTATAGTGCTAGTGCAAATCTGAGAATTCATTAGCATTGAGCCATAACAGTTTAAGTGGTATCAAACTGCACTAATTCTGCAGGGTAGTTGGAGCCTCACATAGGGGTGGGGAGATGCAGAACAGGTTATCTTGCATGAAGGATGTTCTCCATCCCATGATCTAAAGCAGGGGTAGGCAACCTAAGGCCCGGGGACCGAATGCAGCCCCCCGAGACCTTTGGACTGGCCCCAGGCCGGTCCTGCCACCGCTGCCACATCCGCCATGATGATATTCTTTATTGCGGTTATTACTTGTTCTTGGGGTTTTCTTGGCAAAATCTCCACAGGGGTTTTGCCATGGCTTTTCTGGGGCTGAGAGAGTATGCATGCATATTTATTTTTATTTTTATTTTTATTTTTATTATTTATTTATTTATTTATTTATTTTTGGTGCTTTGGCCCCCCAATTGTCTGAGGGACAGCAACCCGGCCCCTGGCTCAAAAAGGTTGCCAACCTCTGATCTAAAGCATCTGCTGCATCGGATGGCTGTCTCACTTTGCCTCATAGTAGGATAATCTCTGTCTCCTAGCTGAGAAGATTCCCTCACTTTGCCTAATGATAGGCACAGCCCTGTTCAAAGTCACTGAAGGTAAGCAATGGCAAGGCAGCCTGAATATCAATCTTCAATCAGTCTGGATCTAAAACACAGTAGAACATTAGGTTAGGTACGTGCTGGGACTGATTTTCCTGAGTAGGCTTGACAGTATGGCTGAGTTATTTTTGTATTTGTCCTGCCCCATTTTGTAGATTCTATGTTTCCCATACTGTCATTGTCAGGCAGCATAGTGTCTCCATCATGTCTTTATGACACTTTGAAAATAGAGCTGCCAAAATAAAAACAAATACCACCAGACAAGGAGACTTCAAGAAGCAATGAAGAAACATCCAAAAGGTACACTTTTTCCTTCTCTGTTCCTCCTGCCTCAGAAAGAATGCAAAAGTCTTTGAAAAAGGTAGTCTGCATCTTCTCAGGAGATATCTTCTTCTCAAAGTGGAATGCTGGTGACCTAGCCAGGACATACAAATACCCAATCTAATGAAGAACATTAGTCTAATCTATAATATGTTTTTCTGGATGTAGTTTCTGAAGATTTCTTTTTACATGGAGAAATATGAAGACATACACAACTCCCAGTTGGACATGTTGCAATCCAGATAAAGGTTTTCCATAAGCCCTAAGGTCAGTATAAAAAATGACAGGACCTTTGGATCTGTGCAAACAACATCATCAACAATAAAGCCCAGGAACTTGTGTTTTCCAGAGGTTCATCAGAAGAGTGAGAATATGCATGACCTGGTTCTTGCCTTCTTAGGGTATCAGAACATCCATTGTTCAAAGCTAAGCTGCTAACAATCCAGCCAGCCCAAACTGTGGAACTAATATCTTCTGTGCAGTATCAATGCCCAGATGTACACATTTGTGCAAAATCAAGGCACAAATGGACATGCACATTATGAGAGTTTAAAAAAAATCATGTTTGACTGGAGTCTTGTAAATCTGATTAAAGGGCCTTAAAGAAAGTTGTATGGGAGAAGGGGCACACTATTTCAGAAGGAAGCCTAATATTAGGTAGCAGTGACAGCAGGATGGGTGAAACTGGGACTGTTGTGTAGGTATCTACTGTTGTTGTAGTGTGCCTTTAATTTATTTCCAATTTATGGCGACCTTAAGGTGAACCTCTCACGGGGTTCTCTTGGCAAGATTTGGGGTTGCCATTGATTCCTCTGAGGCTGACTTGCCCAAGACAACTGAGTGGAGTTCCATGGTTGAACAGTAATTTAAACTGTGCTCTTCCAGAATCCTAGTCCAAAACTTAAACCACTACACCACATTCACTTTCCAGGTACCCTCTAATCTACAAGAAATCAAAGCAACAAGGGAACATTTGCAGTGTGCAGCCCATAGTTTTTGACATCTTTGTACCAAAACATACCATATGGGAAACAAGTCAAACTTGACATCTTAATACAGAAAGGCAAATACAGGGAATGTTGAAACCTGGTAGGAAGATACTTATTATTGGAATGAAGGACCGTATTCTCCCAAGTTGTCTCAAGTATTTTGAGATTTGCTGGGGAGACATAACTACATCTGGTGCGAACACAGGAGAAGACCTTCTTGGTAGTTGCTCCTAGGCTCTGGAATTCCCTTTCCACAGACGTTAGCTTGGCACTTTTCTTGCTATCTTTCCATAGCAGGCCTTGGAAAACTGATTTCTCAAGGAGAATGGGCCTTGCATTTTATATTTTTCATTTTCTTCTAATGTTTTTTATATATTTTTAAAGGCTTCAATTTGTTGATGGTTTAATTGCATTTTTAAATGTTACATACTTTAATTTTTAGCTATATTTGTTGTAACTGTTGTAAGCCACCTTGAATCTCAAACTGGTGAAAAAGTGAGATATAAATGTGATGATGAATATGATGCAGAGATTAATATTTTCAGAAAGAGTAGACCAAATAGGAAAAACAGCATAACAGCATTATATTAATGGATGAATTTTTTTTTAAAGGAAAATAATGGATGGCAACCTATCATGAATGGCATAGTATTGGATTTCCTGCATCAGTGTGAGATTGGACTACAAGACCTTTAAGGTGCCTTCCAACTCCATAATTACATGAGCCAGGGCTAAAAGCTGTTTGTTGTGCATCCAGGCTGCTTCGAAGGACTAGACTTCGGTTAGGAGCCTTTGAGGGTGACAGCAATTTGCAACTCAGGTGCAGCAGCTAATATTCCACGAAATGAAATAAATATACTGGATGCTTCTGAGTAAAAACTTGCAGACTATTATGAAAATAAGTCTGGTTTGAGTTACTGGCATGCAAAAAAGCCTTGCAAAAGGTATTTTTGTAAAATATTGGAGAGAAAGAAAAAAGACTCAGAGACTGGAGTGTGCATTTTGGGAAAACTAATTCTGGCCTTTGACTTGGAATAATGTTTATGGGCAATATTTGAACAATGGCGGTTGTGTTGTGCTTTGGTTTCTTTTCCTTTAAAGAATAGCACTGGCTTTTTCTGTGGTAATAGCGACTTTTCCAAGAGCCAGGAAGAGAACCACAGCCCATACTGAGAAGAGTTGTACATTTGCTCTTTTCACAACAAGGACAATGCAAGGAAATGATAGAGAAACATCTTGGTCTCAAATAAATCCTGTTTATCAAATTGAAAACTGCAGCCAGATCTGAAGATGTGTGCAAAAAGTACTGGATCAGAATTGTGAACACCACGGGAATGAATGCTCCTTGTATCTCTTAAAATTCTTATACACAAAGGACACATCCACAGAATGGTTACAAAGTTATTCTCTTTCAGACCTCGGGAATCTTAGTTCCTTTGTGGGTTAAGAATCTCTAATATAAAATGTGTAGCAGTGAATCCAAGTACTACAACATTTGTGGTTCTTCAGAGAAATGTATGGCAGTTAAAGTGATGTAAAACCACATGTACATTTGTAATGTAGGTCCCCAGGTACATCTACACGACAGCTTGGGTTATGCACTGGAGTGTATAAAAAATACTGGCTGAGATACTACATTGGGGATTTGGTATTGGCATTTGTTATCAAGTCAGCTTTGACTTATGGTAATCCTATGAATCAGAGTGTAAATCTCCACATGCAGAGTTATGCATTAATTGTGTTCCACAAATGTTATGCTGGCTGGCAACATTGTGCAACCATATGAAAATACCAAATATGCAGTTGAATGCACACCCAAATACAGATGTGCATCCAATACACACCATGCCTCCATCCACAATGGACACACTCCTCTATGCAACCATGAAATGAATGGGCTGATCTTCATGAGACAATAATGTCCAACCACATTGAAGAACATGCACACACATAAGATAGGGTTCTGATCATTGTTAAACACAATCAGTTCCCAGGGTTCTGATAGCACAGATTTCCTATTCTCCTATCCCTGCAAACAGTTTTGAGTAATTGTAGGATTGCATGTATTGGCTTTTGAGTATCAGCATGACTTTGTTTTCACAAACAACCCATAGAGGAAAGATGGATAGTTGGGTGGCTGAAGCAATGAGCTGGATATGAACCAGTAGATGTGTTTGTTTCATTGTGTATGCCTTGTAGGACAGTGGTCTTACAAGAATTGCACTGTAGAGAGATCTTGTAGCACCTCTGAGACTAACTGAAAGAAAGAAGTTGGCAGCATGAACTTTCATAGACTTAAATCTATTTCCTCAGATGCATTTGAGGAAGTAGACTTAAATCTATGAAAGCTCATGCTGCCAACTTCTTTCTTTCAGTTAGGGGGGAAGCAGACGAGAGCCTCTGGGATGCCGTGGGACGGTGCGCAGCAAGAACGAGGCATCCGCACCACGGCGCACCATCGGCGCCCCTGAAAGGAGTGCAAAATCAGCGCTCCTTTCAGAAGTCAGTGAAAGTGTGCCCCAAAAGCATAGGGCGCACTTTCACTGACTTATCTGACACAGCGTGTGCGGATGCTGCGGCGGGAGGTTGCCCCCGGAGCGCCGGCCGTGCGGAGGGCCGGCGGCTCCGAGGACGACCTTGGGAGGAGGAAGGGGCGCCGAGCGTGCGGCTGCCCCTCCTCTTCCCTGCCTCGGAGACGGCTCAATTAGCCGTCTGCCGAGGCCCTTAGTCTCAAATGTGCTACATGATCTCTCTACATACTGATTCTACAGATGAGTACAGCTATATCTTTGAATTCTGCTACTATGGAAAGAACTGCACTGGCTTCCAATTTACTTCGAAGCTCAATTGAAAGTGGTGGTTTTGATTTACAAAGGCCTAAATGGATTGGAGCCAGGATATCTGAAAGATTGCCTCCTTCCATATGAGCCTGCTGAAATTAATGATCTTCAGAGGAGTCCCTGTCATGTGCCCCAAACTAATGTGAAGTTAAGTTGGTGGGCACACGTAACACAGGTTCCTCTGTAGCAGTCCCTTGACTATGGAGCTCCCTACCTGAAAAGGTTGGGCTGGCTCCGGCTCTTAAGCTTCTGGCAGGCAGGCAGCTAAAACAGTGCTGTTTCACATAGTCTTCAATGTTAATTGCTCTGCTTTAACTGTTTTAAAGCTGTATTTTAGGGCTGTCTTTAGACTAGATTGCTTTTAAATGATTTTACAGAGTATTTTAATGTGTTTAAAAATTATCTTCATATTGTTTTAATTGTTTTTATTTGTCCATCACCTTGGGAGCCCTTACATAATATAAAAATATCATAAATAAATAAATAAATAAATAAATCTAATATTGCAGAGGAAAGGGAGAGCTGTAAGCACAGAGTTACATGATCGGTTCCCTGAAACCTCTAAGCTAAGATGAGTTTTTGACGTGGAGACCATTCATTCATTCATTTATTTATTCAGTATGCTACCTTCCTCCAGTATGGACTCCATCTTGACTCACAACTAAGATCCACACAGGCCAGAATTACTCCAGGACCAACTTGGAATATTCAGGCTCTGGAGCTGCCCTGACATTCCCATGTTAACCAGGGCCCTCTATTATGACACAGGATGGCTGTTTGCATGCACATCTCACTTTGCTGTCTGGTTCTGTTGCCACTGTTCACTCCAAGGCCAGACCAAGGTGCCCAACATTGATCACATTCTTACTTCAGAGTGAGCAACTCACTGCAGTGGAAGCACAGCTACGTGGCAAAGCAGGGTGCACATACTAATAGTTAACCAGCATCACAACAGAGGACTCCAGATCTTCCCAGAGCAAAAGGTGAGGTTTTTTTAAAAAAAAATTGTAAGCGGGGTATACAGTGGGTTTGGTGCTGAACTACATGGATGACACAGAATCATAGAGGTGGAAGAGACCTCAAGAGCCATCCAGTCCAATCCCTTGCCACGCAGGAACACACAATCAAAGCACCCCCAACAGATGGCCATCCAGCCTCTCCTAAAAGCCTTCAAAGAAGAAGACTCCACCACTCTTCAAGGGAATGTGTTCCACTATTGAACAGCTCTTACTAACAGGAAGTTCCTCCTAATGTTTAGGTGGAATCTCAGGGAAAGACAATGGCTAACCTACTCTGAACAAAACCTACCAAGAAAACCCCACGATAGGTTTGCCTTATAACGTTTTCACACGGGGCTTAAGGCAGATGCAATCCTACCTCCGTCAGGCCGCAGTCTGGCTCCTTTGCAAAGTTTTCACACGACGTTGCAGCAAGCCCCTCCCCATCCAGTGCCATCGCCGGCGCAATCCTGCGTCAGTCCAGGTCCTTGCTCCGCGTGTTCACACGATGTCGCAGCAAGCCCCGCCCCGCCCCATCCAGTGCCATCCCCGGCGCATTTCTGCATCATCCCCGTTCTTTTCAATTCCTTTTTAAAAAAGGAATTGAGTTGCCGCTGCCGGAAGCAATCAAGAGCCATTCCGGAATGATGCTGCTTTCAAAGGTCTGAAGCTGCAGGATCCATTCTGGAATGGCTCTTGATTGCTTCCAGGTGGCTTTGAGACCCCAAGTGTGAAAACGTCCCTAGAGTAATCATAAGTCAGAAATGACTTGAAAGTAAAGATGGATCTCTTCCTGGAATAACTGCCTGGCTAACTGGAAGTGATCTGCTACTTACCCCTCTTGTTGCCACGGCATGTCAGCCCAAAAACTGGTTTCACTGTATTTTAATTGTGTTAACCTGATTTTAATCCCAATGTAGTTTAATTTAGTTTTAAGGGATGGGAGGGCTAGGGTGTGGGATAATGGATGTTTTAACTGTTGTCTTTTTAACCTTTCTGTACGCCGCCCCGATTGCTGAGAAGAGGGGTGGGTTACAAATGAACATTTATTATTATTATTATTATTATTATTATTATTATTATTATTATTATTATTGAAGGCACACAACAACAACAACAACAACTCAGAATTTTAAAGCTCTTAAAATATAAAATAAATATAAAAAGATAACAGTGAAGATAAAAGTACAGCAATCCTCATAAAAAAATCCATGTACAGCTACAAGTTGAAAGTGTATCTCAGGGGTAGGCAACCTTTCCCCTTTAAGGGCCGAGGGACTTCAGCTCCCAGAATCCCAGGAGCTATTGGCCAACATGGGACTATTGGCCAACATGGCTGAGGCTTCTGGGAGCTGAAGTTCCTCGGCCCTTAAAGGGGAAAGGTTGCCTATCCCTGGTGTATCTAAATAAAAAGATCTTTATTTCCTAGTGAAAGGAGAGATGAGATGGAGCCAGCCTAGCATCTTGTGGCAGGGAATTCCATGGCCTGGGAGCAGACATTGAGAAGACCCTATTCTCTTTCTCCACTAAACAGGGCTGTCATTGTGGTGGGGCCAAGAGAAAGTTCTTCCTGAACGATCTCAAAAGTTAGGTAGTTTTTTTGAGCAAGTAAAGTTATTCAGATAGTCTGGACCCAAAATGAATAAGGTTTTATATTCCTAACCATCATTTTTGAATCTGCTGCTACATATCAACTGGTATTCAGCAAGCTCTGGGACAGAGTATATACATGTTGGCTAGAATTCTGTTGATTTGCCCCATCTAGAATGGATCCTTTGAATCAATTGTTGACTCATAAGTCAACACATAGGTAAATCCCATTTAGTCAGTGGCATGACTCTAGTCAGGGCTAACGTACGATTTAGTCTGTTTAAGCTAAGACTTCCAGAATCCTCAAGCCTGCATGGCCAGTGACTGAGAGATTAGGGGTGCTTCAGTCCAAAAGATTATTTTACAAAGCTTTAGCACCATTGATAGAGAACTGAAATCACATGATCATGCAAACAGAAACATAGGAAGCCACTTTATTCTCAAGTCTAATTTGCACTGCAGAAATAATGCACTATGACACTGCCTTGGTTCAATGCTATTCAATTCTGGGATTTGTAATTTTGTGAGATTTTTAGCCTTCTCTGTCAGAGAACTTTGGTGCCACAACAAACTATAAATCCCAAGATACTATATTATGGAGGCATGACAATTAAAGCAGTGTCAAATTGCATTATTTTCCTCCTCCTAATTCCATGAAAATTTTGATATATATTTTGTGTGTTTTTTTTCAAAATGGATGCATCTTTGTACACATTTTTTCCAGAGTAAAATGTGCTTGTGCGTGAGTACAGAATTTCAAGGCCATATGTTCTCTATTCCATTGCCTGTGGCAGGAGATTAAAAAGGGATATTTCTTTCAGGAAATGCAAAATGAGTTAATTTTGTTTTATATTCCTATCTTTCTCATACTTATTTATTTGTTAAAACATTTATTGTTGTTGTGTGCCTATAAGTAATTTCTGACTAATGGCAACCCTAAGGCAAAGTTATCATGGGGTTTTCTTGGTGAGATTTATTCAGAAGGGGCTTGCTATTAAGTTCTTCTGAGAAACCATGAACATGTCCAAGGTCACCCAGCAGGTTTCCATAGCCAAGCAGGGATTCAAATTCTAGTCTTCCAATATTGTAGTCCAACACTCAAACCACTACACCAGACTGGCTCTAAATCCTACCCTGTATCTCAAGACAATGGACAAATAAAATCAAAAGTTTAAAATAATTCAGAAATTAAAACAATAAATATAATTGGCCTAAATCATATTGGTAGCCCCAACTAGAACAGAGCCACTAGATCAATTGGATTTACCTATGTGTGGACTCTTTCAACAGAATGGGTCCATGCTATTTGTGATTCACCTGGCTTCATGGGCCAAATAAAATGGCTTCTCCCTATCTTCTTGGCATGAGTCCAGGCAACACATGGCCCCAAACCCTGTGATGGTGCTAACTGATCGGACAACGTCCAGCTGGTTAAGTGTCAAATCTAGGATGTACCATTCTTACCATGTACCATTCTTACCATGTATGAAAATAGCTCCCTGTTTGCTCCTGATCTTTCCAGAAGATCCAGAGCTAGGTGGCTGTTATAAAATGTGTCCATTTGTGCCACCACTGCTGCCACATGTAGCTCATGTCAGAACAAAATGTCCAGCCATGTGATTGAGTCTGTATGTCTCTTTCTGATCTCAGAGTGAAGTGACATCTCACAGTGGTAGTGGTGCCAGGAGGCACAGCAGGACATACATGCAAACAGCCACCTGGTGTCCGAACAGATGATCCCAGGTAATGAAGGGAGGTCCCAGCAGCTCTGGGCAGACACCACTTGAAAGGATTTTAGCTAATTGTTGGTTATAATTGTACTGAATGTATCATAAATAATTATATTTCTCCTACCCTGCCTCTCAAATTGTTACAAAATACAACATCATACTTGATCCCATAAGCAGAGTAATGAAATTTGCAAAGCAGAAGTTGAACAACAACCAGTCCCACCCTCACTCATACATTGGGTCTAACAGGGAAAAGAAGTAAGGTTGTCTTCCTTGAAGAACATATATAAATAGCTTTATTTATTTACAAACTTGTTCCTAATCATGGAGGAGAAGGAGGGAAAAAAGAATTAAAATAGTTTCATGTTAGAATGATGAAGGAGGAGAGGGTGTGGTAAAACAAACAATTTGGAAGTCAACAAACATCAGTGCAGGCATGCAAATGTTGATAACAGTAACAAATGGTCAGAACTAGGATATTTTCCTTAAAGCTGAGATGACCTTGGAATGCCTGGGTGGAAAATTTGTTTGCAAAATTTGGGGATTTCACTGACACTGTGGTGTGATGCTCCATGTCACTCCCATTCCTGTTAATGGAACTTCAGTTGGACAATAGCTTCCCAGTGGAAAGTGTCTGATGGGGATAAATTGATATTTATTGAGGCACAATGAATTCTAACATAGCTTCACTGGAAGACATCATTTCATAGCTTTTACCCAGTGATTTTGTGGGAAGTAAAGCGATTCTCTTGAAAACAGATCAATTAAGGCATCCTTCAACTGCCTGCCTGCACAACTTTGTCTCCCTGCCAACAACTAATCAGTCCCTTGGTCCCAAAAGCTTCTTCTTTCGACGGGTTGTTTTCCTCAGGATCCAAGCACTTCTTTTCCAAACTGTACTTGGGCAATTTATATAGATACTGTACTTCCGCATTTCTTTTTTCTTTTTTTAAAAAAATCACTTATCCAGGCTCTAATTTGATTTGCAATGTTCCCCAAAAGCCATTCTTGCAAAATCTCTTTTTAACTGTGGCTAATTACGCACATGCAGTTGTGAGATACCAAAAATAAGAGCATCTGATATCATGTTTATTATTTCTCTCACAAAGGGGAAAATCATAAATTCTTTTTAATGGGATCTTTAATAATAAAAAAGAACATAATCATTACTATCAAAAGATGAATGGCTTCCATGGGGTTTACTCATCAGTACTTTGTCTGATTACATCCCTGTTATACTCACAGCATTAATTACTGGAGACTAATTAGACAAAATTGCAGTGTAAACCCTGATGAAAACTAGTCTGACACACACTTAAGCACTCCTCTGTCTTGCAGCTAGTTTACCTTTAGGTAGTCATTAACTAGTGTTTATTTTCTAAAATAAGGAGGACTGTCATCCAAAACTGCTAGGACGTAGTGCTCTATGACCCATAAACACTTCTGCTTATCCCAAGAATCCAGAACCTGTATGTGGCCAGTGGTTTAGTGAAGCAATCTGCATATGTGTAGAGGCACTGGCATCTTTATTTAAATGGACTGAGTCAGGTGAAGGGTTCTCAGGATGAGACTCAGGACCTTTCCCATCATCTCCTTCCATCCTTCTGTTTCCCAGTGATTCAGGTTGCTTCAAGGCAGCTGCTGTAGACTCCCCTGTCAAAGACTGGGGGCCATATTGGCCCCTCAGGACACCCGGAAGGGCCACATAGTCCACCTAACAAACCCCACAAAAATCACATCTTTTGCAAGCAAGGAATGACCAACAACTTCCTTCCTGTTCACTTAAAAGGCTTCTTCTGGGCCTAAAGGGGCCTGGGGGAACAAATTATGGTGACAATGTCCCCTTAGAGCAATAACAATAGCATTTACATTTCTGTACCACTTTGTACTGAACTAAATAGTCTCTAAGTGGTTTACAGCGTGTAAACCTTAGGCCCCTTAGAGGGCCACTGGGGACATTTTTTTGGGCGGAAAATCCCTGGGAGCCCTGATCACACAAAAGCAGCTGGAGGTGGGCAAAAGCAGCCCACAAAGTGCATTTTGCTCACCCCTACTGCAAAGGGTTGCAAAAGCAAATGGGAGCTACCCCCCAGAGCATGTGTAAAGAGAAAGAAAAGGGAAAACAGATAACCATACCTTAGCATAGTAGTAGTAGTAGAAGGAGGAGGAGGAGGAGGAGTAACAGCACCAACATAGCTGTATACATTTGGCTACCAAAATACAAATAATAAGAAAAGTGATGGCTGATGAAAGAAAGGTTATTCTCGAGACATGCCCACACTGGTCTTATGTCTGGGGTGAGTCCAGAGCACTATGTTTTGGTATTGGCTCTGGATTGGCCATGACGGTGGGTGCATGCACAGGGTTGAACGCAGTGTGTCAGCACAACATTGTCCACATGGGCCAACCAGGCTGGCACTGCTTTGACACAGCTGGACCATCCCTTGTCCCTGGAGTCACATGTGCTGCTTCCTTACCTGCAGAAGCTATGTGGACAGGCCACCTGGTGTGATATTGTTTCTCCTTAGGGTAGGACCACCTGTGTGATCTATGGGAAGAGAGGGCAGAAGATCTTGTGATCCCATGGACCTGAGTTATGTGATCAGGGGGTCCCTCTACCCTCCCCTCCTGTTGAACACACAGGTGGACCTACCCTCAAGAGAAGTGACAGTATGTTGGATGGCCTGTCTATGGAGCACTTGTAAGGAAGTGGCAGTGGTCGCTCCAGGGATAGGCATCCCCTTTCCCTGCGCTATTTAATATGGGGAAGGGGGATGGCATTTGAACAAATGGCTCAGCCCGAATCAGGCCCAATCCACCTGTTCATATGCCACAAAATCCCATGCTTACCCCAGGTTTTGAAGAAACACTGGGCTTCCCCCAGCTTTCCAACCTACAGAGCAAAGTTTGCTTAACTTGTAGTAGTTCCTTGGAAATCACATGTTGTGCAAGCAGACAGCACTGTCTTTGGGATGAGGATAGGGGTTTTCACCCGTGTAGACAACCTGTTGGATGCATTTTTGAAGAAGCCATCAAGTGGTCTCAGAAGGGTCAGATGTTTTTGTTTACTTATACAAGACTTACCTGATTGGTTGTTTCGATTAAAGAAATAATAGGAACATGTCTGGTTGTTTCATTTCACACATGCATCTTGCTAATTTTGAAAAAAAAAAAAGGTTTGCACACATTGAACTACTAGTTTTTCTTGTAGTATAGGAATCTATCCCTATTCTTCCATGCTATTCTGATTCTGGCACCATTTTTTTTTCTATTAAAGAAATAATAGAAACATGTCTGCTTGATAAACTGAGGGATACATGTACATCTGGAAGGTCAGAAGAAGTTGGTATAAGATGTCTCAGTATTCTATTGTTTCTACAGTAACACAATAACATGCTCATTCTTCTTGGATACATGCATGTGTACCTATATAGTGGATGTTAGCAGCATCTGAATAATTTTTTTAAAAACTGTTATGGAAGGATTTCTGCATCATTCTTTGGACTCAGAGACCCAAGGATGGTTTACCTGACCCTGTTCATGAGGTTGTTTGGAGGATAAACCAGATGAAAATTGCAAAGTGCTAAAAATGGTAAATTGCTGAGAAAAGTATTAAGAGACATGATTATTATTAATAATGACACCACCACAATAAATAATCCCAGCAGTGCTGTGTCCACAGCAAAATGCACCAAGAAGTGGCGGATGAAACCGTTCTTTCATGACCCTTTTTTCAGCTGAGCTAGCAATGCTTAAAGCTCCTTTAAAGTAGTGACAGATATGCTTAGTCAGCTTGGCAAGGTCACAAATTTCTTTTTCTCCCCAAGGGCCAGCTGTCCTGGGATGCAACCTTCCACAAAATCTACAAAAAAGGAAATGAGAGAAAGACAGAGATGGAGAATTTATGTTCTGTAGTAGATAGTTGGGAAAAGAGAGTCAGGCTCTGTCCCTAGTCTCTGGAAAAAGATAGATGTAGCAGAAACTAATATACTGTAGGGCCTGTTCTAGCATTATCAGCCAAACAGTATTTCATTAGTCCTAGGCTGTGATTTGAAGGTAGGGACAGGTAAGGTGTCCTGCCACTTGAGGTAGGAGGCTATATTTCACAAATGTACCTCACTGCTGCATGTACACCTATCCACCTTGCTGCTTTAACTATGCCTCCACGCTTCCTTTGCCTTGAATGTCCTAGAATGTCCTAGGGCAGTGGTAGGCAATCTGTCCCCTTTAAGGGCCGAGGGACTTCAGCTCCCAGAAGCCTCAGCCATGTTGGCCAATAGTCCCATGTTGGCCAATAGCTCCTGGGATTCTGGGAGCTGAAGTCTCTCGGCCCTTAAAGGGGAAAGCTTGCCTACCCCTGTTCTAGGGTATCTAGACAGGCTGCCACCACTCACTGATTTTAATCCCTTTTCCTAGTTGTGACGTTACTGGGGAAAAACTGGACTTTTGCTTCCCTCCTGATTCTGCAGGCAAACACACAACTGGCAGGGACCTCTGAATTGAAGTCCAAAACACCCAGAGGACCAATATTTGGGAATCACTCGATCATATTCAGCCAAGATTACCAAATAAAAATAAGCCTTGACACAGCTAAACTAAAGATCTCCTATCTACCCTTAACTACAGATAGAGTTCTGGAGAAATGGTGGTATGCTGGGTGGCCTGCTGGTATGGAAGTGCCTGTTGAAAGTCTGGGGAATAGTATGGGGCCTGGCATGTGAACAGCAGGCTGGCCCAATTTGGGCCCAGTCCAGCTGTTTGCACACCACAAAACCCTGTGCTAACCCCAGGGTGTTGAGAAAACACTGGGGTTCCCTGTAAGTTTGCCAACTCTGGGGTATGGTCGGGTTAATGGGGAAAGCCTATGGTATTTCACTGGAAGTTGGTGTGCATCATGCAAACAGACAACGCCAGCTTCAGGGTGAGGATGGGTTTTTTGCAGACAACTCCTCTGAGAAAAAGAGCCACAAGAAAGGAGAGAGTTGAGTAGCACACAGGTCATTGTATTACAGTCTTCCTCATTGTGGCAATATGTGCTGTATTAAATAATTGTCTTTTCCATTTTTTTTTAAAAAAATCAATTGCAACCAGCTCGCCTAGAAAATAATTAATTAACGGATTAATTAATTAATTACTTTCTTCTTATACAGGATCCAAGGTGGCTTCCAAAGATTAAAAAAACACACAGCACTGTTTTAAAAATTATTCACACAAAAGTTTAAAAATAATTAAATGTCAGTTTAGTTTAAAAAAACACAAGGTTGAAACAATACTCAGTGAAAGCATAGTAAAAAAACAAAGGAGATAAAAACAAATGAATGACTCCACCTCATTAAAAGCTTTTTTTTGTTACTTAAGTTATAAGTCAAAGGCCTATCTAAATAAAAAGGCCTTTGTCTGCTGGTGAAAGGAAAAGAGAAAGGAGGCCAACCAAACTTCCTGCAGGAGAGATTTCTATAACCTGGGAGCAGCCACTAAGAAGACTCAGGTTGCTCAACAAATGTCCCTGTGATGATGGTGGGACTGAGAGAAAGGTTTTCCTTGAATCATAGAATCATAGAATCATAGAATCATAGAGTTGGAAG
>CM034703.1:18103380-18113450 GCA_020142125.1 Phrynosoma platyrhinos | reverse complement strand
ACAAACAGACACTACAAGACAAAGCAGCGATTGCAGCCAAAGGTGGGAGAGAGGGAGATGAGGAGACTCCTGAGGCCGGGAAATCTAGTCAGGAAAGGCCTGCTGGAAGAGATCCATCTTAACTGCCTTTTAAAAGCTGCTTAAAATTGTGATCTGACAGATCTTGTCTGGCAGGCCGTTCCACAGTCTGTGAGCGGTTACCGAGAAGGGCCTCTGGGAGGTTGCAGACAGCCTAGTTTTCATCGGCTGCAGCACATTCCTCCCAGAGGACTGGAGTAGCTGCTGTTGGTCATAAGAGGGCTGGGTGGGCTAAATGGAAATTCTGTCCAAAACTTAATCCCCGCAGCCATGCCGCATCTCCGCTGCGGCCTCCCCTGGCCCTGCCGCCGCATCTGCTGCTGCGCTGCCGGGTGGCTGGTGTTAAAGGTGGGTTTAAATCACCACCGCAGCCTCCCCCAGCTCCACTGCTACTTCTGCTGCTGCGCTGCCAGGTGGCTGGTGTTAATGGTGGGTTTAAATCACTGCTGCAGCCTCCCCTGGCCCCTCCGCCACTTCTGCCGCCACGCTGCTGGGTGACTGGTTTTAAGGGCGGGTTTAAATCACTGCCGCAGCCTCCGCCGACCCTGCCGCCACTTCTGCTGCTGCGCTGCCAGGTGGCTGCTGTTAGGGTGGGTTTAAATCACTGCCACAGCCTCCCCCGGCCCCGCCACTGCTTCTGCTTCTTGTTGTGTCTGTGTGTATGTTTGCATTCTGTAGACAGTCCCGAAACCAGAATGGGTGGTGTTTAGTTACTAGTCACTATTAGAGTAGACTCACTGAATCAATGGGATTTGAATAAGCATTGAGATACCTTTACACAATTGATTTAATGTGTCTATCCTAGTTGGAACTAGACAAGAGCCTAAAGTGTAAAGCTATAAACTAAACACTAAAGTTAGATTTGCCCAAGCCATTATATTCCCCATCACCATGTACAGATGTGAAAGCTGGACAGTGAAGAATGACAGAAAAAAAAAACTCATTTGAGATGTGGTGCTGGAGAACAATGCAGACAAACAAATGGTTCCTAAAACATATCAAACCTGAACTCTCCCTAGAAGCCAAGATGATAAAACTGAAGCTGCCTTATTTTGGCCATATCATGAGAAGGCATGACTCATTAGAAGAGACAATAATGCTAGGAAAGATAAAAAGTAGCACAAAAGGGGAAAGACCATACACCAGATGGATAAACTCAATCAGAGAGGTCACAGGCCTAAATCTGCGGGATCTAAGCAGAGCAGTGGAGAATAGGGGGTCTTGGAGATATCTCATCCACAGGGTCGCAATGACTCAGGGTCGTCAAGAATGCAGTTAACAACAACCTCAAGGTGCAAGAGGAAATGCAGATGACTTGGGGGAAAAGACTCTAGTTGAACTAGGAATTTGAATTAGGTCATCATCATTATTTGGAAATATTGCTCCAAAAAGAGAAACAAATGAGTTGGTTGGCAAATTAAGCCTGAATCCTCTTTAGAAGCCTAAATAAATAAATTGCAGCTATTGTACTTGGATGTTCTTTCCCAGGAATCAACAATGGGATTCCAGACTGATTGATGGCTTGAATATTAGTGTCACAAAATCAGCAATTGGATCAGGAAGGATGGAGAAGGAAATATAGCTTGGAACACAACAGGGGATGAGCAGAGAGGTTGGCTTAATGCTTTGTGTGCAAGGAGACCCTTTATCTCAAGGTGCAAGAGGAACTGCAGATGACTTGGGGGAAGGAAGGAGCATTTAGTACACTCATTTAGATTTGATTGTCTTATTACCTGGATGTGCACATGCCTCGGATCTCACTCTTTTTTCCTGGGAACCTGTCCTGATGTTCCTAAAGTTCATCATGACCTCTCAAGAACATGTTCATGACCTCTTACCAACATATTTCATCTGAAATATGAAAATGTAGGCCACAAGTACAGAATGGGATATGCAGGGTGAGCTAACAAGAGACACTTGATGTATCATGGCAAGAATTCCAGAGGCAATGCACAAGATTGAGAAGTTGGTTCCCCTCCTCTGGACCATACTGCACCCACTGCTGGCATGCAATTGTTGTTGTATGCCTTGATGTAACTTTTGACTTATAGTGATGCTTCCATGAACCTATCATGGGGTCTTCTTGGCAAGATTTGTTCAGAGGAGGTTTGCCATTGCCTTTATTAGAGGCTGAGAGCATATGACTTGCCCAAGGTCACCCAGTGGGTTTCAATGGCTGAGCAGGGACTAGAGTCCTAGTCCAACATTCAAACCACTGCACCATGTTGGTGCTCATTGATGGCATACAGCCTTCAGAATGCTCAGCTGGTAGCTTTCTGCCAAACATGGTTCCCTATCCAAGTCTTACCCTATTATAAGATAGATCATTCATCCAGCCTCTAAATTTATATAAACTGTATTCTTTATTAGTGCAAAACCCAATAATAATTGTTGATGTTGTTTGCCTTCAAGTTGCTTCTGCCTTATGATGACTCTAAGGCAAATCTATCACAGGATTTTCTTGGCAAGATTTGTTCAGACAGCGTTTGTCTTTGCCTTTGCTGTCCTCTGAGGATGAGAGTATGTGATGTTCTCTAGGTCTCCCAGTGGGTTTTCATGGTCAAGAGGGAATTTGAACCCTGGTCTCCAGAGTTGCAGTCCAAACACACAAACCACTACACCATGCTGGCTCTCCTAGAAATAAATACACAAGCCTAAATCCTACTGATTTGTTCCAACTAGAATAGATCCACTGTTTCAACTGGTGAATGGTCAGCCTGCACATACAAAAACCACTTCTATTCAATGGCTCTCCTCTAGTTGGGAGTCTAGCAATAAAATTCAGCCACTGTTTTAATTAAAATAGAAAAGGAAGAAACCAAGCCTGTGAGAACTGGCTACGCTAACAAAGAAAGCCACTTTTCAAACCATAGACAAAATTTTAAACAAAACAATATCTTAACTTAATTTCCTTCCTTCTTTCACTCTTTCCCCTGGAACATTTTCACTGCTGAGGCTGCAAGCCAGGTTTTCTAGACAACAACAAGAAGAAAAAAAAGGAAACATGCTGAATTATCAGCAGGGTTTCTTGAACATTAGAAAAGCCAGAAGAAATGAAAAGAAGTTACCAAAGTTTATTATTATTGTTGTGGAAACAAGACTTTGTCCAAGGCTAAATTGAATGCATATAAGCATTCAAATGTGAAAACACTGGTTCCAATTTTTTTTAGCATGTAACTTGGTGCACATAAAAGTTTTGCTCACTCAGCACTTTGATCTGTATACATGGAGTGACAGAGTTATGGCAAGTTTTGTTAAAAGCTGAGTCCAGGCATTGCATCATAGTATTGCTCTCAGGTGCTACAACTATTTTAAGTACACTTGTCCCTCCCTGTTTGTGGACTTCCCATTCATGGTTTTGAGTTTCCACAGATGGGAAGCCAGGAGGGACAAAATGATGCACACCTGCACTGCCTGTGTCCTGTTCTGGGCACCACAATTCAAGGAGGATATGGCCAAACTGGAGCATAACCAGCGGAAGGAGACCAAAATGGTCAAAGGTCTGGAAATCATGCCCCATGAGCAGAGACTTAGGGATCTGGGTATGTTTAGCCTGGAGAAGATAAGATAAGGGGTGACATGATAGCCATGTTCAAATATTTGAAGGAGTAAGCTTGTTTTCTGTTGCTCTAGAGCAGGGTTCGGCAACCTATGGCCCATGGCCCGGGTGCGGCCCGCGGAGGCCTTGGGACTGGCCCATGGTATTAATTATCTCTGCCCATGGCTGTGCCTGTTCCTTATTGAAGACTGCATTGAAGGTATGACCTGCACAATGTGTGGGCCCAGAGACTAATTGGGATAGGCCCATGTTTGTCATGGATACCATGAACTCCCAAGTTGCACCTGTTGAGTTTGTTCAAGCAGTCACGAATGGGATGTTGAAGTCACCCAGAACTAAAAGTCTGGGTGATTCCAACACCAGCTCCGAGACCAGTTGTGTCAGCTTGGCTAGGGAGTCTGTTAGACAGTGAGGTGGTTGATATACTAACAGAATCCCCAGATTATCCCTTGTCATCAGGCTCAGGTAAATACACTCGATGCAGTCTATTTTCCGGACAGGTATCCAAGTCAATTTAAGAATGTCTTTACAGACTACGGCCACTTCACCCCCACCCCCCACTTCCCCTTACCTGCTCACTGACAGAATACCTGACTGGTAGGGCCTGGACCCAAGTTATAGCACTATCATCTTCCAGCCAGGTCTCTGTAAAGCATGCCAAATCAGCTTTCTCATCTATAAGAAGAGCACTGATCTGGCATTGCACAGGAGCAAGGAAAGGTTCTATGGGTGGTTTGGTTTGCTCTCCAGCTACATCAGGATAGCAGGGCGAATGGAAGGAGAGATAGATATTAAACATTGATCTCTCCTTCCCTTAATAACAGCATTTCACCCTCCTATCACTATATCTCCCTGTGATATGCCTCCCTAGTGGCATAGCTGTAGTATGCATGTGGTAGCTCTTACCTCTCCAAGGATCCTGTCCACAACCTCAGGATGCACACTCTGAAATATATCCAACAACACGGGACACGCAGAACCCCAACATGAATCCCCAACAAGATTCTAGCCAATATTTTTTCAGGATTAACATATTTTGTATCACATACTGTTTTAATTGTATGTTGTTTTAATTTTATATTATTAGCAACCTTGGATCCTATATTGAGGGAATAATAAATAAATAAATAAAATGAATATCTGCCATAGAAATGTGTCACCTTCACAGTGCTATTATCATTTTGTTTCTGATATTCAAGCTGAAAATATATTTTGTAATAATGGCTGGCATCCTATGCAGTATTTACAATGTCATTTGCTCAACTTACAACATTGTAAATTTTGGTATTCACATTTTCTATTGTCGCACTAGTACAATGACAGAAAGTGATCTCCAAAAGCCTACCGTAGAAGTAAAATTACCCTGCCAATGGAGGAATTTCTCTGAGGATCAGGATGGTGACCAAAGAAGTGTCAGCCCTTCCCCAAGATGCAAGGCTGTTTGTAACAAGCAGTTGTGGCAGAACCCTGCAAGGTTCCCTGTGGTGTCCTGTCCAAACTGCCTCACTGCTCGGAAAGAAGTGATACCTTTCACTCACCACCCCAATCCCCAGTGACTCAGAAATCTCTGTGTTGGTGGCACTGCCTGGTTTCTAAGGTAGTTTTTTGGGGGTCATATTGACAAACATATCTACAGTGATGGAGCTCCATGATAATAGCTACATTGCTCGGTGCAGGATCTTGGCCAATATAATTAAGAAAAGTCTCCACAGGAATAATATCTGCTAAAGATAGACAAGAATATTCTGAGGAGGAAAGCATCTTTAATGGAAATCTAAGAGAAACAGCAACTGTCATCCTGGCCATATATTCTTTGTCTGAAGCCATTTCGAAGATACATATCACTCCTAGCTTCTCACCATAGTGTTTGGTCTTTCAAGTGCCCTGCCCAAACATACTAGCTAAGATTCTACATCAAGGTTATGTACGATATCTCCACATGTGGAGTTACATGTACATTGATTGTGCTGTGCAACCCTTGTGTTGAACATGCAACTGAATGCACACCTAAATATGCAATTGAACATACATCTCATACACATGTATATTTAATGTAGATCCTATTTGTATCCACATGCACAACAAGACCACTTGCATAACTTCATTTCCACAGTCTTCGATATTGCAAAAAATGTCCAACAGCTTCCATGGGACAATGTATGTATGCATAAGATGCTAGTAGTATTCCAGTCACCCTGCTATTGTTAGCTCAGAAAACATTGCGATGTAAATTCTCACACCTTGACATTTGTGTGCAAAAATATAAATTAATTTTCTCCCTCCTCCTCCATTAAAAGTAATTGTCATGAAATATTTTTCTGAAGCTTTTAACTTCCCATTTTTATCATGATGCTGAGGTTTTATTGTATGCTTATTTAGGTTTTTTAATCTATAAACCACCCTGGTACTACTATATTAAAAGGTGATATAAAAATCAAATAGACAGACAGTTAGGCCAAATAGTTTAGAGCATTTCTAGTCATCATGGATGTGTATAAATTTAAATCAGTCCATTTATGACTTTTGCTTGGCTTTCTCTAGCATAATGGAGAATTCAGCCAGTGTTTGTTGAGTATATAATTCCCCATCCCAGTTCAACACAGAATAGAGCATAAGACCAGAATCTAGTTCTTGGGAAAGGGAATAAGGGGATGGGATCAACCTCATTCCAAACATTCAATCCTCCTCCTTTTATGGAGCTATATATTGGCCCAGTTATTGCAAAGATAGTGAATCAGGTCAGGGAGTCCTATAGACAGTAAGGTACTGTAGTGGAAAAGAATTTATCTCATGTCAACAAATTATACATTTTCAGTTATTATCAACATGCATAGAAAAACCCATCAACTTTTTTAAATACAAAAGGAATGAATATGCTAAAACCTTTCTGTGGTATTTAAAATAACTTAACTTTGGCAGGATCATGCTTATTTTTTCTTTAAACCTCTGCTTCAGATTGTTATCAGGGGGAGTCTTTTTGCAAAACTATAAATTTAGCCCTTTCCTCTGATGATGGCAAGCAAGCAAAGGCAACTGCCACAAAATGGATGGATGGCACTTGAGATGCATACTTTATGATGAGCTGCTAATTAATAATGCATCATGTTACCTTTAAAAAAACCAGACAAGACAGAAAAGTAACTTTGTTATCCAATATCAGGGGGAAAATTTAGAAGATGTCATAGTAGCTGAAACCGGGCTGCAGCAAAACCATTTTATTTTATTTTAATTTTTAGAATAGAAGGGAGGAAGGGAAGATAAAGCAGACAGATGGCAGACCTTGGGAAAGATAAGGAAAAAGGTAGTGGGACCAAGTAGACCTCCAAGCTAGTTTGCTTCCAGGCCCCTCTGCTATTTTTGGCTTATCCATCCTGGAAGCCCTGGGGTTCTGACACATAACTCCTGCAAAGTATAGAGGACATATTCTGGGACGTGCATTGAGTTCACTGCTATAGTTTCTTGGATTTGAACACTGCTATACATAAACTGAGAGTATGATCCAATAGCCATCATCTGTTGCTGTGCATATCAAGGGAAAGTTTAGTCTACTTTATTCACTATTCTTAATCATTCTGAAACAGCAGGGACAGAAAACCTGTGGAGCTACATCAATCCAACACTGTCTGGAGGGAAGTTCAACTCAATTGCTGTCATAAAGATATCCCCCATATGCTGATGGTGAATCCCAGGGTTTCCCAGAACAAACTTTTAAAAAACTGTGGCCTGATTTGCTTGCTATTTGACTTATTTCTTACTTTTTCCCCAAAATGTAGATTCAAGGTGACTCACAAGATTAGCTTTTCAAAAAAACAACACCTCAGAAGTGATAACTGGTGGAATACAACTGGATAGTGCAAAGTACTGTAGGCCCATTCAATTGGTCATTGAAAGGTGACTCAACATAGAGCCGATTCTACCGCATTAGTTTGTTTGTGACTATCAACAGGATTTAGGCTGATACTAAAAGGGAATTAAATAGATTGCTAACACATAACTGAGTTAATTCAGTTTAAAAGCACAACTGTAAAAAAAAGTACAGCATCCACCCATGCAGCGTTCCTTCCTCAACAGCCATGTTGCCAGGAGCCTGTCTGAATGAAAAAGGTCTTTGCCTACTAGCAGAAGGACTATAGGGTGGAGGCCAGATGAGCCTTGGAGCAGCCACCAAAAAAACAACAGCCCCCAAAATGTGCCTCTGAAAGTAGTGGAGGGGCTGAGACAGGAGCCTTGGAGACTCTTTTAATACTGTCTGGACTTTTGTAGGCAACAGCCTACTTTGTCTGACTGAGAGTTCATGATTCCTAGCCTAGACACTTCTGTTAATGTCTTTTCTGCAGTTTCATCGTAAGAATCACATTACTCTTAGCAGCCCGTGCATATGTTGTGTGTAGCTTTCTAACTGGATACAGGCGGTGATCATGGCAGGTTTAACCTATGTTTGGTGTATCACTGTCAATAACTGTTTTGCGAAACTTCTGCAATATAGATGAGCCAGCTGGTATTAGAGGAAGTGTGAAGATATTTTCATTTGATGGGTGGGGGAGAAAAGGAGGTGGGAGAAAGGGGAGGTTTGTGGGTGTGTTGTAAAGTCTGTTGCATGAAAATGATAGATTTTATTTTGTTAATATGCCTTTAGTATTTTCACTCAGTTGAGATGGATTTATGCCTTGTGAAATCTGCTGATATGGTGGCACTTACTTTGCTTGGCAGCTGCTATTAAACCTTGTGGTACATTTGCATTTTGTAAACTTTCACTCCTGGGAATCCCAGTGGGGATGGAGAGTTACACCATGAAGTCTGTTCCTGACTGATTTGTCTCTGAACATTTATGTGTGAGAGAGAAAACCTTGGGTGTTCAAGAGAGGTGTCAAGAGGACTGGAGAGCCCTAGGAGAACAATGGGCTTGATGGCAGACTTTCACATGCTTCATAGTGTGTGCTCATGCATCTCTGCATGCCAGGACAGCACAGTTTATTTGACAAACAACTTTTACAGCACCCTTCCACATTCTTTGGATTAAAATCCATGCCCCCCTTTGTTGAAATCAATATATTGTATGTAAATGTTTTGCATGAATTGCAAACAAATAAGATAAAATTAAAAATTAACACAGAGGCAAATGATATCTACTAGAGGTGGCCAACGTGAGGAGAAAAGTGGGTACAAATTACTTGGGCCTGGTATTCTGGCAGGGAGCCCATGGTCAAATTATGTAACCTTTGTAGTCATTCTCACTGCAATCACTTGTTAAAGAAAATGGAATACCTCTTTGTGATCAGCCATTATTGCACATCTTTTCAATTGCACAACTCATTGTGCTCTCTTCTGCACTTCCCCTTTCTCCTGCCTTCCTGGTCTATGCTGTACCCAGCATGTCTTTTGGGGTGTCAGTTTTTCTCCCTCATGTTTTCATGCAATTCTGGATTTCTGCTAATGCAATTTAAGTTTAAAAAGAAAAAAAATTAAAGAAATAGAAAAATAAATAAATCAGTCTGCTTGGGAACAGTGGGGAGAAGGAGGAGATATGACACTACATGATTGCCAATATTGTAACTGCCCCAGGAGTGACATTTCACATATGAGGACTAATGGGACTGCTGCACAATTGGTAGTTTATTGACAAGTTTTGTTTATGTATTTGTTTATTGTATTTATACCCCACTCTTCAGCCACGAAGGCTCTCAGAGTGGCTTACAGATAGTTTCCCCACCAATGAAAAGGAATGCCCTAAACAAGCATCATAGACACAGCAGTTATGAATTGGAGGTGATGTGTGTTGTATCACCAAAGGCACTATTTTACAACTATAATTACAGTTTAAAAGCTGTGTGATAATTTTCTATTTTTGTCTTTCTTGATCATTTGCCAATTGGTTATGATACCATTGTAAAACCAGTGGATTTCAAAGAAAATAATAATAAATTATAAAATTTGAAATTCTATATAAAGATTTTTAATAGTCTGCCAGGGACTCAAAGCTGCTGCTAGGTGGGTATGGAAAGGAAGATAAGGCTCCTTAGGAGTTGTTCCCAGAGCTGTTAAGGGAAGCAGCCTGACTAGGGGAGCAAAGGAGGAAAGGTCTCCTGTCTCCAGGATGCTCAAGGCACTGGAGATTCTAACCCATTCCTTCCACCTACCACCCTAGGTAACTTCATCACCCTGTCCTCACACCATGTATCCACCTACCTGATCCACCTACCTACATCCAAGGGTGTTAAAAGAACTGGCAAACGTAATATTGGAACCATTGGCAATAATCTTTGAGAACTCCTGGAAAACAGGAGAAGTCCCAGCGGACTGGAGGAGGGCAAATGTTGTTCCCATCTACAAAAAGGGGGAAAAAGAAAAGGCGAAAGATTTATACGATCTGAAGAGAAACCAGAGTATATTTCACTATTTGACAAAAAAGAAGGGAGACATAATTTGTTTGCAA
>CM034703.1:18083687-18103280 GCA_020142125.1 Phrynosoma platyrhinos | reverse complement strand
GATCATTAAACAGAGAGTCTGTGAACATCTGGAAGGCAATTTCATAATTACAAAAAGTCAACATAGGTTTCAGAGAAACAGGTCATGCCAGACATCTCTGATCTCTTTTTTTGATAAAATTACCAGCTTGGTAGATGAAGGGAATGCTGTGGATTTGGTATATCTTGATTTCAGTAAGGCCTTTGACAAGGTTCCCCATGACATTCATGCAAACAAGTTGGTAGAATGTGGGCTAGACAAAGTAACTGTTAGATGGATTTGTAATTGGTTGACTGGCCAAACCCAAAGGGTGTTCAACAATGGCTCCTTTTCAACCTGGAAAGAAGTGACCAGTGGGGTGCCACAGGGCTCTGTCCTGGGCCCAGTGCTATTTAATATCTTTATTAATGACTTGGATGACAGTATTGGGGGCATAGTTATCAAATTTGCAGATGACAGCAAATTAGGAGGAGTAGCTAATACCCCAGAGGACAGGATCAAAATTCAAAATGACTTGAACAGACTAGAAAGTTGGGCCAAAGCTAACAAAATGAAATTCAACACAGGAGGACAGGATCAAAATGAAATTCAAATGTAAGGTACTGCACTTAGGGCGGAAAAACGAAAAGTACAGATAGCCCTATGAGGAACGACTTAGGGAGCTGTGGATGTTTAGCCTGGAGAAGAGAAGGTTGAGAAGTGATATGATAACCTTGTTTAAATATTTGAAGGGATGTCATATTGAGGAGGGAACAAGCTTGTTTTCTGCTGCTCCTGAAGAGACTAGGACCCGAAAAAATGGATGTAAGCTCCAGGAAAAGAGATTCCACCTCAACATTAGGGGGAACTTCTTGACAGTAAGGGCGGTTCAACAGTGGAACACTCTCTCTCGGAGAATATTGGAATCTCCTTCCTTGGAGGTCTTTAAGCAGAGGCTGGATGGCCATCTGTCAGGGATGCTTTGATTGGAAGTTCCTGCATGGCAGGGGTTGGACTGGATGGCCCTTGTGGTCTCTTCCAACTCTATGATTCAATGATTCTATGATAGCTTTCCTTGATATTCGGTGGTCCGCCAGGCAACAGCACTTTGGATCTTCTACCCTGTCCACAGAAATTTGGGGAGGAAGGCAAGTGAGTGTGAGAAGGGCCCTTTTGTTGGACTCCTCAACTTCATACACATTTGGGAGCTTGTTTCTTGATCAGCCCAATACCAGCATCCCAGCCCAGATGCACCAACTGGGCCCATCAGCCCACAGAACTATGCTCATGGCATACATCTGCTGTTGGTAAACAGCGGGGAGGACCCAAAATTTTTACTGATGCTGAACCCACTGTCAGTAGTCATGATGATAGGACTGTGTGTGGGCTACCTGATTTGATTCATAATCCAATTCATTTATTCAGGTTTGTATCCAATTTGTATGGGTTTGAGCAGAAGCTAATACATTTCAGTCTGGATTCTGAACCCGAATCAAGAATGGAAATCTACATTGACAGTCCTACTCTGTTGACATGTACTGGGAAACACAAAAGACGAGATCCTATAGCAGTGTTTCTTAGGGCTCATTCCCACTTGCATTTAAACCAGTTTGTGAATTCACATTGACATCGGGTAGCGGATTCGATTCAGGCCGATGTGCAGTTCCCACCATGGAAGTGAATTACTTCCTTATCCCATGTTGTTCCCACTAGTGGGAATGAGCCCCTAAAAACCCATGCTTCAAAATGAAGGATGCTTTTCGATAGAAGGCTGAAAGGCAGGACTATGTTCTGGAACAGGAGGATCTGTGGTCACCTGGTGTGGGAACAACTAAGCCCCAGACTTGCAAATAGCAGACCCCATTTAGTCCCCTCCCCAACACACACCTGGCCCCCTTTCCCATAGCTTGGGGAGACAAAAGCAGCCAGAAAGTGCCCTGTGACACACCCTAGCTCATCTCTGTCTCTCTCTTGGTGCCTTGGGGTCTCACAGGAGGAGGCTGGGGGTCTGGTGCTGCTGCTGGTCCCTTGCAAAGAGGGAGATCCAAAGATTGCAAATGGGTGGAAGCAGGGGAAGTGCACCTGGTCTCTTGGCCCTTTTCTTTTTTCCCTTCGAAGGCAAAGCTGGAGAAAGGCTCCCGCGGGCAAGGAGCTCTGAGGAGGAACAGGAATGGCTGAAGCATGGTCCTCTTAGAGAGGCTTCCAGCCTCCCTTCCTCCCTTCCTCCCTCCAGCTGCTGAGTCGTCTTCTACTCCTCCTCTGAGGCTTCTCCTCCCACCACACCTTGGCCCTGGTGGGGCTCCACCTGTTTTCCTGCTTGACTGCAAATCAGATCCGTTGTTCACACTTGTTGAACACTCTTCTGAATAGATTTCCCCCCAAAAAAGAACCACCAGAAAACCAGTGTTTGAAAAGAATACTTTTTTTTGCATTTGTCTCACTTCAATGTGAGTCAGACCTATTGCAGTCGGGTCTGAAACTGTTTCCAATAGAAACTAGACTGAACGAGACACATATAAAGTGATTGGCAAATTGTTTTAAATCTTAGTGGGAATGAGCCCTTAGTGAAATCTCTGCATGTGAATTTACTCATTGATTATGCTGTGCAAACCTTATGTTGAATGGTAATGTTGCACAACTGAATGAACACCTAAAAGTGAAACCAAATAAGCATGCATATTTAGTGTGCATGCAATGTACATGGACAATAGCACCACACAGACATCTTTGCTTATACAACCATTAACTGAATGCAGACATTCTGCATCAGACAAAAATGTCTAACTATGGCCCCAAACAGATGGGTTAATGGGGGTAGCTTCTGGTTACTCTGGGGGCATGGTGTTTGAAAAAAAAATATCCAGCTGCTTTAATGTGCCCCATGACCAGAAGAGTGCTGCAGATGTCATTCCACTGCACCCCATCTTCAGTGCCTTGGAAGTGCTTTCCTTGGGGTGCTGATAAGCTGCAAATGTAGGTTTTTCAGGGCACTGTCAGACATAATTATGATGATGAAGCTTTGCCATTGTAATTACATTGATGATGCAGGATCTCAGCCCACCTTTTTTCACATAACTGCATAGAACTTGGAGGCATAATGGACATAGTAGATCAATCTAGTCCAGTTACAAAAAGGTTATTCCAAAAAGAAACATATACATTTTGCTGTTTGCTTGTTTTTTTAAGGAGTACCAAGGTTTTTTTGGGGAAAAAAGTTTTATTAGTTAAAACTTAAAAACACATTCATAACATACATTTCACTTTTTGTAATACATAAATATCACTTGTTATTAAATAATTGCATTAAATTTAGCCATCATAAATTATATTCCAGATATATCCAAGCATTTCAAGTTGCAGAGAAGTACTTTAATTATCTCATTACCTCAATTACTTATTATTCTATTAAACTCAATATTATAATTCTTTCTAATCCATTGTAGTATCTTCCCTTTTCCTTCTTACCTTTCACCTCAAAACCTTCCATTTTGTTCTCAAAAATGGCGGCCGCGATTGGTTTGCACATGCACAGTACTTCTGCGCATACGCAAATGCATTGCGGCTGCCATTTTGGAGAACAAAATGGGAGCCACGACATGCGCAAAGGTGGCTGCAGCAACACGCACAGCAGCGGTAGTGGCGGCAGCGGCAGCGGCAGCGGTGGTGGCAGCGTGCGCAGGGGGGTCATGCGTGGCGGTGGGGGTTGTGCATGAGCACGTGAGTGCACATGCTGCCATTCCCCCCTGGCCTGCCAGAAGGGAAGACTTCAGGGGACCAGCCCCCGGCTCAAAAAGGTTGCCTACCCCTGTCCAAGACCCTCTGTCTTCCACTGCTCTGCTTAATTCCTGCAACCACTTAATACTCAAAGTGTCCTTCTTAACAGAGTCCATCCATCTAGCATGTGGCCTTCCTCTCTTTCTACTTCCCTCCACCTTCCCCATAATTATTGTTTTTTCCAAAGAATCCTCTCTTCTCATGATATTTCTGAAGTACAACAGTTTCAGTTTGGTCATCTTGGCTTCCAGGGAGGCTTCTGGTTCGATCTGCTCTAGGACCCATTTGTTTGTCCTTTTGGCTGTCCATGGGATCCTCAGCACTCTTCTCCAGTACCACATTATCTCAAATGCATTGATTTTCTTCCTATCATTTGTCCTAACTATTCAGCTTTCACATCAATACATGGTAATAGGGAATACAGTGGCTTGTATGAATCTGACTTTTATGCTGAGTAGTATATCTTTGCATTTTAGAATCTTTTTGAGTTCTTTCATAGCCATCTTCCCCATTCTTAGTCTTCTTCTGATTTCCTGACTACAGTTCTCATTTCTATTAATGTTTGATCTCAGGTATGGGAATTCTTTTACTATTTCTATTTCTTCATTGTCTAGGTTGAACTTGCAAAGGTCCTGGGTGGTCATTATTTTTGTTTTCTTTATGTTCAGCATTTACACTTTCTTCTTTGATCTTCCTTAGTAGGTATTCCAGGTCTGTGAGGTTTTCTGTTAGTATTACAAAATAAGAGTAAGACTCAAGAAGAAAAAAACCCCAATGCTTATACCAAATTATGATCTAAATAATATATCAACAGAATTTACTGATAATATAAGAAGCACATCCACACTACTAAGCATAATAGACCAAGAACCAGAGGAACTATGGTCTAAAGCCAGGGACATAATAAAAGAAGAATGCAGACAGACACTTTCAATAAACAAAAAGAAAAAGAAAAAAACATGGATGACAGAAAAAAATACTACAAACAATAAAGAAGAGAAGAGAAGAAAAACAAAAGGGAGATAGGAACAAACTAAGAATTATGAATGCAACAGTACAACGGCTTGTGCAGAAAGATAAAAAAAACTTACTACAATGATCAATGGAGAGAAATAGAAGACAACAAAAAGGGAAGAATAAGAGATCTATTTCACAAGATCTGAGAAATCAAAGGAAAATTCAAACCAAGGACTGAGTTGATCTATGATAATAAAAATAACATAATTCAAGACCAAGAAGGAATAAAAAGATGTTGGATTCAATACACAGAAGAATTATATAAAAGAGATGACAAAGTGAAGGATACATGGAATGAAGAGCCATATGTAGATGAACTCCAAATTCTAAAAAATGAGGTGGAAACTGCAATAAGAGAAATAATGAAAAACAAATCACCAGGAACAGATGATATTCCAATGAACTGCTGCAACCCACATTGACAGAGTCAACTCTAGTGCTAGCCAACATATGTCAACAGATATGGAAAACAAAATAATGGCCAACAGATTGGAAGCAATCAATACACCTCCCCATCCACAAAAAGGGAGACACAAGAGACTGCAGCAACTATAGGACCATAGCACTGATTTTCCACGCAAGCAAAATCATGCTCAAAATTCTCCAACATAGACTCCAACCATACATGGAAAGAGAGATCCCAGAGGTCTGAACAGGGTTCAGGAAAGGAAGAGGCACTAGGGATCACATTGCAAACATACAATGGCTAATGGAGAGCACCAGGGAATTCCAAAAGAAAATCAGCATGTGCTTTATAGACTACAGCAAAGCTTGTGACTGCATAGACCAAGAAAGGCTATGGAATGCACTTAAAGACATGGGAGTGCCAGCACATCTGGTAGTCCTGATGAGGAATCTGTACTTAGAACAAGAGACTACTTTCAGAACAGAACACAGAGAAACAGAAGGGTTCCCAATTGGTCAGACAAGGCTGCATCCTTTCACCCTATCTGTTCAATTTGTATGCAGAACATATTATAAGAAAAGTAGGCTTCAACACAGAAGAAGGAGGAGTGAAAATAGTTGGAAGGAATATCAACAATCTAAGATATGCAGATGACAGCAGATACTGGTCTAATCTTGGCCACCACTATAGAATTCTGCCATCTTTTACTTTCAATTATATTATCTATTTGATTTTTGTGTTGATCATATGGTGATGTCTATGTGTACTGGAGACTGTATTAGAATCTATATAGCTACAAGGGGGAATACACTGTCTCAGAGTGTGGTGGAATCTGGAGGTTTTTCAACAGAGGCTGGATGGGCATCTATTGGGAGTGCTTTGATTGTGGACTGGATGGCCCTTGTGGTTTCTTCCATCTTTAATACAAGGCGAATGTGAGTCAATAGTATGCTTTGGCAACTAAAAATGTCAATTCCACTTTAGGCTGCATCAATAGGAGTATATTGTCTAGATCGAGGGAAGTAATACTATCACTCTATTCTGCTTTGGTCAGGCCTCATCTGGAATACTGAGTCCAGTTCTGGGCACCATAATTCAAGAGAGATATTGACAAGATGGAGTATGTCCATAGGGGTGGTAGTAATCAAAATGATGATAGGTCTAGAATTCCTATGAGGAATGTCTTAGGGAGATGGGCATGTTTAGTCTAGAGAAGAGAAGATTAAGAGGTGACATGAAAGCCCTGTTTAAATATTTGAAAGGAAGTCATACTGAAGATGAATCAAGTTTGTTTTCTCAACCTTCAGAAAATAGGACCCAGAGCAATGGATTCAAACTACAGAGAAAGTGATTCAGCCTAAACATTATGATGAACTTCCTGACAGTAAGAGCTGTTCAATTGTGCTGCCTTGGAGCATGGTAGAGCCACCTTCTTTGGTGGTCTTTAGAGAGAGGCTGGATGGCATTTGTTAGGAATGGTTGGGTTGTAGTCACTTCCTATTCTATGATTTTAGTTCCCTGCCTACTGTTGCCTATATCTCAGTCCTGATAGTGGCTAACTAAAGTGCAGTTCCCAATATTCTTGCCATGTTGGTATAAAGTCCCTCTTGCTATTTCCTATAACATTTGTCCCAACAGAAGACCACCACTCTCACAGATCATACCAACAATGGTATAAATCTGATGTGTTCAAGGGATGGGGGGTATAAACACAGTTAAGCAGGCTACTAGCTCTGAGTATTGCCTTATAACAGCTTGAAACATGATCATTGCTAGCCTGTCAAGGGAATGATCCTAGCATCTAATCAGATTTGTCCATTTAAAAAAACATCTTTTTTAAGGACTTTTTAAAAAACTTTAATTCACAATGTAGTAATAGCAATAACAACAATGAACAATTATTTTCTTCTACAACATTAGCATGTTTCTAAACCACTAACCTCTGAGACTTTTGTCACAGACAATTGCATAATTATATATATATATATATATATATATATATATGAAAAATTCATTTAATTTTTCTTTTCTTTTTTTAAATTGAATATAAATCCTTTCTTTTCCTACATGAACAAACCCCCTCTTGATAGATGGACATATGCCATCTTTTGTTCTCTCTTTCATGCACAGTAAAAATGATTTGAAAATAAATTAATACCACCCATGAGCAGGGCAAATAATTTAAAACAACAACAAAAACAAAACATGCAAGTACCTTACATAGCACTGTTGCATTTTAAAATGACTGTTCAGAGATGAAGCGATGAATTAAAAATGCAACAGCTTTCACCTGCTTCTGAAATCATATTTATTTCAACAGCTCTGTGCTTCTGGTATTTAATTATTTATTTTATTTTATTTTCTTCATCCCAACATGAGCTCACAGCATGCAAGCCCCTCTGCAGAAACATGCCATGAAAACCCCATGATAGGGTAGTCATGTCTGAAATGACTTGAAGGTACACAACAACAACAACAACAACAACAACAACAAAGCTAAAAACAATTATTGCAATAATGGCTGGAATCCTCTTTCATGGTGTGCATTATGTAACTTGGTGTACTTATTTCATGGTGTACGTTATGTAACTTGGTGTATGTTTTGTATACTTAGCTATATCTCAGAGGCACTACATCAGTTCCAATGCACATTGGTCCCATTGTGCATTGGTCCTGTTGTGCATTGGTCCCAATGTGTATCACTCAGCTCCCCTATGTAGTGGCATAACAGCAGTCCTTTACTAGATACAGATGTTATGGAACTTCTCAATTCTAATTCCCTCAGATGTGACACTACTTACAAAGATGTAAGTCCCCAACACAGCTCCGGCCAACTGTTTGGCCAGAAAAACTATCCTATGAAAACCAGCATTAAATTAAAGCAGTTTAAAAGCATTTAAAAGGTGCTAATAAAAATAAAAAATACATCATTCTCTATCCCATTAGACTCTATTGAAACAATCATTTGCTAGCTAAAGGCCTATATAAATAGACCTTTTTGCAAATTGCCCCACAATACCTTCAGGAAGGTCCTAAAACAGGGGTAGGCAACCTTTCCCCTTTAAGGGCCAAGGGACTTGAGCTCCCAGAATCCCAGGAGCTATTGGCCAACATGGGATTATTGGCCAACATGGCTGAGGCTTCTGGGAGCTGAAGTCCCTCAGCCCTTAAAGGGGAAAGGTTGCCTACCCATGTAAAACATGCAAGAATGTGCCCATGTCCTCTGGAAGGCATTTGGAGGCATTTTTCTTTTGCAGGAATGAGTGCAATGGGGAATATGGCTTGCAGAGGTTTGGAGGGAGGAAAGTTAACACGGCTCCCTAGTCTTCCACAATTGCTCACCTCAATCTAGAGCACGATTTAACAACTTAAAAATATTGGCTGGCATCCTGTTCATTACTCAGCAGACTGTATGCTGGACTAACAATTTCATAATTTTTGGGATTCATGTTTATGGTAGTTAACAACCAAATGTGACCCCAAGAACCTCCTTTTTCAGCTAGCCAGCACCCGAACCAAAGGGTTTCCGAGGCACTGCAGTTTGGGATGCTGGTAAATGAGATCTGCAGTGCTCTCCTGGGTTATGGGGCTGGATGAGAGAAGTAGTTGCCTAGAAAACCCCATGATAAGTTTGCCTGAGGGTCACCATAAGCTGTAAATGATATGAAGGCACACAATAAGAACAACAAAAAGGGCAGCAACACTCTGGCTGAGAATTCTAAATACTTCTCTCTAAAACAGTCAATCTAGGATTCCATAGAATGCAGCCACAGCTGTTAAAGTGAAATAATAGCACTATAATTGTGAAGTGCGAATGGGCCCTTGGAGAAGCTGGAGATTGAATCTGGGACCTCATGCATTCAAAGCATGTGCTCTTATCATTGAGTGAAGCCCTACTCCTTTCATCAGACAAAGTGTTCTCTAGCTTAAAGCAATTACCTATGTTTTGGTCTACTTGTACTGTCAGCAGTGTTACAAAAGTATTTCTTTATCAAGGGTCTAACAATTATTTTGTTCAAAAGTGATGTTTCAGTAATTACCTGATTGTTATCTTTTGATGTTGGCCATTTGAATTTCATTATTGTCCTGGTATGACCTATCTGCTGGCAAAGAGGCATATATTAAAATGATCATTTCCATCCAGGTCCGGTAAGTTATTGCTGTGTCATTTTCATTTGCTATTTTATCTACACTCTGGAGAAAAATCACAACTCATTAGTTAAAATGCTGAATAAAAGAAGTGACATCTATATGCATATCCTCTTCAAAGTAGTTTCATTATTTTGGGAAAATCTGTTTTCAGGTTTTATTTTTTAAAAGCCCTCAGGTGTCAGTGCTCAGACTAGCTTACAAGCCTCTCTATTGCAGAATCAAAGCCCTCTAAAAACAGATGGATGAAATAGCTTGTCATTGCAATTGGTGAAAGAGATCCACTCTTCATATTCTCAGAGGAACCATTCCAGACAGCTTACAGATCTCATGAGTGTATGTGTGTGTGTGGAGGGGGGGGGGTTAAAACCTGTTCCTTGAGATCTATACTCCTCCATGAATACATAGAAATAGTTCCTTTTTTAAAGCAAATTTCAGAGTACAAGAGCTTATGCTACACATTTCTTTTTTTCATGGTGTATCTACACTGTAGAAAGAAAACAGTTTGACACTATTTTAACTGCAGCGACTCTGTCCTACAGAAACCTAGGATTTGTAGTTTGGTGAGGCACCACCACCTACCAAACTACAAATTTCTTCATTTTACAGAATGGAGCCAGGGCAGTTAAAATGGTGTCAACTTGCATTATTTCCAGCATCGAGGAGCTTTCAGTTATCCCCAAAGGTGTTGCAGGATTTCTTTATATATTTTTCAACCACACAGGATTGCTGTGCGGATGTGATTGGTAGTGGGCAGAACCTGTAAACTGCATTCTTTGAGGAAACATGGCTGATTGATGTTGTTATGTACCTTCAAGTACTTTTCTGACTTATGACAACCCTATCACAGGGTTTTCTTGGGACATTTCTTAATAATAATAATAATAATAATAATAATAATAATAATAATAATAATAATAATAATAATAATAATTTTATTTATACCCCGCCTTTTGCAGAGCAATCAAGTCAGCTTACAACTAAAATGAATTGAATAAAACTACCCCAAGATAAACAATAAATGAAGTTACAATAAGAAAGACCCCCCCAACACATTGGGAGGGGTTCTTCATTGCACTGGCCAAGTCAAATGATGCTGGATGCTTGATTGGCTGGGCGGGGGGGGGGGGGGGGGGGGGGGGGGGGGGGGGGAAGTCCTGCCCCTTCCTCCACTGCCCAGCCAATCAGGATAGGGATGCTCAAGGATCCCTTCTCGATGGTAGTCTTGCTTATTGCGAGACTACCAGCAAGAATTGGGGGGGCTATAAAGCCCCACGGCTGCCTCATGGTGGCAGCCATTCTAGAGAAGCAGACAAGCAAGGAGCTTGTCTGCTTGCTTGATTCCAGTGGCTTGATAGGCGACCAGGAGCTTGAGGCTCGGGTCACGGGTTGCTTGGCTTTTGAGGAGGCCTGTCAGCTTGCGGTGGCAGCCGGTGCCCTTGGGAGCTGGTGCTCCATTGGTCTTGGGAGGAGCAGCCCTGGTGACAGGGCTGGAATCGGCTTGCGGCTGCGGCCTGAGGGGTCGGAGGGCCCCGATCCTTCGCCTGGCTGGGAGAAGCTGCAGACAGAAGCAGGGGAAGGCTGAGGTTTGGAGGGCCCCGAGTGGTGCTGGGTGCCCGTGGATCCATTCTTGGGAAGGGGGAACGCCTGCAAAATATAAGCAAGAGGCCTTTGGAGGCCTGGGCAGGTCTGGCTGCAATTTACCTCTTATCCTGATGTGGGGTGTGGTGTCCCATAAACCTAATAAATAATAATAATAATAAATATATTTTTTAAAAAGTTGATATACACTTGCCAGGGGTTTCTGGCTTGGTTTCTCTGTCCCAAAAAGGAAAGTTTTGGGCCTTTTGGCATCCCAAAAAGGAAGTGGTAGGCCTTTTTTGGCCTTGATCTGGTGGTCCTACACTAGCCAGTATATTCTGGTTTGGTTCTTGTGTCCCACAAAGGGAAGTGGTAGGTCTTTGCCCATTAATCTGGTCCCTATTTTGGGACAGGCTGCTGGTTGGGGGACACATGTTTATTATCTAGTTTTACACTCTGCCCATAAAATTAAATATATATATATATATATATATATATATATATATATATATATATATATATATATATATATATATAATTGAGTTAGAATTTAAAACATTAAAATATGAAGACATTAAAACAATTGAGATTTGAGCAGTCTCTCAGATAATTCATAGCTTAGTCATGCCGCGCAGTAAGCCACAGTCTAAGTGGCGTGTGGCTTCAGCTGGGCCCAATTCTAGGCGGTCAGCACCGAAGAGACCAAATGACCTGCAAAATAGAGATGATGAGATTGTAGCTCAGTTGACAGAATTAGGCCACACTATGCAGGCCTGTGTCGCTGCTTGTGAACAGCTAGCACAAACTAGGGTTCAGGGTTGTAATACAGGGTCCCAATCAAGTACAATGTGAAGTCGGGACCAAGTTTCCGGGCAGCAGGTTACACAGGTGCAAACAATCACTTCACCTGGCATGTCTTTCGAGGATATGGCACGTGGTCCCCCGGGCTCATCTGCTATCGAGGTTGGTCAGCCAACCATAGCAGATGTTATGGAACTGTTAAAGAGAGTTCCAGGTGTGGCACAACAGGGAGCGGCTGCCCCTGTGCTTGAGCAGCCTACTCTGGCGGACTTGTATAGTTTATTCCAGAGGGCTGTGGTTTCAGGTCATGGTAGTGTGTCTGCACCTGAAACTGGGGAAATTGCTAACAGGGATGGGGGAAGTGTTTCTTCTATTCTGCAGACAGGCACCCGAGCAGAGGCTTCGGTGGGAACATCACAAACATCTGGAGAGCCTGCTCAGCAATTAGCTAGTACAGGTTTGTCCCTGCCTTTGAATTCTATAACTTCTTGGCCCACCTTGGTGTGCTCTTCTGGTGGCCCAGTTGGGCACAATGCTGTTGGGACAAGTTCTTTAAATGTTTCTGTAGCAGCACCTTCAACTTCATCAGTTGCACATGAGGTGCCTGACTCGAGGGTGCAAGCTGAGTAGCTTGCGGTCAACAAAGTAAGTGACACAAGGTCTTTGGTCACAGTAGGAGCCTTAGGCCTGGCTTTAGTAGAGAGGGGAAGATGAGATCCCAAGGCTTTCCCTATGCTGGGATGTCAACTTCCTTGGGATCTCATCTTCCCCTCTCTGCTAAAGAGAGAATATGGAAAGGAGAATACATTGATCTATTTTCTTTGACTTTTCGTGACCCTGAGCTGCAAATTATGGTCAAGGATGGGGTAGTGTTCAGTCTCCCCAAAGAATTCCAGGTTCACAAGCATCCTAAGCTGGAAAGGAACTTTGTGAACTGGATGATGGCATTTACCATATACAGAGGTGTGATAGAACAAAAAGACCCGTCTAGGGCTCCTGATTTATCGAAGTACCAAGAAATCATGATCAAAGTGTACACGAATTGTCATTTCAATTCGTGGGGAGCGGCTTGGCTCCAGTACGATGAGCAGTTCAGGATGAGAGCTGCTATGGATCCACCTTTGTCCTGGCAGCATGTCCAATCATAACTTTGGGCAGATGTTATGCTGGGGGCCTCCCCTTCGAGCCGGTGTGACAATGGCTTTGTGCCCATGGTCACGCAGCCAAAAGGGCAGTATGTGAGGCTTAGCACGGGGGAGAAAAAGGTTATGGGTTTATGCTGGGACTTCAACTCGGGCAAGTGCTCAAGGCAGCTATGTAGGTTCGACCATAAATGCAACATCTGAAGGGGTAATCACCCAGGCACTTCCTGTTTCAGAGGGAGGAAGGTCGAGGCTGGAGTCTCTGGGCAACATTCAGCAATGGGAGGGAAAAGCGTCAACACCAATTAAACTGGATGTGTTGGCTGCTTGGTTGCGGATTTACCTAAATAGGGATTCTGCTCAATATTTGTTAGATGGGTTTTCAAATGGTTTTCATATTCCTTATACAGGTTTGAGGGTTCACCGATTTGTGCCTAATGCGCATTCGGTAAGGGAGTCACCAGACTTAGTTAGGGAGAAGCTCGATAAAGAGTTGGCTGCGGGTAGGATATCAGGGCCCCATCAACATCTGCCAATGCTGACACTAAGGCTGTTACCTTTAGGCGTCATTCCTAAGAAGGCGCCTGGTGAGTTCCGTCTAATTCATAATTTGTCATACCCAAAAGGGGAATCAGTTAATGATGCCATTGATCCAGTTTTGGCATCGGTGAAATACGCATCATTTGATGCAGTGCAGATGGTACGGGCATTAGGTAGAGGTACCCTATTGGCTAAGTGTGATATAAAATCGGCTTTCAGGCTTTTGCCAGTACACCCTTACGATTTTGACTTATTAGGTTTTCAATTTGAAGGGATGTACTATTTTGACAAGGCTATACATTTTAGTACATTTTTGCACTGGTGCGCAGTCAAGAGGTCAGGTAATCAAGCTATTACTCATTATTTGCTCGCTGGAGCTCATGATACTTCAAGGTGTGTAGATACCTTATTGGCATTTCAGGGGTTGATGGCTGAGATCGGAGTTCCTTTGGCAGAGGAAAAGATGGAGTGTCTTGGCATCCATCTGAGCTTCTTGGGCAGGGATAGGCAACCTATGGCCTGGGGGCCAGATGTGGCCTCCCGAGGCCTTTGGACCGGTCCCAGGCCGGTCCTGCCGCCACCCCCCTCTGCCGCTGTCACCTGCCATGATGATATTGATTATTGTTGTTATTACTTGTTCTTGGGGTTTTCTTGGCAAAATCTCCACAGTGGTTTTGCCATCATGACTTTTCTGGTGCATGCATATTTTTTAATTGTTTAATTTTTTTAATTTTTTTTCTCTGGCCCCCCAATTGTCTGAGGGAATCAAAAAGGTTGCCCACCCCTATTCTTGGGCATTGAGTTAGACACAGTTGAGGGAATTTCTTGCCTCCCAGTAGAAAAACTCAAAGCGATGAGACACCAGGTAAGGTTAATGAGTGGTAGGACTAAGGCCACACTTCGAGAATTTCAATCCCTGACAGGGTTGTTACATTTTGCATGTAAAGTTATCATTCCTGGACAAGCCTTTTGTGCTCGCTTGTACAATGCTATTAAAGGGGTTTTTGTTCCACATCACCATATTAGGATTACTAAAGGGATTAGAGCTGATTTGAAGGTTTGAGAGTCATTTTTGGACCAATTTAATGGAATCTACTTTTGGAGGTTGGAAATTAATAATAATAATAATAATAATAATAATAATAATAATTTGTATATTCCGCCTCTCCCAATGGATCTAGGTGGGAGTACAAAAATAGAGATAAAACAACAAGGTTTAAAACATGGCAATAAAAACATGACAAAATTACAATAAAAATTCTTAAAACAAACATTAAAATTACCAATACAATAAGACAATAAAATTAACATTAACATTAACATTAACAATAAAATTAACAATTACATTTACCAAAGCAAATCCAGACAATAACGGAGGTCTTCCTTCCCGAGGGATCATTGTCTAGTGTTATTTTATGTTGGATGGGTAAGCCCACCAGAAGAGTTCTGTTTTAAGTGCCTTTTTAAAGGCCTCCAATGTAGAGATGGTGCGAACCTCTTCCAGCAGACTATTCCATAGTTTAGGGACCCAGCTGTAAATGATTTCTGGGAGGTGGAAACCAACCTAATATTATGATATTCCAATAGGTTTTCCCCAGAAGTTCTGAGAGTCCGGGGCAGCCAATAGGGCTTTATAGGTAATAACTAACACTTTGTATTGCGCCCGGAAGCTAATTGGCAGCTAATGAAGGGCTTTCAATACAGGTGTAATGTGGTCTGCCCTAGATGTTCTAGCGACCAGCCTGGCTGCTGCATTTTGAACTAATTGAAGTTTCCGAACTTGGTACAAAGGTAGCCCCATGTAGAGAGCATTACAATAGTCCAAATGAGAAATTACCAGGGCAAGTACTACTGCTTCAAGGTCTTCCCGGTCCAGGTAGGGACATAATTGGCGAATCAGCCGAAGCTGATTCCAAGCACTCCCGGCCATCGCATCTACTTGAGATGTCAACTGTAGTGATGAATCCAGGAGTAAACTGTGTACTTTGTCCTTTAGGGGAAGTGTGACCCCATCCAGGACTGGATGACACAATTCCCTTCCTGGGCCAGGAGTTCCTATCACAAGTACCTCTGTTTTCTCTGGATTCAGCTTGAGTTTGTTTTCCCTCATCCAGCCCATTACCGACTCAAGGCAGGCATCCAGAGGAGTGACACCATCCTTAGTCACAGCACCAGTCAGAGACATAGAGAAATAGAGTTGGGTATCATCAGCATATTGATAAACCCGTGCCCCATATCTCCGGATGATCTCTCCCAATGGCTTCATGTAAATGTTAAACAGCATGCGGGATGCCAGATGTCAACTCCCTTTCAGAGGAGCAACTATCCCCCAGCCTCACCATCTGGGATCTGCCCGAGAGGTAGGACCGGAGCCACTGAAGCGCAGTGTCCCCAATACCTAACTCCCTCAGGCATCCCAGAAGGATACCATGGTCTATGGTATCGAATGCTGATGAGATGTCCAAGAGCACCAACAGGGTCACACTTCCCCTGTCTATGCCCAGACGGAAGTCATCGACTAAGGCGACCATGACAGTCTCAACTCAGTAGCCCGCCCTAAAGCCGGTTTGAAATGGGAAATGCTTTTAAAGGCAGACCTCCAGGTACACTCTGATGCCTCTGGAGCACATGGTTTTGGCCTCTATTGGAAAGGTCAGTGGGCAGCTGAGGGATGGCCACAAACTTGGGTGGATAAGGGTTGGACATGTGATCTCCCTTTTCTTGAGCTCTTCCCTATTGTGGTTGCAGTTCATTTGTGGCCAATTCAATTTGAAAATAAAACTGTTTGGATTTGGTGCGACAACCAAGCGGTGGTTCATGTAGTTTGGATTTGGTCCTTAAGGATGATGGCATTGGTTAGAGCAATGGTTACTCAATGTTTGAGATACAATATGTTGTTTCAGGCTCGACATGTACCAGGGTTACTAAATCCTTTGGCAGACGCCCTTTCTCATTTTCAGTTTTCTAGGTTTCGTCAACTCACCCTGGAGGCATCACTGCAACTACTGGAGGTACCGGAACATCTGTGGAGCCTTGGAGAATAGAAATTGACAGGGCGATTCTCCAGTCTGTCACTCCATCAACACGTTCCAACACGTTTCCACACGCAAACAGGCTTCTGAGGGGGTTTGCCATTCCCATTGCTATTCTCTGAGGGTGAGAGAGTGTGACTTGTCCAAGGTCCCCCAGTGGGTTTCCATGGTTGAGCAGGGATTGAACCCCTGCTCTGCAGAGTCATGGTCCAACATTCAAACCACTACACCATACTGTCTCATGGCATGCCCTGTTTTTCAACATTTCATAATGAAAAAGGGACATTTGTGCGCAAGATGTCAAAGGTAAAAATGAAGAAGAATGCACAAGATAGGAGAAGGTGAAGTATTTTGCTTTTGTCTGAGACTACTGGAAAAGGTGAGATTCTCCCCCACCTCTTCCTTCTCTTCTGCTGGGTTGAGTGCAGGCTACTTTTAAACTTCAAACTCAGTTTGTAGCAAGTGAAGTAAACTAAGGACAAATGGGGGACATTTTGGAAGCAGATGAAAAAGTGGCATGACAGAGGATTAACAGGGACTGTCCTTGCCAAATTGGAGAGTATGCTATCTGTAGTTTTTAACTGCCCTTGAGTTGTTCTTGACCCATGGTGACCCTGTGGATGAGACATTTCCAACACTCCCTGTCCTCCACTCTTCTGCTTTGTTCCTGCAAACCCATATCCATGACTTCCATCCATCTAGCATGCAGTCTTCCTTTCTTTCTACTTCCCTCCACCTTTCCTAGCATTATTGTTTTTTTCCAATAATTCATGCATTCTCATGATGTGACCAAAATATAATAATAATAATAATAATAATAATAATAATAATAATAATAATAATAATAAATTTTATTTTTACCCCGCCTTTCCATATGACAGCCTCATCTTGGCTTCCAGGGAGATTTGTGACTTGATCTGATCCAGGATCCATTTGTTTGTCTATTTGGCTGTCCATGGGATCCTTAGCACCCTTCTCCAACACACAGCTCAAATGAATTAATTTTCTTCCTATCTTCTTAACTGTCTAGCTCTCACACTCATACATGGTAACAGAGAATACAATGCCTTGCATGATTCTAACTTTTGTGCTCAGTTGTATATCTTTGCATTTTAGGATCTGTTTTAGTTCTATCATAGCTGCCCTCCCCATTCTTAATCCTCTTCTGATTTGCTGGCTGCAATCTCCATTCCTATCAATGTTTGATCCCAGGTATGTGAACTCTTTTATTATTTCTGTTTCTTCATTGTCTAGGTGTAATTTCTGCAGATTCTTGGTGGTTATTATTTTTGTTTTCTTTATGTTCAGCAGTAAGCCTGTCTTTGCACTTTCTTCCTTGATCTTCCTTAGTTGTTCCAGGTCTGTAAATATGCCACACAAATAGAGTATTAAATAAACACTACCCCAGGCCTTTGAGAACAGCAAGATTGTATGAGGTAAACAGTAAGGCAGGATGGATGTGTCAAACCTGCTGTAGGTATGATGCCAGCATAACTACACTGAAATGTGTTGTGGTTTGTTGTGAGTCAGAACACATTTTAAAACAGGGGTAGGCAACCTAAGGCCCAGGGGCCGGATGCGGCCCCCAAAGGCCTTTGGACTGGCCTCAGGCCGGTCCTGCCGCCACCGCCACCGCTGCCTGCCATGATGATATTGATTATTTTTGTTATTACTTGTTCTTGGGGTTTTCTTGGCAAAATCTCCACAGGGGTTTTGCCATGGCTTTTTTGGGGCGGAGAGAGTGTGCATGCATATTTTTTTTAATTTTATTTTTTTTTAAAAAAATTATATTTATTTATTTATTTATTCATTTATTCATTTATTTATTTTTGGTGCTTCGGCCCCCCCAATTGTCTGAGGGATAGCAATCCAGCCCCTGGCTCAAAAAGGTTGCCTACCCCTGTTTTAAAATAACGGTGCACTGCTGAGTTGGTTGTCTCAAGAAAAAAGGGACTTTTTTCTTATAAGATCCAATTCTTTCTGAAGCAGTATGTTTATTGTTATTATTGCTGTGTGCCTTCAAATCATTTCTAATGCATGGCAACCCTAAAAACCCATCATGGGGTTTTCTTGGCAAGATTTGGTCAGAGGGAGTTTGCCTCCTTCTGAGGCTGAGAGTGTGTGACTTGCCTAAGCTAGCTTTCTGTGGGATTCCATGACTGAGCAGGGATTCAAGCCCTGGTCTCCAGATGGTAGTCCCTATGTTCAAAGCACTACACCATGCTGGCTGTCCAAACAGTATATACTTCAGTGAAATAACAGTTAATACTAACCCAGTAATCAGAAGCATTATTACTAAAGAAAAATGGTCTTTGTGCTAATATGAGTAGCTGATTTCAGCTCACAGTGAATTTACACACTGAGTTAGATTGCCAAAAGCTAGCATTTTCTTCTGGCAGATGCTATGCAATTTCACTCTAAATATTGTGATCTTTCAGTAAGACTGTCCCTCTGTAACTCTGTTTGAGAGTCTTACAACGTCAATCACAGCATATATGGCAGTAGCTTTATGTATGAAAAAGAAAGCATGGTTTTGTCAAATAGAAAGAAAAGCTAAAGAAAAAAGGAGAGGAGTGAAAGCAATGAAAAAAGGATCAGAAGAGAGCGAAAGTAAGAAGATAATATTTTAGCATCTGGCTTGTATGAAGGTTTTGCAGATAGGTACATAAAACAAATTCAAGTCCATGAAAATGGATGCAGACCAATATGAGGCTCCTTATTATTTAAGAGACAATATAACATGCTTTTAATGTCTTGAAAGCAAATTATAATGTCCTACGGGACTGGATGGCTCAGTGGATTAATGCACTGAACTCATCCATGACTAATCTGACCAGTAAACATTTTAATTGGTTAGCTTTAAAGGAGTCCATCAAGAATTAGTTCAAAATGACTTAAATAAGCCTGTCTTTGTCCTTCAGGTCAATTTTTATAAACCTCTGATTATTCAGGATATAGATCCTTTGGAAGGGGCTTGATTACAGAATCAGTGATACTTGAGTTTGTTTTTGAGCCCTGTTGGCTGTAACAGTATACCATGTCTAGAAAAATCACTGCATAGATGATGGAAAATAACACAATTTTGCTTATTATAATTATTAATTTGTTAATGCCTTCTTGAACGGATGGATAGATTATTCAACTTGGACTGGGAAGAAGTGAGTTTAAGGGCTCATTTCCACTACAAAATAAC
>CM034703.1:18035230-18048652 GCA_020142125.1 Phrynosoma platyrhinos | reverse complement strand
TTTTTTTTTATGGTCAACATTAAATCTGCCTTTGCACTTTCTTCTTTGATCTTCCTTACTATTGTTCCAGGTCTGTGAGGTTTTCTGCTAGTATTATGGTGTCATCTACATATCTTAGATTGTTGATATTCCTTCCTCCTATTTTCACTCCTCCTTCTTCTGTGTTCAAGCATGCTTTTCTTATAAAATATTCTGAATACAAGTTGAACCTATAGGGATATAACCTTGTCTGATCCCTTTTCCTATTCGGATCCATTCTGTTTCTCCATGTTCTGTTCTGACAGTAGCTTCTTGACCTGAGTATAGATTCCTCATCAGGACTATCAGATGTGTTAGAACTCCCATTTCTTTAAGGGCATTCCATAGCCTTTCATGGTCTATGCAGTCAAAAGTTTTGCTATAGTCTATAAAGCACATGCTGGTTTTCTTTTGGAATTCCCTGGTGCACTCCATTAGCCATCATATGTTTGCAATGTGGCTCCTAATGCCTTTTCCTTTCCTGAACCCTGCTTGAATCTCTGGCATTTCTCTCACCATGTGTGGTTGGAGTGTATGTTGCAGAATTTTGAATATGATCTTGCTTGCGTGGGAGATCAGTGCTAAGGTCCTATAATTGCTGCAGTCTTTTTTGTCTCCCTTTTTGTGGATAAGGATGTATATTGATTGCTTCCAATCTGTTGACCATCATTTTATTTTCCATATCTGTTGACATATGTTGGTTAGCACTAGAGTTGACTCTGTCAATGTGGATTGGAGCAGTTCAATTGGAATATCATCTGTTCCTGGTGATTCGCTATTTCTCTTATTGCAGTTTCCACTTCGCTTTTTAGAATTTGGGGTTCATTTTCATATGGCTCTTCATTCCATGTATCCTTCATTTTGTTATCTCTTTTGGATAATTCTTCTGTGTATTGCATCTAACATCTTTTATACCTTCCTGGTCTTGAATTATGTTATTTTTATTGTCATAGATTGTCCCAGTCCTTGGTATGAATTTTCCTTGATTTCCTGGATCTTGTGAAATAGATCTCTTGTTCTTCCCTTTCTGTTGTTGCCTTCTATTTCTCTGCATTGGTCATTGTAGTAATTTTCTTTATCTTTCTGCACAAGACATTGTACTGTTGCATTCATAATTCTTAGTTTGTTCCTATCTCCCTTTTGTTTTTCCTCTCCTTTTCTTTATTGCTTGTAGTGTTTTTTTCTGTCATCCAAGGGTTTGTCTCTTTCTTTTTGTTTATTGAAAGTGTCCATCTGCATTCTTCTTTTATTATGTCCCTGGCTTCAGACCATTGTTCCTCTGGTTCTCAGTCTATTATGTTTAGTAGTGCAAATCTGTATCTTATGTTGTCAGTAAATTCTTTTGAGATATTATTTAGATCATATTTTGGTATAATCACTGGTTTTGTTTTCTTTTTGAGTCTACTCTTATATTTGATATGACTAATTCATGATCTGTGCCACAGTCAGCACCTGATCTAGTCTTGGCCACCAGTATATAGAGTTCCACGATCTTTTACTTCCAATTATATAATCTATTTTATTTTTGTGTTGACCATCTGGTGATGTCCATGTGTATAGCCTTCTTTCTGGTTGTATAAAGAATGTATTTACAATGAATAGGTTGTTGGCTTCACAAAAATCTGTAAGATGCTCACTTGCTTTTTTTCTTTTGCCTAATTCAAATCTGCTTACTGTTTTTGATTCTTCTCTGTTTCCAACTTTTGCGTTCCAATCTCCAATTATCATCTTGACATCCTGTTTTGGCATGCTGTCAGTTTCTTCCTGCACTCCTTCATAGAATCTGTCAATTTCTTCCTGTTCTGTCTCTGTGGTTGGTGCATATACTTGAATTATGGTGATATTCATACGTTTACCATAGAGCCTTACTGAAATGATACAGCCTGATTTTGCATTGTATCCTGATTGCTTTTGCCACATCTTTTCTTAGTATGAAAGCCACCCCATTTATTCTTGTCTTTTCATTCCCTGAGGAGAACACTGTATGGTTGTCTGATTCAAAGTGGCCCATTCCTGTCCATTTTAACTCACTCACCTCTAGTACTGCTATGTTCATGAGTTCTATTTCTATTTGTATTATGTCCAGTTTCCCTTGGCTCATATTCCTCACATTCCACATCCCTATTTCATGTATAATGCTGCTTTGGATGCCATTTGCCTTCCTAAGGGTGTCTGCTGTTTGTCTTGGCATTTTTCTAATGTCCTTGGCTAATCTTGCAAATGTGATATCCCTTTATCTCTCCCTCCTTCCCTTTCTGTTAATGCTCTGATCCTCCCTGTGTCTCACTTGGGGTGTCTCATCATAGGGTTTGCTAGGTCAAAGAAAAGGCTGGTAGAAATGAAGTTCTACAAATAGTTGGACAAACAAACAACCCCAATGATTTCCTTTTTATTTGGTTGCTCCCACTATACATACAAGGTATAGGAATGGTTGAAAGAGAAAAGGGGGGGAACAGGAAGAGAGAAAAGCAAGATGTAAGCTTTGTAATCCTCTCTAGTGATAAATTTCCAAAACCTGATACGACCATGAAAGGATCAAAGCCACAGCTAAAACCATTTAAGGGGTGCCACAAAATATATTCCCTGCTATGCCGACCCAGAGCTTCCATTGTGTCATCTGATGTTGCTGGATAATTAATTCTGACCCCTGCCAAGCCTTCAGAAGTATCAAAAATTAAAATAAAAACAACAATTTATTCCAGCAGGATAGAAAATATGAATGCAACAGAGCCTTGGTCAGTTTTTCATTGATTACCAGTTTTACTTCCACATTTACAACTGTGTGTTGACTCATGTTTAAAGACATAAATAGTTCATGCTTAGGCTGTTGCTGGAATCACACCTCACAAATACTTGATATGAACCTGCATGTGATTTTATCTTTGCTACAAAAATGGCCCACCACAAGTCTGTAGAGGGGTACTGAGGAAAATACTGAGGAAAATACTGAGGAAAGGATAGTTACTGCTTTTATTTCCAGAAATGTTCTCCTGGAGAAAATGCCTTCCCATGTTGCTAATCAGCTTTGAAAAGCCTCCATTGACATGGATGGAGGCTTTCATAAAACTTCATTGCAGCATGGAAGCAAGAAGAGGGAATCCTTTAACTTTTCTGTTAATGTTGTAAGCCGCCCTGGTTGTGTTACGCAGAGGGGCATGATGATGATGATGATGATGATGATGATGATGATGATAATAATTCTCTGATCTTAACGCTGAACTCTAATAAGAGCTGGATGGGGGCCTCTGGTGGTCTGCAAACAGCCTATAGGTTGCAGGCTCACCATCTTTTTTATATTTAAGGATATTTCAAGTTAAGGTCTCAATCTGCATAACTTTGACTGTAGATTTTCTGCTTTTATCTCATGGACATTTATTTTGTTTTAAAACTATTAAGATGACTTTGGCTTTTTGTCAATGCTAGTGGAGTGGTTTGCTTGTTTGAACTGAACTACTTTTATTTCAAACTGCTTTATATATTGTAATTCAAAAGAAAACAGTGTGGATGTGTGCAGCTGATGGCTGACAAGCATGCACTGATTGGCTATGAAATATTTAGTACCTTGCTTCTAATATTGTCTGCTATTACTTTGAAAGTGTTTCACCACAAAATTTTATCGTTAGGAGATTGGAAAAGGTATTTTTGTTTTGGACTGGGATGCATAAAGATTCAGGGAGTTTTAGGCCCCAAATAATATTTTGTAAGCTTTGGTCAGAAGGAACTACAGTGCCAATGTGATCTGAATGCATTTGCTGCCCTCACTCTCATATTAACCTTTGTGTGCAATGTTGGTCATTGCCATTAATACTTCTTTAGGTTGCCAGTGTCTACTGGGTAAAATGATTTGTCCTTGCTTCCCACTGTCACATCCCTATAGATCTGTTGGGAATTTAACCAAACTTTTCTCTTACCCAAAGAGTGACAGGGTTGATAAATCATTTCCCATGTCCTATGAAGTCATAGCCTAGGAAAAGTCTGCATCCTATTTTCAAAACATTTAAATTGCAAATGCATTCCCATTATATGCTGTGGTTTTTCTTTTATTCCATTATGATTATATATAAGCATGCTTGGAAGTCCCAGGTTGTGGTGTGTGTTGAAGGGCAGTGTTTCTTTAAAACAAGAAGTCTTAATCCATGTATCCAAGGTGAGTGAATAGCGCATAATATTCTCATCAAGCAAGTAAAAATTCTAGAGCACAATCCAGCTCAGTTTAATCATTCTTTAATCCCATTTTTTTAAGTGAGAAATTTTTAAGCATGTGCTTAACTATCTTGTTGAAGTCAACAAGCCCTAAAAGTGCTTCTACTTGGCTGGATTCTTCCCTTTAATTTGTTGCCATCAAATCTCTTGTAATAAGGCAAAGGAGAAAGCACTATACAGAATCAGATGAGAAATGGCAAGGCACATTCTGTGATCCCATCCTTTTAGAAAACTAAGAAATATCTCTGCACGGGCTTGTACGCCAGAGATTCATTTCACTGCATACTCTCCAGATTAGAGAAGTTCAAGTTTCTGTTCTAGATAAATAAGTTTTTCTCCCCTTAAAGCAATTTAACAGCTGCAAAAAAGTAAAAGGGGAAAATGTGAAGACATGCCTTTTCTGCAAGCCTTCTCACTGTGGCAGATGCATGTCAAGGGGCATGGCCTTTAGCAGGACCCAAGGGCTGGCCAAGACACTGCCAATTAATCATCCAGTAAAATGCACTTGACAGCTTGGAGAAGACTCTGATTCCCTTTCTCATGATTGCATTGCTAATTTTGCTCTTCAGTCACTCAGTAGAACTAAAACTTCACATTCTGCTATTTTTTTCTACAAGAGGCTTTGCCATGTACATTTTCTACATTTAGAGGAAGAACTATATTTTGATGAGTATTTGCGTTTTTTTAAAAGAAGTTTTTTAAAACAACAATACAAACAAAGGAGCATTTGCAGAAATGAAAAAAGAGATAAAACAAGAAAAAATATTCCAGACGGGTTAAAAGAGGAGAGTGCCACCACATAGCAATAGCATTAACATTTCTATACAACTTAATAGTGAACTCAGCACCCTCTAAGCAGTTTACAATCTATACACCAATTGCCCCCAACAAGTTAGGTACTCATTTTACTGACCTACAAAAGGATGGAAGGCTGAGTCAACCTTGGGGCCGTGGGATTGAACTCATAATATTGTGGCTGTAGTACCAGTATTTTAACCACTGCAGCACCAGGCCTCCACATCTATAATCCAGATGAAAAATTTGTACTTAGGACAAGAGGCTAATAATGCAAGAACAGAATGCAGAGAAACAGAATGGTTGCCAATTGCCAGAGAGGACAGGCAAAGCTGCATTCTCTCATTATATCTACTCAACTTGTATGCAGGAAATATTATACAAAGAGCAGGTTTGGACACAAAAGAAGGAGGACCAAAGATGGGAGAAAGGAATAACAACAATCTAATATATGCAGATGGCACCATACTACTAGCAGAAAACATTACAAAACTGAGACAACCACTAAGGAAGATCAAAGAAGAAAGTGCAAAGGCAGGATTACTACTGAACATAAAACAAAAACAAAATAATGACCACAGAGGAGCTATACGAATAAAACCTAAACAATGAGGCATCTGAAATAGTAAAAGAATTCTTGTGCTTTGGATCAAACATTGATCAGAATGGGGACTGCAGTCAAGGGATCAGAAAAAGACTGAGAATGGGGAGGGCAGCTATGGAAGAACTAGAAAAGATCCTAAAGTGTAAAGATATACAATCGAATGCAAAAGTAAGAATTGTACAAGCCATTGTATTTCCTGTTACAATGTACGGATATGAGAGCTGGACAGTGAAGAAGGTGGATAAGTGGAATATCAATTCATTTGAGACGTGGTGCTGGAGAAGAGTTCTGAGGATACCATGTGTAACCAAAAGTCTAGTATGGGGAATTTTATTTGGCTCAAACTGAGAAGGGGTCGGCAACAAAGACCCTGCAAGATCATCTCACACTTGTATGCCAAGAGGCTGGTGGATCTAAGAATTGATGTAGAGACAGAATTCTCCAATTAAAGTATTATTTTATTAAAGGGAGAATTACAAAGTAATTCACACTCATATACTCGTTCATTCAAGCCTCATGAAATCAGGGGTTAGCTTAGAAAAGATCTTCAGGCAAAACTACAGTTGTTACTTACTACAGACAAGGCTTTCTCCGGGGTCCAATTGGGTGAAGTAGCATGGGACACAGCCGTTCTGAGAGCGTTGGTTTGAACGGAAGTGCTGGTAACTAGACTAGAGATCACAGTGACGTAGTGTCCCCATGAACTGCAAACTAGCACACTGAGGAAAAAATCCAGGGGTTTTTAAGGGCTAAAACTAGCTTCAGGGTAAAAGTGTGAGACTGTATGGGTGAGGTAATCCAGTCTGGCAATATTCAAGGTGAATGGAAAAAGGATTAAGTCATTAGCTGGCCCATCAGTTGAGACATCTAGGCAATTATCACCCATTCTTTCTGATTATGGAGGTGATGATGGCCTATTTCCAACTCGTATACTATCTGCCTATCTTTGAGATGGTATCTGTTGGTCTTCCAAGTGACCTCGGTATGACCTGCCTGTCATTGCCCAGGTGGCACTCGGGGTCAACTGCAGGGTACATCTGGGGTCATGTGGAATATCACACACACACCAACATTCAGAAATATGCACTTTGGCTAACATGTGGACAGCCAAAACACAAACAAATGGGTCCTAGAACAGATCAAGCCTGAATTCTCCCCGGAAGCCAAGATGATAAAGTTGAGATTATCATACTTTGGGCACATCATGAGAAGGCACAACTCAATGGAAAAGACAATAATGCTAGGAAAGGTTTAGGGATGTAGAAAGAGAGGAAGACTGCATGCTAGATGAATAGATTCTATTAAGGAGGGCCTAAGCAGAGCAATGGAAGATCGGGAGTGTTGGAGATGTCTCATCCATAGGTTCACCATGAGTGAGGATCAACTTGAAGGCAATTAACAACAACAACAAAGAGAACTTGTGGTATTCTGTATACAAAGGAATATTGTAGCACCTTTGAGACTAACAGAAAGAAATAAGTTGGTAGCATGAGGTTTTGTAGACTTGAGCCTACTTCCTTAAATGCATGTGTACTTTGAATACCCTGAAAATACCAGATGCTGTCAATATTGGAGGCTAAGCATGGTTATTACTTGGAAGGGAGATGGCCTGGGAAAACAAGATGAGCATCCCTAACCCAGAAATCCAAAATACTCCAAAATCCAAAACTTTTTGCCACCAGCCACTCATTTCCACCTTCAAGGTGGCAGCTGAAGTACTCCTGCTTGTTTGTTCATAAGGCAGAAGTTGGTGGCTGGCAGGTTCCTGGGAAATCTCCTGTACAGCATGTAATTTATTTCCCCCCCTCCCCGAATACAGGTAAGAAGTCCCTCATATCCTCAATCTCCTCAACTCCTCTCCTCTTTCCATCTTCATGTGTGATTTGTTCACCAAGCAGTGAACAAATGAGACATGAGGCTAAAGAGTGAAATGAGGTTGGAGGGAGAAATGAGGATCTGTGAAATGGCAGGTGGCATGGATATCCAAGATATATCATTATGTATATACAAATATTCCAAAATCCCACCCCCAAAATAAATACATCTGTAATCCAAAACACTTCTGGCCCCATACCTTTCAGATAAGGTATACACAACATGTACTAGGTACTATAGGATATATTCAAAAGAGGGAAATGGCAAACCATCTCTGAGTATTCCATGCCTAAGAAAACCTTATGAAATTCATGGGGTTGCTATAAATGGCAGGTGACCTGAAGGCATATACAGAGAGAGAGAGGCTTCAGTCCTCCAAATGCTGTTGCACCCTCAGACCATTATGATAAATGGTTAAGGACATGAGAATCCAACAATATTTGCACCTATTCTACTCTTAGGTGCATATGAACATACATTGATTATCCCAGATGAGTATTGTAAATGTATTTAAACACATAATTGCAATGGTTACATTTCCAGTGTGTGTTATTTTGTGTGTGTGTGTTCTTTCATATATCCCATTGTACTAGTAGCTGGCTGCTAGCACAATACAGTCAGCCCTCTGTATCCATAGATTTCTTTATCAACAGATTTAACCATCTACAGCTTGAAAATCTTTAAAACTAATATAAATTCCTAAAAGAAGACCTTGATTTTGTCATTTTATATAAGACAACACTTTAATATATCATTGTATTTAATGAGATATGAGCATCCACTGATTTTGTTATCCACAAAGAGTCCTGGAATCAAACCCCAGTGGATACTAAGGGCCAACTGTAGTGGGTTAGGCATGAGTGGTTATTGTTTGAAAAAAATTACATTGGCCTGCCTATTACGTATTATTGTACTCTGCTGAGGCTGGGTTAATAACCTCCTCCTCCTCCTCCTCTGTTGTGCCTTCATGTTGTTTCTGACTTAGATTGACTTTAAGGCAAAGTTATCATAGGGTTTTCTTGCCAACTTTCTTTAGAAATAGTTCTCTGTTGCCATTCTCTGAGGCTGAGTGTGACTTGCCCAATGTCACCCGGTGGGTTTCCATGGCCGAGCCAGTATTCAAATCCAGGTTGCCCAGTATTTTAGTCTAACGCTGAAACCATTACACCATGTTGGCCCTACACCATACTGGCCCCCAGAAATAGAATATTATTCTCTTTAATATGAAATATTCCAAAGGAAATCACCACAAACAATGCTCTTTAAAAAAAGATTTTCTCTCAGTATAATCTTGAATATATCCTAGAGCAGCTTGTTCAGAATTTTGCTTCCACCCACTACAGCTGAAGTCTGAAATGGTTCCTGCTGTGAACTGACACCAGAACTTGCCTGCTTTCAGTTCAAAGAACACTCTGTCCTGTGTCTGAACTGGATCTCCTAAATTGGCTGATGGGAACACTGAATTTTGAAAACATGAAAACATGAATAGTTGCTAAGTGAAGCATTCAATGAAACAAATAGGCAAACATCATACAAAATCTAACATGTAAAAACCATCAATACTATCAATGAATTTATTCAATAACTGCTTGCTCTTATGGGAGTGCAACACAAGTGATCAAACCCTCTGAAAATGTTCCAAAGAAAAAGGGTTGAGCATGCTTATTTGTTACAGAATGCTGACTGATTTGGACCAGTGGAAGGTGAGAGAGAATGAAATAATCCGGGTGGGGCATGCCTAATTTGTTTTTGCTGTGTGCCTTTGAGCCATTTCTGATTTATGCCAACCCTAAGGAAACCCTATCATGGGATTTTCTGGAGCTGAGAGTGTGTGACTCAACCAAAGTTTGCATGGCTGAGTGGGGAATCAAACCCTGGTTGCTGGAATTATAGTCCAATGTTTAGACTACTACACCATGCTGTCTGTCTCCATGGCTAATTAGGGATATGAAAATCTGACCATTTTATTTTCACTGCATTGCCTAAAATCTTACCTTTGTTCTTCTCCTATCCCAGATATCAGGGTGCAATACTCTACTTTCTTCCAGCACAGAAATTCCTACATATTTGGGTAGACATTTAATGTATGTTTGATCTCTGCAATTTATTTAAGGTATGCATTTTCATACATTTTATCCATTTACTAAAGAGCATTTGTTCATGTTTTTCAAATATATGTATATATTTTTTTAATTTGTGAACATTTACTTACATATAACATGGGGAGAGGAGAGAACCTGATACTTACATTTTCTCCTGATGATGGGAACCCAAAAGCAATATGTGCAATTTCATTAACTATTTTGTATAGCAAGAATTAGATACCATTAATTAAACATTCACTAATACAGATTTATTTTCCATCTCTGTGGCTAATTTGTTGAAACACTAAGCACTTAAGACTACATTTTGTGACAGGCCCCACTTGAGGCATAGAATGTAACATTTTCTGGAATGGTTGATGGTGACATATGAAAAAAATCTGTGATGTCATTATGCCATGAACAATGCTTGGTGATTTGTTTTGTTTACTTCCATGTCTTGAAATCTGAAAAAACAAACAAACAAACCAGCAAGAATTGTTTTATAATATGTTTTCCTAATTTTGGAAATTAATTTGTATAAGGTCCTGTATATACTCATGTATAAGTCTAGGGATTATAGTCAAAAAAATGATCCCCCCAAAAACTTGGGTTGACATGTTCATAGGTAAATATAAATACTGTACAGTCATCCCCCTGAATTCATGGGGGATCCATTCTGGACCCCCCCCCCCGCTAATTCAAAATTTCATGAATATTTAAATCCCAATGTCCTCAATGGCAGTGAAGAAATGGCTGTGCTGGCCACCACAAGGCATCTGGAGCTTAGGCAAGGCTGTACCAACTGCCACAAAGTTGCACGGCCAAGGAATGGCCAAGGCAGCTGCCTCAAGGCCTCTTGGGCCGAGGCAAGGCTGGCACAGCTGCCTCAAGGCTGTGCATCCGAGGGAAGGCTGGTGTGAAAAGAAGGAAGGGAGGGAGGGAGGGAGCTATGGCCTTGCCACTTGTAAGTAATCAAACCCGCGAATTGCAAGTCCGCAAATCTAGAGGGACAACTGTACTTTAACTCTTACATAAAAAAAGGAACCAACTATTTCTTGGAGTAGAATGGTGAAAGGTGAAAGGCTAGTCAGTCCTGGGATCATCTAAATGAAGCACCAATTCCCTCAATTCTTTCCACCATGGCACCACTTCTGAACTTGTTGAATGTCTTAGTGGAAAGATGGTGGCAGTGAGAGCTCTTTGGAGCTTCCCCTCAAAATAGTATCCAGAAGGATTTGAATTAGACATTTGTGTATGTTTATCAGCTTTTCTGGGTTACCACATTAAAGTTAAATGCAAATATAGTCACAATTTTCTTCGCTTTGTCTATTCAACCTTTTTGTTGTGTGTGCATTTTCTTAGCCCACCTGTGCCATGTCACCTCCCCCACACATTGCACAACCATGATTTACCATTGTCCCCTCCTCATCCATCCAGCCTTTAGAGTGAGCACAAATAGTCATGCCTGACAGAATTTCATAAGTCCTTTGGTCTCATTTTCCTTTGCTTCATCCTTTACATCCTTTGTTACATGCTCTAAGTTTTACTCCCAATTTATCCATAGGTCATGTCAAAATCCATAATTTTGACCCCAAAATCTACTCTCAACTGATACATAAGGTCAACCTATACTCAAGTATATACAGTACTTTTCCAATTTCAGATATAGTTTAGAGTAGAGTAGAACTACTGAATCAATAGGTTTTTCCTGTATTTCAACAACTGATTTTAATTCTAACCCATAGTATTCCAGCAACTATCTCTTAGGCCCTAACCATTGGGGAGAAATGGGCATGAATGAGCATATTATATTCCTAGTTCATGTAAGGTCTTCTGGCAAGTTTCTATTTTTAACAATGTTGATAAAAAAGAAAGAAAAGATTGCTCATCATTATGCCAGCTTAGAAGATGTAAATCACATGCCTAGGCAAATCTTAGGAGGAAGTAAGGTGATTCATTCCATTAATCCTCTCTTCCATAGAGTTAGAGGAAATCCTGATTCTGGTAAGTGGGTGAAGGAAGACTAAGACCCTGAGGACCCAACAATAAAACATTTCAGCTAAATTCACTGTTTGGACGTTGAATTTTTCATGTTAATTGTAATTCACTGACAAGCTACTAGGAAACCCTGACTAAATATGTCCTCCAAAGGAGATTTGTTTAGACCAGTAGGTATAAAATACATCTCTCAACACTATGCAGTTCAAATAACTTGCAGAAGATTGGAGAGTATTTTGTGTAAGAGGAGGAATACTTTAAAGAAGCATGTTATTTTAAGGTGAATGAACCTGTCCTAAAAACTTGAACATAAACTTGCATGCCTCAGTAAATATCAAAACCTTAATGATTATGGGTCACTTTGAAATATAGGACAATATCGTAAAGCCTGGCTGCAATTATATTACTTGACTGTCCACAACCCATCTCTCCTCTTTTCTCCAGTCCATCTAGGAACAGTGAAAACAAGAAGCCATTTTGTCAATATATTTCAGAGGGTCAATTTTCCAACAGTTTTAGTTGGTCTTATTGTAGTTTCCTTTTACCCACAATACTTTAGATTGGTGGTTCAACAGAGCTCTAGTGCAGAGAGGGTCTATGTGGTTAGGTTGTAATCATAAAAACAGCTGAAGGATTGTATTTGAAATAGCTACCCAACACTTGAAACGGTAACCAAGTTATATTATTACCAAGTTTGAAAACCAAGAAACATTTCCTGTATGTTTGAAACACAATAAAACCATCTTATATTTTATAAAAACCTATTTGGCCTCTGTGTGAGAATCTTGAACAAATGCTACCAGTGCGTTATTAATAGTTCTGAGACCAGTATCTGATGAGGGCTATGAAGCCAGTCACATAAAATTGTAAGAGAGAATTAGTCAAGGTGGCAGGAGTGGTTCATCACACCCATTTTGTCAGAGTCTCTAAATGCATGCTAATCATTCTCAGTTGGACACAAACCAACATTCAAACCTCCCTGAGAAGCTGGAATATGAAGAAAGGCACACACAAGAACACTGATCAGCATTGATTCATGGCCATATTCCTGTCTCTCGTTCCAGCCATTGTATGTTCTTCAGAATAGCCCAAAAAGGCTAACATGATATCAGGGCAGGATTGTGGGTACCAGGAAAGCAAAATAAGGGCATTTCCCCCTGCAGTAAGAATGTATATTTTATTTTTTTTTTAAAAAAAATATTATCAAAATTTATTTAAAAACATCACATCTTAACAATTTTCATTTTAACCATATGGAACTATAGACATGTAAATATATTTAAGCTGTGTGTATGATATTGTAATTTGAAGGTATAATTTTAATTTTGCTAGTTGTTTATGTCATAACTATTCCCATTTCATTTAGTGATGTACAGGAATTATGAGATAATACGGAGTTATGGTGCTGGGTGTTATCAGTACGCTGACGACACCCAAATCTATTTCTCCGTGTCTCGTTCGTCAGCCTCGAATTCCAATGGCATCTCTTCTCTCAATGAATGTCTTCAAGCGGTAATGGGCTGGATGAGGAAAAACAGATTGAAACTGAATCCAGACAAGATGGAGGTGCTCACGGTAGCAGCCCCGAAACCAAGAATTGGGTTGCAACCTCCAGTCCTGGATGGGGTCGCACTCTCCTCTAGTGACTGTGTTCGCAGTCTGGGGGTGCTCCTTGACTCGTCGCTCCTGATGACAAATCAGGTAAATGCGACGGTCAGGAGCGCCTGCTATCAGCTTCGGCTGATACGCCAGCTGCACCCTTTTCTGAAAGTAAGGGATCTTGAAACTGTTGTGCAAGCACTGGTAACCTCACGCCTGGACTTCTGTAATGCACTCTACTTGGGG
>CM034703.1:18008597-18019076 GCA_020142125.1 Phrynosoma platyrhinos | reverse complement strand
GTGTGGATTCTGTCTGCTTTAGACCCCGTGTGATAACGTCCTAAGAAACAGTTTATCTCATTTCCATCTCAGTTCAACATGGGACAGAGACCACAAACATTTTTATTTTCAGAACAATTGTTGAGGTTACTGCTTTGTAGGAGGCAACTAGAACCTTTGAGAAGCCAATCCACCCATACTTGGTAATATTAACTGATCTGTTATTAAAGGTTTCTAAGTGAAAGTTGTGTTGCCATTAAGCAGAACATGAGGAAGTTACTGTTTTGGACTGCAACCCTCTGACTTCTCCAGCCAGCATGGTTCAAAACATTTCCAAGCTCTGCCATTAACTAACTGCATTCAATTGTATTTAGGTGCTTTTCAAATGCCAATTCTTTCCCAGAGAATTCCTTTAACACTTTCCAGCACTGCAGTTATCTCCATGTGGCCTGTCATTGTTTCCATCCCCTTATCCAGCTAGTCCAGCTAGTGGCCATAATCCCAACTGCTTTCTCCAGGTTGGAAAGGGAAGATGGTATGGCATCCAGTCTGACGTGTTTTTAAAAAAAGTCCTCTGAGGCTTGAACTGAATTTTGGAGCCAGTCTTGTCACAGGAAGTTGGAGCCTGGATTGTTTTCTCTGAAGCCTGCATCTGATGTTATGCTTGGACACCATCCACCTCTCCATCTTTGTTTCTCCCTTTAGACACACTCAATTAGTTCTCCCAGTGTCAGGTACCAAATCTAGGAATTATGTAAATAGGTGCATATGAAAACACACATGCATATGCACCTCATAAACACTAACCCTATAGTTTTGGAAATGCATGCCCTGTTGATTTCAAACCCTGCTAAACTCATCCTACATGATGTTAAATCAGAGTCCAGCTTGGTGTGAAAAAGCTGCAGGAGGGTGCAATTCTCAAACAAACCCCAATCCCTCCAGATGCAATTTCAAAGCCAGTTTCACCCTGGGTTTAATCCTTTTCCTACCACAACCTGAATCCTGGCACACATATGTGCCAGGAGGGTCAGTTGCCAATGGAGGAGGTTGTTACAGCAGAAAATTACTGCAATCTCCTTTCCACTGAGGGTGCAGAATAACTGTGCTTTAAGGATTAGGACTATGATGATGAAGCTGCATCCACTGCCAGAGCAGCCCAAACACTCAGTGATGTGCTGGCCAGTAGGCAGCTCCTGCCAAGGTAGTTGGAATTTAGTACCTTCCCTTTCATTTTATACTGCTGGCGGAGTACCTGTGAGATGTTTATTGAAATTTAAAGGTACATCTTCTAGTTTAAATTTGAGGATATTCATGAATCAATTTTTTTTAATCAAAGCTACGACTTCTGTTACAAAACCATGTGATAAAAAAAAAGTTTATCAGCTTGACATGAAGATAGGGAAATGATATATATATAAATATGCATAGTTAATTCTCTCTCTTTCTTCCCATTCTTTCCCTCCCCTCTTTTCCCTCTTGTGCTATACAGTGCTCTAGATAGATAGATAGATAGATAGATAGAGTTGGCCTTCTCTATACACAGATCCTACATCCATGAATTCAACCATCCACAAACTGAATATTTTTTTAAAAAAAATCCAAAAAGCAAACTTGATTTTGCCATTTCATTCAAGGATCATCATTTTACTATGCCATTATTTTACTACACCATGGAATGATACCAAGGGCCCACTGTAGATAGATAGTAAATAGATAGATAGATAGATAGATAGATAGATAGATAGATAGATAGATAGACAGACAATCAATAGATCTATCTATTTATCTATATTTTGAAATTTCTTTCCAGAGAGGCCAATATGGCCCAGTTCTTGCTTTCCATCTGTCAGCTAGTCAAAACATTTTTGCGCTGTCAGGCTTTTACAAATTGACCAGGTCTGGGGTTTTAATGCTGTGCAGTGCTGTCTTTAAGGTTTGTGTATGGTCTTTTAATAGGTTTAATGTTTAATATTTCAACTCTATAAATGGCTTGCCTTTTAAAAAGCTTCACACTTTTATTAATGCTTTTGTATTGTTTTTAATTTGCATTGTTTTAAATATGTTATTAGCCACCTTGAGTTGGGAGAAAGGAGGAACATAAAAGAAAAGAAAAGAAAAGAAAAGAAGGAGGAGGAGGAGGAGGGTCAGTATGGTATAATGGTTTGAGTGTTGGACTAGGACACTGGGGACCAGGGTTCAAATCCTGGCTCGAACATGGAAACCCACTGGTTAACTCTGGGTAAGCCACACTCTCTCAGCCTCAGAGGATGGCAAGGATGAACCCATTGTGAAGAAATGTGCCAGGAAAATCCTGTGATAGACTGACCTTAAGGTTGCCATAAGTTGGAAACGAGTTGAAGGCACACAACAACAACAATAAACATACACACGCATACACACACATCTCAAGCCTATTTAAAAACAAAAACAATTCAATCCCAGATTTTTGAATTCTCTATCTCAAATCACAAAAATCAATGACTTAAATTAGAGTTAAGCTTGTGTAACCACTTTAGACAAATTGCAAATTCCACAGTGAAGTGGGTCAATTAGTAATGATTCGGATCAGGCCAAAAACAAGTCAATTCAGCAAGCTTTAGATGCAGAACATATTGACCCACCATGAAGTGAGTCAGAATGATTTGGAGCAAATGGAGAGCAGGGAAGAGCCAGAGTACATGTCTCCAAATATAGGTAGCACACAAGGAAAAGGTCATGGCAGAGTGAAGGGGCAGAGGGATATTGTGTTTTGTACAGCGACGACTCTGTCAATATTTATCAAGAACCTCACCATTACTCTCCAATCATAGCACTTGGGGTGGGAGAGAAAATGGAAGTTTAGGGAACTGTATGTATTCTGCTCTCTCCTGCAGGTTTGTGTTCTTTTTCTTGATTTAGCTGCAGGCAGAAGATACCTCCCTACTTCACAGCTTCCCTATGTGCAATTTACTTTTGGCCACTGCTTCTGCTCTTTTACTATGTATTTCAGCATACCTTCATTTGAACTCTTAGCCTTGTGGATTTTCTTAGATTTCTCTCTTCCAATATTGGAAGGTGTCGGGTGCTGTGCAAACTTGGAATGTGTGCCTTGCTGTTTTCCTTACTTGTGTGCGAGCTACATATCTCTTGTTGCACCATCCTCAGCCATAAAACAGAGTGAAGAAAGCAATATGAACTGGCAGGGCTGAGCACTCAACTGATTGTACCTGTTTTAAAAATATATTCCATTTGGGGAGGGGGAAAGCAAATTTAAAGATGGCACCCCACCCTCCACCCTAAAAATCTGAAGATACCTGTCTGTACTTTGGCAGAAATTTAAATTATAGATTTGAATGCTATAATTCAGTTGCTAAATTGTAAGTCAGCATATCAGTAAATCCTACTGTCTCTGTAAATTTGCTCTAGCTGGGACAAACAATAGGATTCTCATCATAGCCTTTTCAGTTTCCCAGTGCAAGTCTGTAAAAGATCCAAAGATTTGGATTTCCAAATCTCACTCAAGATTCAGGGCTCAAAGAGGGTCAGTTTGTCAAACCAAATTGTATCAAGCCACAATTTGAATCACTGAATCAGGCTCCAAAACTGAATCAAAAGATCATACATATCCCTATTTTCAACAGTTCAGAGAATTATTGATTTGGGAGATATCAGATGGTATTCCCAGGATGTACCATTTCAGACAGTGAGGCATCTCTTTTTCTTGTGAAATCTAGCATGTCAGGATTAAAGTTTTATCTCTTTACTGACATCTTAGCTTTCTATGTGCTAGAATTTTCTTTTTAAAAGGTGTTTTATAATCAGACACATGCTTCATTATTTGACACCTGGCATAGGTCCATCCAGAAACAAAGGGTATGCCAACATTTTAGCATGAGCACAGTGATTCATTTTTTAAACAGTCAAAAGGGTCCAGCCTCACTCCCAGCACACCAGAGTGAGAATGCATAGTGATAACATTAATTAATGCATAATCAATGGGCAGGATCCTATCCTTTCCATAGGAAAAGCTGTGATCATGTGGATTATTATTAGCCGATATGCATTTGTGGCATTAATGGCTGTAGTGAAATCAGCAAAAAAGTACAGTACAATCTTTTTGGTCTGCACTAATAACCCACAAATAATTACTTTCACTGTTGCAACTGAAACCAGGCCAAAAAACAAGATGTGTAGTTTCCCAGATAATTTTCCCAGATCCCCTATTATCTCTCAGCATTATCCCTCATCTTCACTTATAGTATTGGACTGTTCATGCTGGCTAGCCCTATAAGGATTGCATAAGATTCTCTCTACCCATTTTAAATGCAGGAAGTAGGTTCAGGTCCATGAAAGCTCTCTTTGCTACTTGACCCTTTGTTTTCCTAACCATTCTACCACACACACACACAATTTTCATTCCTCCTCCATCTATTAGCATTTTATATATGCTAAACACACTAAGTAAAGACAGAGCTTTTCTCTTAGTTTCCCCCCATAAATATTTTGTACTTCTGTACATCCCCTGATTACTCTGAATCTGCTGATTCTCCACTTTTGTGCACAGGTGGAGATGTTTTGGCTACATAAGAACAAACACCTGTAAAATTGATATTAGCGTTACTATGCAGACAATTAACTCTTAAACATATAACAGCTGTTAGCTAGAGTGAAAATCTAGAGATACAGAGAGACTAGAAATATTTAAGATATCAAACACAATTCCTTAAGCCCCAAGATTAGCAGGAAAGAATTTTATGTGACAGATTTTCTGGCTAGAATCTGTTGGTGTCTTATACATGCTTAAATTTCCCTATGGAAGCAGCTTGATATTATTGTCTAATATGCATCATCCATTCAAAGACATAGCCATCAGTATACAAGGGGATCTTTTAGTACTTTTGAGACTAACTAAGGGCCTCGGCAGACGGCTAATAGAGCCGTCTTCCGGGCCTGGAAGAGGAGGGGCAGCCACACGAGCGGCGCCCCTTCCTCTTCCTGAGGTCGCCCTCGGAGTCGCCGGCCCTTCGCATGGCCGCCGCTCTGAGGATGACTTCACGCCGCGGCAACCAGATGCGCTGCTGTGTTTGAGTCAGGGAAAGTGCGCCCGCCGCTTTTAGGGCGCACTTTCCCTGAAATCTAAAAGGAGCGCCAATTTGGCGCTCCTTTTAGAGTTGCCGACGGTGCGCCGCGGTGTGGCTGCCGTGGTCCAGCGGCGCACCGTCCCGCGGCGCACGGGAAGCTCCCGTCTGCTTCCCCCCTAAAAGAGACACTGGTAGCATGAACTTTTCTAGACTTGAGTCTACTTCCTCAGATTCACGGAGTGGAGAGTCCAAGGGCAGACCAATATAAGCAGGTTTTATGAGAAACAGCAATAGAAATGTAAAACTTGTGAATATGAAGATGAGACGACAAGTTCAGTCCCCACACTACATTCCAGTACTCCCATGACCATTCATATGGTTATCTACTCATCTTGGCTTGAGCAACATCCAGCCTTTGTTCCTCAATTACCACTGTTAAAACATTAAAAAAGATCCCTTTGCTTACATCATCCATGATCAGCCTAAAGGCACAGAAGTGGAGTTGTGCATATAGTGCCATTGTATGTACATACAGATACTCATTCTTGGACTCTGTGTATCCATCTGCCCCTGCAGCAATTGGTGGCATTACTCCTTTGATTACACATACAGTTGTGCCACGTTGCCATTCAACAGATAGGTCGGGTGGCACAATCAAGACATATTCCACATGCAGAGATTTATGTCACACAATCCCAACATAGGATCTCAGCCAGAGAGGATATATAGTTGACACTAACAATTGGTGTGTCCAGTACCACAATGGAAGAAGGTTATTGACAAGCTGGAACATGGCAAAAGAAGGGTGACCAAAATGATGAAAGGTCTGGAAACCAAGCCTTATGAGGAATGACTTAGAAAGTTGAGTCTGTTAAATTTGGAGAAGATAAATCTGAGAGGTGACATGATAGCCAGCTTTAAATATCTGAAGGGTTCCTATGCAGAAGATGGAGCAAGCTTGTTTGCTGCTGCTCCAAAAACTAGAAGATGAACAAATGGATTCAAATTAGAAGAAAAGAATTCTACCTAAACTTTAGAGGGAACATTTTAAGAAATGTTTGACAGCAGAATAGATGGCCTCAGAGCTTAGTGGACTCTCTTTCATTGGAGATATTTCAACAGAGGTTGGACAACTACTTTTCTAGAGTTCTTTATTTTTGTGTTCCCGCATAGCAGGGGGCTGGACTAAATGGTCGTTTTAGTCCCTTCCAGCTCTAACATTCCACAATTCTTTGTGTCTTGTGGATATATGCATTCTCCTACAAAAGTGGTTAGATATTTTTATCCAATGCAAAATGCCTACATTCAGTCTAAGGTTAGGGAAACAGAGTTGCCAAATGGTGGTATTATGCATTCAGCCTCTGCTGAAATGACAGGTAGTTCTTTGGTTACACATTTGATTATGTATTCAGTTGTGCAACACTGCCATTCAACACAAGAGTCATGTAAAACAATCAGCTCATAACTCTTAATATAATAATGATGATAATAATAATAATTAAAATTTATTTATACCCCGCCCCTCTGCCAAACAATTGGGGCGACTTACAACAGTTAAAATTACACTAGAAATACAGACTAACCCCCCCAACTCCCCCCATTAAAAAAGTATTAAACTACACATCCTTTTAAAAAAATCATGTAAAAAATCTCTTCATGTGGAGATGTATGATGTGTAACCCTAATATAGGATCTTGACCTATGCCCAAGAACTGGAAGAGGGAATGAATTGCTCTGATAACGAATCCAAACTGTAATGATTTTCATCACTGGCAACACACAAATAGAAAAATAAATGCAGCCTTTATGCTGTAACCAACTAGTAATTAATGGTGCTTACTCAAATGTAGAGGGATGAGCAATTAACATTTTGGAAAATCCTAACACTGCAAAGCATTGCATATACACATGTGTGTTTCACATTTCTAAATATAAGGACCATTGTTTTCCAGGTCAGGAATATATCACAAAAAAGGTATGTGGATCATTACTTCCATGCATACTGATTCAGTAGAGTAGATATATTCATTTATGTAGGAGAAAGAGAAAGGAGTATTTCAGGGATACCATTTAAGAAAAGAAACTCTCTTACATGTCTCCCAATACTTGCATTGATTTCATTTACTTTGCTCTTTCCTCCTGGATATTACTGGGATACAGAGCATTCAACCGGTTCCTATCTCAGTATTTGTCTAGACCATGGGCCGATAACCTACGGCCTGTGGGCCGATTCTGGCCCAGGGTCCCGTGCTTACCAGCCCAGGTGGACCCCTGCCACCGCCTGCCACTGCCACCATGCATTTTGGTCACCGCATGGCTGTGTGCACCACAACTGCCATTTTGATTTCCAAAATGGCAGCTGCAACACATTTGCCCATGCACAGTACGTTTGTGCTGCCATTCCCCCCCCAGCCCAGCGGAAGGGACGACTTTGGGGGACTGGTCCCCAGCTCAAAAAGGTTGCCTACCCCTGGTCTAGACCTACTCAGGGTACCACAATCCAATGTGATAAGTGATGGAAATCTGGTATTATGCTTAAAAACAACACCCAAACAAAATGGATGTTTTCTGTTATACAGGCATTATGCTTTCAGATATACTATTACAAGCTTGGAAAACTGAATCCTTCACACACTCCCTTCCCCTAATAAAAGCTTTATTTTCTGTTTTTGCTGATGAATAAAAATTTGTACTTTAAAAAAATTAGTCAACTGTCTGATATTCCCTTTCTCTTCTGTGTTAATGTTTAATGATGCTATTCTCTAATAATAATACATTAAAATGCACATTGAAGCCAGCCTACTTCATTTTGCTTTGGTCTGCCTGAAGGACTGGCACTTGAATCTTAAGATGAAAGGCTAATACTTTTATCCTTTAAACTACTCAGTCAGCCCCTGAAACTAAAGGACTTAAGAAAAGAAGAATAATTGGCACTTTGCAGGGTAAGAATAGAACAATGGTGTTTTCTTTGCTGCTGAAGTTCTATTTTGCATCTGTCTTCATATTCATTTCTTTGTATTGGCAAATTAAATAATGCCTCCCAAAGAATTTTGTATAATATATAGTCTCATCTCTCTTTCTCTAATACTTCTTTGTTAGGCTTGGAGTTAATTTTTAGATGGTTGTCCTCCTTATATACCAAACCAATTTGGGTAAAGCAATTTGATTGAGAGGAGTCAATGGTTTTGGGTTAGTGGATGACAAAGACTTCAAATCCACTTTGTAGCTGTACTGTTATTATGGGTTCCAGTCATGGGGAACTACCTCATACAAGGTAAGATTATTTGTCCATCTAAACCAGAATAGTCTACTCTGACTGACAGTGGTTTTTCAAGGTCTCGGGAAGATATTGGAAACTGAAAACTTCCATGTCAGAAGTGAAATAAAAAAACAGGTTGTTGTTTGTTTGTTTTTTTAAATATTCTTTCTATGTCTTTTCAGTCAAGCATATCCCAGAAAGTTCTTCTCTGGCTCAGAATTTGAAATGTTATTTTGTGCATTTTTGTCAAGCTTTCTAGCTCTGTAGATGCATGTTTAACAGTTTTAATATCAGTTCCTTAGTTTCAATGACACTGTTGTAACTCCTATTGATCACTGCAAAATGACATGAGAGAAAGCCTAACATAAATATCATAAAAAGGACATTTTCTTTCCTAGTGCAGTGGTGTGTGGTGATAACACAATATATGAAACTTTTGTAAGAAACAGTTAAGATACTTAAGTCAAACAGTGAAAAGATACAAAACAAATGGCTATTTGGCTAGGTTATAGAGTTCACAGAAGAAATGGAACTCTCAAATCACTTACTGGACAAAGTTTTCATTTGTCCAGTAAGTGGTTTGACAATTCCTGATTCAGACATTTCTGTTTAGATTCTAAATGGCTCCTGAAGAAGATCTTTTTTTTAAAATTAAATTTTATTAATCATTAAAAGAAAAAAAAGAAAAAAACATGAAACAGAGAAGTGCAGCAAGTGGTGTCACACCACGTTCCTAATAACAGCTTATTTAACATACAAAAACAAAACAAATCTCTATATCCTATATTACATCATTCTCATCCTTTCCAAACAAATATCACTATTTCAATAATATATTTGTTTTAATATCCCCAATTCCTCATAATCCCTTTCCATTTCATCTCATATTGCTGTAATAACTTTCCAGCAGCGTACACTGTCCATCAAGGCTAATTCTTTAAGCTTATCATGCCATTCCTTTATATCTGGGATCAAATCAAGTTTCCAATAACATGCATATACAATTCTTGCTGCTGTCAACATATAGAGTACCAAGTTTTGTTCATCCTTTTTCAAAATTTTCTTAATGCCACCTAGAATATTTAACAAATATAGCTCCAGTTGTAGAGGTAAGGTTTTATGTAACATTTTTTTCATAATTCCATGGATCTCTTTCCAGTATTTCCTAACCTTTTTACACTGCCACCACATATGATACAGTGTTCCCAAATTTGTCTTGCACTTCCAACATAATTTAATTCCCCCCTTCTTCATTTTTCCCAACCTCGTTGGGGAAAGATACCATCTATAAAAGATTTTATAATAATTTTCTTTTAGTGTATTACATTTGGTAAATTTTGTGGTATCTCGCCAAGATTCTTCCCAATGTTGTAGAGGTATGGGATTTCCTATATTCTGGGACGATTTAATCATATTTGGTTTTATTGTTTCCTCATGAAGTTCCAAATTTATTAAGGCTCTATACATTTTACCTATCCATTTCCTTTCATACTGTCTAAACAGAATATCAAAAGTATTCAGGCCAAGTTCTATACCTTGTTGGGCCATATCTTTTTTAAAGTCATGCTTAATTTGCAAATAATTCAACAAATTTATTTTGATTCCCTCTTCCCATAGGGCTTCTTTTGATTTCAGCTCAAGTCCTGCCTGTGTTGTCTTTAAAATCCTTTCATATATTAATCACGCCTCATTTAACGGGGCTTCTGCCTTATAGTATGCCTCCTGTGAGGATACCCATTGTGGTATTCATCTCCAGAGTTTACCCCTATACTTCTCCCAGATTTTAAATAAAGCCTTTCTTACACAGTGTTTATTAAACTTCCTTCGCAATTTGGGTCCCCCATACCTTATTTGCCTGTGCCAACCCCCTTCAAAACCAATTCCTTCCAAGTGTAGTAATTTTGCATTTCTTAAGGAAACCCAGTCTCTTATCCATGCAAAAGCACACACATCATAATAATAAAGTTCTAAATTGGGTAGGCCCATTCCTCCCCTCTCCTTCCTATCCTGCAAAGATAGCAATTTTATCCTGGATTTTTTACCCTGCCATATAAATTTTACAGTATCCTGATTCCATTTTTGGAATGGTCATTTCGATATAAGAATAGGGATTGTTTGAAATAAGAACAGCATACGGGGTAGCACATTCATTTGTATAGTAGCCACCCTTCCTAATAA
>CM034703.1:17988211-18008497 GCA_020142125.1 Phrynosoma platyrhinos | reverse complement strand
ATAAACAGTAATGGGGAGAGTGGGCATCCTTGTCTTGTGCCCTTATTATTCTTTATGAATGTTGTTTTTTCATTATTCACACAAACTTGCGTCATTTGGTTAGTATATATTTTCCTAATCCAGTTTATAAAAATTTAAAAAAATATAAAAGTTTTCATTTGTCCAGTAAGTGGTTTACAATTCCTGATTCAGAAATTTCTGTTTAGATTCTAAATGGCTCCTGAAGAAGATCTTAAAAGCCTGTGCAGGTTGAAACATGTTCAGCTTTTAACCCCCCCCCCAAGTAAAACAGACATCTTTTGAGCATCATGAAATGTTTCTCCAGTTTCTTCTGTGGATTTCATTGTGTGCTCTACAGTTTCTTCTTTCTTCATATAGTTCATGTCAATTAACAAAAGGATTGTCAGAATTAAGAGTTAATTTCCATACATAAATGTGAAAAATAAGCTGGAATTGCTGCTCATGTCATTCCTGGTGACCAGCTGTAGAAACCATCTGAAATATTCCTATTCATCTCCCATCCATGATTGGCCAAAGCAGACTTCTCTAATCTGGTGCCTCCGAAATGGTCTGAACTACAATTTACATCATCTCTGATATTTGACTTTGCTGAGTGGGACTGGTGAGAGTTGTATTGTGAAACATCAGAAGGGCACAACACTAGGGAAGGCTGGGGAAGGATCCCTGGAGGAGCTTCTGAGACAGTGAAATACAGTGAGTTCTTCCCAGTCATTGGGGTTGTCACAGGATCCCTGTGAAAGTGGAAAAATGCAAATTCGAAAAAAATATTTTTAAACTTGTGAGAGCATCTCTCTAGGAATCTTTAGGTCCTCCAGTGCAACTCTGTGGTCAACATCTGCTGGATATTGACCACAGAATTGCACTGGAAAAACTAGAAGTGCTTAGAGAAGTGTTTTCTCTAGGAATCTCTAGGTCTTCCAGAACAACTGTATGGTCAACTTTCAGCAGAGTCACACTGGAGGACCTAGAGATTCTTAGAGGGAACATATTAATCAAATCCATGAATAATCAAATCCACAAAAGTCAAAGCTACAAATGTGGAGGGCTAACTGTATTAGAGATGAGGAAAGACCACTGTGGTAGAAGGTACCTTCCTAATTTCTCCTGGTTGACCTGTCGTTCATAAGCTACCTCCTCGCCATTTGGCCACATATATTTGTTCCACCCCTTTTTGGGGTAAAAAATGGAGCCACATGGTGAAATCTGGGAATCAACTCTTGTGCAATGCAATGCTTCCAGCACAGTGACTTGCATGTGAAAACTGCACTAAAAAAAACTCTAGTATTCCTCTTTGCCATTTGCCTCAAACCCCAACACATCTGCTGTTTTGTCAGTTGTACTTACTTAAAACAATTTCACTCTTTCTTCATAAAGGGACTATTTAGGCAAGCTACCTATAGAAAATTAGTTTGGTTTCACCGGAATTAACCTGATTTAATATAATTATGATATACTTTGTGACATGGAAAGTCATCTGATACAGGAATCTGGGGAATGAGGGTTGTTTGGTAAATGGAAATTCATAGTGAAGGCAAGATGTGACAGCATACAAATTAAATCTGCATGTATGTACATGCACATGACTGTGCCTTCATACATGTGCACAGATACACACACATTTACACATTACTTTTTCTGCCCTTGCTTATTGTATAAGGCTCAATATATGAAAGATCAAGCTTGCAAGAACAGAGGGTGAACCATTAGTTTCAAATACAATATTTGATTGCCAAAGCTCTTCAATGCTGCTTGCAAATTGCATACAACCAGACTAATGAGTGTGGCATGTGTCTGAGTATTTAACTGAACTGTTCTATTTTCTAGAGCAATTCATTTAATGTTATTTTTCTACAGTGTAGAGTTGGTTTGTAAATGCAATGTATTTATTGAATTCACTGCAATAGGTAGTGTGATTATGTCACTTGCATAAAGAAATGGCTTCTCTGTTAACCAATATAGTTATACAGAGCCTCCAGGCAGAGAGACAGTGTACCTCAGAACCTCAGAAAAGAGAAAACAACAGCATCTAACTGTGGTCCTATACCTGGATGCACAGCCCAGATGCCATACTCTGGAACCTTCTAGGGGCTGGACCAACTCTCTCCCATCTAGTAAATGGTCATGTGATGGGGGAGCAGCAGGAGACAGATGAGTTCTCCATGAAGTGAGGCTGGACAGTTGTTGTTGTTGTTGTTGTTGTTGTTGTTGTTGTGTGCCTTCAAGTAGTTTCTGACTTAATAATAACCCTAAAATGACCCTATCATGGGGCCTTCTGGGGCTGGGTAGGGAAAAAGAGTGGCTATCCACCACCCTTCCCTGGCTAGTAAATGTCCATGAGAGGGCAACATGACACATTGTACAAGGAAGGTAGTGAATAGCTCTCTCTACAATTACCATAGAAAGACATGTGCAGACTTAAGTCATTCTATATGGCTGAGATCCTACTTTGCCTAGTGGCGTGTAAGAGTTTGGGAGGCCTAATTCTGTGTCAGTTTTTTCACTCACTCACAGTTCTTTCATATGCCTGCATGTGGTACTGAGAAATACATTGCTGGAGCCTTGCCATTGGACAGAATGAGGCAACTGTCTCATGAAATGGATGCTGGAAGATTGCAGTAAGGTACTGGAAGAGAAAGCAGTGGCCCACAAGGTTTACACTTCAAGCTAAGCTGTTGCCTTCAGATATGCCGGAAGACACCATCACATTTTCAGAATTATTTAGCACTGTCAGTCTGCTTGGCTTGTGGGCATTGAATGGGAGGTTTCACCCCAGACAGCAAAATATCTTGGTCCATTCTATTTACTGCATCTGAATATGGAAGTGAACTATCATAGTTAAGAGCCATTTATAAAGATTTTATAAACATTCAATTAAACTGCTATTTCAGATAACATCCATCAGAACCATCCATGCAAAGTATACAACTTAAATGCAGTACTGGCTTGCATATGCTAACTATTCATCTCTCCTCATCTTAAAATGGCATCCTTGGCCATAGTTTGTCCAAATAATAGGGAACTTTGAATTTCTAGTCCACATATTAACTATCAAAAATATTTCCCTTTTTATTTCAGCTTCCCTCTCCTGCCTAAAAAATATTATGTGCCAGAAAACTGTTCCATTGAGAAATGAATTATTGGCAAACTTTAAACTGTTTTAGAGAAATTTGCCAGGTAAATCAAACAGATAAAAGAAGTGTGGGTTTCCCCCCTCCTATTTATGATTTTCCTCCTCTTTTTAAATTAAAGCTGGGAAATAAAAAAAAAAATTAAAAGAGTGGTTAGGTAGCTGGCCTTTAAGCCTTCAATTAATTGAACAAAGATTTTAGAATTGTTCAGTTGGTTTCATTAGGAAGTGTATAATAGAATAATAAAGTAAAACAAATGATATAAAGCAGACCCACTAATTAGCTCTACATGATTGATACAGCTTTGGTCTAGCCATTTGATCTCGAACAAAATGCAGTTCCTTGTTAAGAGGATTTTTAATTGATGTGCAAAGAGGTATTAGATGATGTTGGAAAATAATTACTCAAAAGCTATTCATGCATTTGGCTGAACATAACAAATGAAGTTTGGGCACGGGATTTGGCGGAGTGGACATGTACTAATTAATAACGAGAAGAACAAGCATCTTCCAGCAGTTTTTAACCCAGTCTTTGCTAGGAGATTGCCTAGCAATTATACATCATAATGAGGTTGTCATCTAAACAAAATCAACATTACGTAGATGTCAGGCATGATTGTTAATGCTGCAACCCATATAAGATGCTCTCTTCACTTTACAGATGGTTCTATGTTATTAATCAACCAAAAATGTTGCTAGTTCTTCAGCTGCCATCAAAGTATGGCAATACTGTGGCAGTGATGCAATTTCACTTAATTTTGGATTGTAAAAATAATGCTATCCATGAAGACAGAAAAAAGTTATAAAGCCCCCCTAAGGTTTAACCCTTCACTCCAAATCTGTTGAAAGAGATGCAGGCAGTAGAGTTGCCATTTTCCAAACCTCACCCATCAGAAATATTTAATTATCCTAATTTGCTCTGCTCTCCATTTCTTTTTTGATCAGGGCACCTGTGGTTCACAATATTTTTACTTATATGGATCCATTTTTTTTCTGCAATGACAAACAGTTCTCACTGATGCCAGTGCTTTTAACCACTTCACCTAGACAGAACTCTTCCTCTCCTCTCCCTCTTCTTCCTCCTGTTCCTCTTCTTCATCTTCCATGAAAGTATCCCCCTTCCTTAAAAGTATCCTGACCTGACAGTTGCCTGTTGCCATTAACAGGCCCACCATTCCCATGTTGCAACAGCTGTCTGAACAGGCATCTCACTGAGCCAACCAGCACATTTGTGGCTCCCGTGGGTCACTTGCTTTTGAGGTCAGAACAAGATTCCCTGGACATCGAGCAGGACAATGACAGAAAAGTGGTAAAATGGGCCTTTTGACCCAGGCAGACAAGGCCTTAGACCTTTAAATAGTAATGCCTAACTACCAGGAGATGGTAGTGGAGATCTTTTTTCAGTTCCTTGGTGGGGAATCCTTTTTCCACCAAAGATGGGATTATAAATCCTGATATCTCACACAGGAAGCTGATAACAATTGGTTAGTTTCTGTTGATGGACACAATGGACAAGTGGAGGAATCAGAAGTCTTGAGAAATCCCCTAAGCAAAAATGTAACCCATCAGCATTTTATTGCAATCCTCATTTTATATCAGATTGCAAGATTTTGTGGGGTTTTTTTTACTACACTGACATCTGCACACATTTAAATTATTTTTTTTCTTAATTTAATCATTTAATCCTAATGTTGTGTACATTAAATGGTGAAATAAATGCAACTCTAATTTTTTTAATGTACACATTTCTTAAAAGAGTTTTTTAAAAGAAAAATCACATATCTTTTTTATGATGATGATGATGATTATTATTATTTATATCCCACCTCTCTGTAAAATACAACCAAGGCGGCTTACATGATAAAGCAAACAATCCCATCTCTTAAACAAACAATCCCATTCTGCAACTTGAATAATTTATCTCCTATTTGTAACATCTGTAAAATATTTACACTAGGTTCGTCTTTAAGAGTCATCCATACTACAGGAATTTCTTTCAGAAATAGTGCCACATTCACGATTTAAAGTTTGCCATCTTTGTAAGATTGAAAGGTAGATTTTTAAAAAAAAGTGGGATCATCAAGAGTTTGAAAATCCTGAGGAATATTGGGATTTGTTTGCCAGGAGAAAACCACGTATTGTGAAATGATATACAAATGAGCAGAGAAAACACCCAACTACCATGTCACAGTTAAAACTATATGCTAATAATGTATCACATGCACACTGCTGGACCCTTTATTTCTTGGAATGCTCTGTAAGTCTGTAAATGGGCAAAAATTTGATACAAGGCACAATTTTTTTCATAACTCTGGGGCGGTACACAAATGTTACATTTGCCAACTCAATTTCCTTCCAACTAGGGATGCCAGGTGTCCCTTATTATAAGAGATGTCTCTTCTTTGATGGCCAGAAATCTTGTCCCTTATCAGACTGGCAGGTGGCCCTTATTTTAAGGGATGACCCTGTTTGAGGATTGGAAGCCTTTTCCATTTAAAAAGACTCAACTAGATGCCAAAAAAATCCTGCATTTAGGCACATGTGCCCTTCATAGAGACATTCATGCATCATGTTATTTATGAATCTGGACAATATGTTAATTTTATAGAGACACATATGGTTAAGTGAAATCCATAGCTTCATTTGATCTTTAGATAGAACATGAACTTGCTAAAGGTTACTTCACAGTTGTCAAGCTTGTATGCCATGAATTTTGCATGTCCTTTAGTGCTATTTTGAAAACCTGGCAATACTACTTCCAGCCCTACCTGAAAGCTTGCAGAAGTTCACAACCAAAACATGCAACATGCATGGCAGGGGGGTGGACTGGATGGCCCTTGTAGTCTCTTCCAACTCTATGATTCTATGATAAAGGGGCACCAATAAAATGGGGGAAGCAAAACTTATCTACTGTGAACTGTGAGATAGGACGTGGGAACGATAGGAAGTAGGAAGTCAGTTTTTAATGAGGTGTGCTGTATGGAGATGATAGGTGATGGGGGTGGTGAGTATGTATCTTAAGTGTTGCTAAGCTTTTTATGTTCATATGTTCTATGTAATTTTGTTAATTTTTTATGTTAAAGTTAATAAATTTTAATAATGAAAAAGTTAACTGAAATCAACATTTTCATTTGATCTTTAGACAGAACATGCACTTGCTGAAAGTTACCTCACAATTGTCATCTCTGTATGTCATGAATTTAATGCTATTTTGAAAACATGGCAATACTACTTTCAACCCTACCTGAAGGCTTGCAGAGGTTCACAACCAAAACATAAGGGGAAAAAATAAAGTAGGGAAGCAAAATGTATCTACTGTGGACTGTGAGAGTATTCAGTGACTATGGGATGCTGGCTGATTGCACAACAGGAGGAAGGAGAATGGAAAGTAGGACTTGATCACATGTGGCTTTTAAACCACCATAAAAGTAGGATAATAGTGCCATTGGCTATACCTATCACAGAATGCCATCTCCCACACATCACTGCCTTGTTCTTGGAGTGTGGTTTGTTTGCACCTTCCCATTGACAGGGAAAACCCATCAATAAGCTCCCAATCATGCTGATATAGCTCTAGTTCTTAGGTGTGATACAGTACTTCTGTGGCAGTTCTGGGATTGGGCACTCATATGGTGTCAGTGTCTCCTTCTCTCCCCTGTCCCTCTTCCCCTTTGTTAACACATAAATAAATGTATAAATACATACTAAATATAAATCATTGATTGATTGATTTAGTTAAATGGCATTACCACAACCCTGAAATTGCATTTAAAAATACACGCTAAAAAAAACCCAAAAGGCATACAGGACAAGGCATACGGAAGGGAGGTGTGATTAAGGGTTAGGGCAGAAGAGAGCATGAAGGACCAACAACAGCCCTGTTGCAATATGGAAGGGACATGCGATAGGGAGTGCTACCACACCAGTATTGTATACACTTCCTTTTATTAATGTGAGAATGGGGATTGTGTGATAAAGTCCATAGTGTCCTGGGAAAGGTTATGGTTGGCTGGTATTCTGGAAGATGGTGCTCCACACACTGCAAGATTTGGTTGCAAGCCCTTAGCTTCTATGTGAGCATTTCTGAGTTTGGAAATTCAGCAATACCTAGGCCTGAAGAAGTTGTCAGAGGGTACTGCTGGGTTTTCTTTTTCCAGAAAGGAAGAAAGGGGAAAAGATATGTCTTCTTGTGTTCTTTTTTGTGTAACACTCCCATTTGCCACCTCCTCCTCTATTTTATAAACCTGTTAATTAATGGTGTTTCTTCATCCTTTAGTCTGTTTGAAGAATATATTCTTGATTATATTAATAGCAAGAAATGATAGCATGGATAGCAAAGGTACTTCTTTTCCTCTTCCATTCCCCCCACCACCACCTTTTTTGGTATATTAGCTTGCCAATTACTATGGAAACTAGCAAACATTTACAGTGCTGAAAGACTGATTAATACCCGCTGATTATTTTGACATTATAATGCTCTGATTTAAATGTAAAGAATTTCTCCATACAGCAAAGCTCCCTAGAATTTATTTACATTTATAATTTTACAAACTGGCAAATTGTGAATATCCTTTCAAATGCTAAAATGGGGTTTGAACTAGCTATTTGATTAGCTTGGGCCCCAAAAGCAGTGGATGATTTCTTCTCCCCTTCCTCCTTTAATTTTATAGCATCATCAACATATATGACTTCAAACTGAAAATAACAAACTAAACAGCAAAACTAGATATATCCCCCAAAATGAAAACACATAGATTAGGATGAAAGCAGGAGTACTTTGCAAAAAACTGACTTCCTCTATATTGCAGTAGCCATTCTTGTAGCTTTTGAGAGAAGGAAGTGCAGACATGCAGCTCCATAGTATTTTGGCCTCAGCAGGTGATGGTAGACCCTCTCTCTGTGTTTCAGCTGCCATTGCTGTGGTTTCTAAGGGAGAGAAGAGCAGCCAGGTACAGATCCATTGTGTCTTGGCCCCAGAGAATAGTGAGAGGCTCTCCCTCCATTTTCCAACTGATATTGATCTGAACACTGAGAGAGAACAGCAACCAAACATAATTCTATCATGCTTTGTCTCAGTGGATGTGGAGAGGGCCTTCCTCCATTCTAACTGCCATTGCTCTAGCCTCTGAGGGAGAGAAGAGCTACCAGCATCTATTGGACCTAATCCTTTCCCACGCTGCCATCCCCCTTTCCTTGGGTGTCATACCTTCTTTAGATTGTAAATCTGTAAAATTAACAAAACCACTCTGGGATCCTTTTTAGCCGAAGCAGGGCAAAAATATTCTAAAGACATACATACATACATAAAATGAAAACTTTATTGCATGTATTCCTCACAAAGAAGATGAGTCCATTAAAGATGGTCCATGATCAGAAGAGAAAGACACCCCCACAAAATATTTGGGGTGAGGTACAACCTCATGTGTGCACATACATACTCATACTAATCATGTGCTATTGATAATGCAATCTATTACATGTGTACTCAGAATAAGCCTCCAGGAAGACAAGCATAGCAATGCAACCTTAAAGCTCTGTCAACAAGGAAGGAATTTCAAACTGGAGAAAGTTTCTTTATGGCAATAAAAAAAAATGGCTGACATCCTAAGAGTGAATTGTTGTTATTGTTGTGTGCCTTCAAGCTGTTTTTGACTTATGGTGACCCTAAGGCAAACCTACCATGGGTTTTTCTTGACAGGTTTCTTCAGAGGGGGTTTGTCATGGCCATTGTCTGAGGCTGAAAGAGTGCCCAAGGTCACCCAGTTGGTTTCATGGCTGATCTGGGAATCAAAACCTGATTTCCAGGGCCAAAGTCCATCACACAAACCATTACACCACACTGGCTCTTAATAATGAATTATCACAGTGTAAATCCAATGTACAATGTCATAACCTACTTTTTTTGTCAGTTGTGGAAGGTGGAATTCTTCACTGACTATGCATCAAGCAAAATTCCTCCAAAAAACCTTTTAGTCCACCACCCAACTTGACCATTTCTATATCACTGGAGAGCAGAGGATCAGCGGAGCTGTGCCCAGCTATTTTCCTGTGGCTGGAGGCACTGCCAGAATGTCCTCATCAGGCATCTACCAAAGATTCTCTGAGGTCCCTACAGATGCCTGTTACAATACATCAAGCTGCAGGATGAAGTTGGGTGAAACTCTATGGTTGTCTCTGCTTTCCAGTGACAAGGAAATGGCTGTGTTGTGTGTAGAAGTCTATGTTGCTGGGTTTTGGAGAAGCACCAGGAGAAGTAGCTATAGAGACATTCCACATGTGCATCTCCTGCTGCAGGTCTCAGTTAACATTACAGGTGATGTGCTTTGTCCATAGGCTACATATGACTTGATCATCCCCCATTACCACTGATAAGTTAGTAAGCCAAACATTGGCAAGCCTAGCTAATGCCTAGCATGCGTACAGTCAGCCCTCCATGTCCACAGATTTTTTTTATCCATGGATTCAGTCATCCAAAGTTTGAAAATATTCCAAAAAGATATGAATTCAAAAAAGCAAAACTTGATTTTGCTATTTTATGTAAGGGACACCATTTCACTATGCCATGCATCTGAAAAAGTATGCTGAAATCTATGAATGTTCATGCTACCAACTTCTTTCTTTCATTTAGTCTCAAAGGTTCTAGAAGATCCACAGCTATAACTTTGAATTTTATCACCATGCCATTGTTTTTAATGGAACTTGAGCATCCACAAATTTTGATATCCACAGAAGGGGGGTTTCCTGGAAGCAAACCCAAGCAAATACCAAGGACCTACTGTATAAAGAAGATGGTTCTTACTGTTTTTGTTAAATCCCAAGCACCAAGTCTTTTCTCTCCTCTATCTATCTATCTATCTATCTATCTATCTATCTATCTATCTATCTAATATCCTGCCTTTTTTTCTAGTTCGGGAGTCAAAGCAGCTTACAACACAAACTAAAATAACTACAGCCCATTGAGTTATAGTATTAAAGAGCAACTGAACACAATTAAATAAACTTTCACATATCAAAAATGAAGTTCACACAGTGAACTGAAACTTTAAAAAAATACCTTTAAAAAAAAAAACAAGAAAGAGGTTGGAGTACAATGACAAAGAAATGCCTGAAGTGCTTGTCTACATAAAAACATGTTTGCTCATGGACACAAAGAGAGTAAAGTGGGGACAGCCCAACGTCCTGTTGGAAGGAGTTCCAAAGCCCATGAGCAAGCATTGAGAAGGTGCATCTCCTGCATCCTCACCAAACATCTCTGTGATGGTGGTAGGTCTGAAGGAAAGTTGTCCTCCAAAGATCTCTAAACATGGCCAGATTCCTATGGGGAGACACATTCTTTGAAATGCTGTTGAGTATTGAAGCCAATATGATATGACTGATCCAACAATGTCAAAGATATGTATCCTTATTTTTTGTGTTATTGGGTAGATGATGGCAAAATTAAGATACACCACCATACTGAAACAGGTGAAACACAGTAGCATTTCAAGAATTCAGGTACAAAGGGAAAACCTTCAACAATCTAGTAAAGTGAAATGAGATGAGCAACAATTTCCTTGCCCAATGTTCTTGGAATTCCACCCCCAACACACACACCAAAAGCAATAGAAAATCTCTCTCTTTCTCTTTCTGATACATGCGTGCATGCACAAACACACACACACACACACTTTTATAGATGCAGAACATTTGGGACAAATAATGGATTGGGAATTTGAGACAATTCAATGAGATTTACAGGTTTTCATTTTGGAAGGAAGGAAGGAAGAACAGGAAGACTGTAGTTAATGCTCATATCTATGTTTCTGTCTGCTGTATGAATTCTGTTGCCTGCTGAGGGTTTTTTTTTAGTGTGTTTCAGCCTAGATTGTATGATGGGATAAAGGAGTCAAGGTTCAGCTTCTTCATTTCCTGTTTCAATAACCAGATTATTGACATACTAATCTGTCATGACAGTCCATAGTTTAGTTACCAAACAGGGGATGTTCAAATCAAGCAGAGATTAATGCATAGTGGCAAAGCACTGCAGGTAATTTGGTAAATAAGCACCACATTATCTGGAATTGTAATATATTTCTACAGCAAAAACTGCCAAGAAGGGGGTCTGGGAAAAGAAGAGATCTCTTGACAGGCTATTGTAGGGTGCAAACAACAATACATGCTGCAATGGAATGAGAGTCCAGGAATCCCTATTAAGGAGAAATCAATAGCTACCCATCTTTTGAGCTTGAGATAGGAGTGGTATGACAAGGGCATTGCATTTTTCCTAATCAAGCAGAATCTGCAGAAGCCAAGAGTCTAGCTGAGCTTGCTATATCCAGCTGTACTGTGGTTGCTACTTAATGGAGCAGGTCATAGTTATAACACCCCAAAGAAATCAACCAGTTTCATCCTGAAAAGCACAGAAGAAATGTTGAAAATCCTCTATTAAATCACTTCTGTAGGTCATTTACTGTCTGCAGAGGAAGGACTCCATGCAGTTGTGTGCAAAACAGAGTTAACTTCTTGCTTATGCTTCAAACTTCACTCATGCATAAATATATACAATTGGAGCAAAAACTAAATAAAATTCTTTGGTCAAGAACTTATAGGGCACAGACAACACAGTAGTTCCACATTTGGAATAATGCTACACCAACCCCAATCCCCTCACCATGTAGCCACTGCAGAGGCCCCCGTGGCAATTCCAAGGAGGGCAGTGGAGAAGTGTCTGGCTATGTCTTTATATAATTATAGAATCAAAGAATCTTAGAGTTACAATGGACCACAGGAACAATCTAGGCCAATCCACTGCCATGCAGAAACAAACAACTAAAACATTCCCAAAAGATGCCCGTCCAACTTCTGCTTAATGGTCTTTAAAGAGGCAGAATCCAACACCCTCCAAGGCAGACCACTGTTGAACAGTGCTTACAGTAAAAAAATATCTTCCTAATGTTTAGGTAAAATCTCTTTTCTTACAATATGAATCCATCGGTCCATATTCTAGTTTCTGGAGCAGCAGAAAATAAGCCCATTCCATCTTCTACATGACATCCCTTCATATTTTTAAAGATAGCTACCATGTCACTTAGTTGTTTCTTCTCCAAGCTAAACATACCCAGCACTCTAAATTGTTTCTCATAAAGCTTGGTTTACAGACTTTGATGAATTTGCATAAATTCCAGCTTGTCAAAAGCCATCTTGAGCTGTGATGCTCAGAACTGGAAACAGTATTCCAGGTGAGGTCTGACGAAAGCAGAATATAGAGTGGGACTAATAATTCCCTTGATCTAGACACTTTACTCCTGCTGATGCAGACTACAATTGCATTGGCTGTTTGGGACACCACATCATAGTGTTGACTCATTTTTAGCTTGTAGTCTATTAAGACCCCTAGATCTTTTTCACATGTACTTCTTTCATACCACGTTTCACCCATACTATCCACCCATTGTGGATTTTTATTTTTCCTGTCAAACTGACTGGTCAGTTGTTGCTAGGGTCTCTTTATCTCCCTTCTTGAAAGTGAGACATTTGCTCTCCTCCAGACTGCTGGAACCTCCCTTGTTCTCCAATTTTATTTCAAAGACTATTGAATCTGAGTTTACACCTGTGAGTTCCTCTAGTACTCTTGGATATAGTTTATCCAACCTTCCAGACTTTAATTCATTCAGAGTAGCTTACTATCTCTGCCCTTTCTGGGCTGTGGTCCTGTTACTACATGATTTATTCTATTCTATTCTTACCAATTACAGCATTGTTTTTATTTTGAGAAAAGACTGAGGCAAAGAAAGTATTACAGTTTGGTCTTCTCTCTGCCCCCTGTATGCTGTCCTCTCTATATAGTGGCCCTACTATTTCCTTGTTCTTCTTCTTGCTCCAAACATAGCCAAAGCATCCCCCTTTCATATTTTTAATCTCTCTAGTAAGCCTGGACTTATTCTGAGTTTTAGCTTTTCTGACTTTCCCCTTGCAAGTATTGGCTATTCATTTGTATTCCCCTGGTGGTTTCCTCTTTCTTCCATTTTCTTATCCATCTGTCTTTTAAATTTCAACTTATCTGAAAGTTCTTTGTACATCCACCCTGGTTTCTTCAGGCACGTCTCACTTTTTCTCCTGATTGGAATTGGTTGCAACCAAGCCTTCAGAATCCCAGCTTTAAGAACCTTCCTATGCTCATTGTCTGCAAAGATCCACTGGTGTCCTCTCTACTTTGTAGCATTCAGAGAAGCCCAAATTTTGTATGATTAACTGTATTTCATTTCATTATATTAGTGTGAAAGTATGAAACTGATTAAATTTGGAGTAAAATGCAAACCAAACTAATTCCCCCCCCCCATTCTTTTATTGTAGCAGCCTCTTTCTGTCTCTTACAGTCAACATGAATAGAAATCTTCCATATTCATACCAGCAAAATTGAAGACAGTTATTTCCAGCATGGTCCAATGTGTTACTTGCTTTCCAGGTGTTAACAATGAAGAAGAAAAGAAGTAACCATCTTAATTTTAACACCATAAAGAGTTGCATAAAAAAGATTCAGACACTGATGAACCTGCCACTTTTAGTTTTCTTGATATTAAATGTTTTTTTTAAATATTTGAAACCTTTCTATCCTGAAGAAATTGGTGACTTTTTATAAATTCATATATATATAAAATCTGAAATGAAATTCTCATCCATCACTCATGGGGATATCAAGATACTTTCAGATACTTCTTATCTTCAATGAGAAAATGTATCACAACACATTAAGACAATTCATCAAGAAGATAGCCAACAACCAAGAAAAATTTCATCCCTGGGAACTTGGTTTTTTGGAGGAGTTGCATTAAAAATTACATTTTATTCAGAAAGTATTGGATTGAGCACAAAATACATTGTTTTTTTACATAAAATGTTCAGTTTTGTACAAAAATGAAAAATTTCCACACAAAAAAAGCTAACTAAGGGCTTTTGCCCAAATAAATCTTTAACAAAAAGTTCCAGAGTGTAAAAAGTCACCAAAAATGCACAAACTTCTTTTTTTTTTTAATTCTAACTCAGCAAAGATAAAATCTTCATGGAAGTACAAAATATGTAATGATTTACATCCCTAATCCCTAAGCAGTAGTCGCTACAGTTATTTAGTGCAGGAGTTCTGGGGGATACGTCATGGGGAAGGTACTGTGCTAGATTCCAAGTCATATTCCCAGGTTTTGCAATTCCAATCCTATATGAAACAAATTCTTTCCCTAACTGAAAAATACCAGTTAAACAAGAACATTTTGTACTTCTTTCGGCAATTTAATTCCCAAGCAATGCTCTCATCAATGGAATCTCAGTCAGCTTAGGGCAACACAGAAAGCTCTTGCTGCAATAATATGGCAACATGTGCCAACTCCACCTTGCAGTTCTGAAATCTAGAGACAACATAACTGCTACAGATGTGATGCAAGCAATATTATCCCCACGACTGGGACTAAAGATGCATGATGGTGTTAATTTTACCATCTGAGATAAACTGCTAGGAAACAGCACTATCTTGGCTGAGACTGAGTCTGTTCCTCAGCCAGCTCGGCCCACAGAAATACTATGACACCAGTTTAACTAAGAGTACATCTGCATTAAAGTTATAGAAATTTAATAACACTCTGATTGTAATGCTTCTCACCAATGAAAGTGTGGGATTTGTATTTTGGCAAGGTGCTTAGAATTGTCTGCTAGAGAGATCTAATGCACTTCCCCACAAGAGAGTGCAGCAGAGTCTCTGTAATGCAAATACACACTGAGTCATTTAGCTATGGCTGTGTGTAAAATGTTTGGATACAGTTCCTCCAAAAATGAGATTATGGCCAAGATTCTGTACCACGTTCACAGCTCCATACATATAGCTCCAAGTGATCAACCCCAAAACCCACCTTGAAATCCAAGAAGCCATTCTAAGCAACAGAGGTCTCTGATGCAGTCAAATGGGGTATTTTAGGCTGCTGCTAATTTCTTACCCGTCTCTCTGTATGGCTCAAGGCAGGGAGCAACAACAGGTTAAAATACAACTATGACATCAATTAAAGCACATAGTACCAGGTAAACGAGGATGAGGGAGTGAATTAGACAGAAGGCAATCCCTGCAGGATGACTCCAGCTCCCTGGAGTTCGAGGTGATTCTCTGTCAGAGTACAAATTCCTGGATTCCATCATATGGAATCATGACAGTTAAAGCAGTGTAAAAATGAATAAATTTGCAGTGTGGCAGCTGCCTCAGTCTATGGGATAAAGTGGGATATACCTTCCCCCCAAAAAACTAATCCTGACTCAGGGAAAACAGATAGCTCATAAGGAGTGGCTCTGCACTGCCCCTTTGCTCGCCAGGTTGGGGCTGCAGCAACCACATGCCACGGCCCCTTTTCCCGATGCAAAAGGAGTGGCAGAAAGCTGCTCCTTTTTATACTGGGGAAAGGGCCCCCTTGTTACCCCAGTGGTGGTTTTTCAGAATTTCTTTGACACAGCATGTATAAATGCTGCACCACAGAAGTGCTGGATGTGCAGTTGAGCAAGCAGCTTCCCTGCAGACTGGGGGCATGCTGCTGTTTGAACGCCACACCCCCTCTCCACCAGGAAGCCGGCTCTTTGTGCCAGTCTCCTTTGCCCCAATCTCTATGCTCTTTGCTGGCATGCTAGTATGGTACATAGATGTTTCCACAAAGAAATGGGAACAGTCCTCAAGTGATGGGTAACTTGACTCTCCTGGGGTATATGTCTGTATGTGATTGCTGTGCAAAAATAATGAGGGCTGAGGGAGATGCAGTTGGCAAACCTGCTATACAGGGCTGGTTTATAGCCGTAGATGTTCACCATGTCAGTCATATGAGTGTTCCAAAGTAGCAGTCAAATTGCAATGAATCACAGCTTGTTCTTCCTCCATGGTACTTTTGTTTATGACAACTTATCAAGAATTGCTGGATCTATGAACAGTTCCCAGTATGATGTACTCCAGAGCTACCAGGTCCTTGTCTTCAAACCCAGACTCTCTGCTGGATCATTTTGTCCCATCTGAGCCTTGTTAAAGTCACTTGGGCCTGAATCCTATGATTTAGGTCTAATCTGTATGGCAGAAGTAATGCAGTTTGCCACACCTTGAACAGCCATGGCTCAATGCTATGGAATTCTGGGATTTTTAATTTTTTGAGATACATATTTAACCTTCTCTGTCAGAGACCTCTGGTGCCACAATAAATTGCAGATTCCAAGATTCCATAGCATTGAGCCATGGCAGTTCAAACAGTGTCAAACTGCATTATTTCTACAGTGCAGATTAGACCTTAGTCTCAGTTAGAGTAGTCTCATCAAAGCTATTGCCCAGTGGTGAGTCAATACATATATCACTATCACTGAGTCAATGAGGCAATTCTAGTCAATCCATGGGGAGAGGCGGGAAATACAAATTATTATTATTATTATTATTATTATTATTAATTAGTTGGGACTAAGAATGGAATTCAGCCTGTGATTTTCCTAGGCTCTGGCATTGTTCTGGATTCTTGGCTATTCCTTGATCCTAGTTCCTGATTTGTTCTTTGTTTCTGACATGTTCTTTGATGTTGATTACTGGCTGGTCCCTGGTTCTTGGCTCATGTTAGTCTTGTGCTACAACCAGCATCAGAGCAGGAGAAGGGATGTGGCCTGATGATAGTAACAAAAAAGTACAAAGCTTGGAAGGTTACTTTTTTTTTTTTTTTTAGCAACAATCAATTCCAATTATTCATTAGAGAGTTTGAAAAGCAATAAATTTTATAAGTGACTAGAAAATGAGCCCTGGTGGCACAGTGGTTAAATGCCTGTACTGCAGCCACTCATTCACTAATCACAAAGTTGTGAGTTCAAGACCAGCCAGGGGTTCAGGGTTGATTCAGTCTTGCATCCTTCTGAGGTTGTTAAAATGAGTACCCAGCTTGTTGAGGGCAATTAGGTAACAAGTTGAAACCATTTATGTAGTGCTTAAGTGCACTGATAAGCAGTATAGAAATATACTATTGCTATTGCTACTTATTCACTGATAAAGTGATTTGATTCTCATTTGTGCTCCTTTTCAAATGTAACTTCTTTCTGTCCTCATTGCTTACAAAATAACTAGATACATATACCTGTGTAATGTAAATCATTACTTCCAAGCTCAGATAGCTGTGAATATTTCAGAATTCACAATAGACTTCCCATTATGATCTTATTCATTTGTCCCTTTGTAAGTACACCCATGACAATGGGAAACACACAAGTAAAGCAAGCTGTAGAAATGTGGCTAAAACATCATTTCATTATTGAGGGCGCAAATACATGAGCAGGATGATGGGCCAATCCTGTCATATTCTGTCCACAAATCTGGCTTGTTCCCATCCCTGGCACTTACTTGGTCTGAAACAGCAATGGGCGGGTGCCCAGATGCCCATCCATCACAGTGCCATGGAGATGATGATGACTGTGGGGTGCAATTAATGTTTCCCAGGGTGTTAACCCTTTTAAAGGGAAACAAAAATATGCAAGTATGATAGTTAAACTTGTTAAAGTTTAGCTTTCATCAGTAGAACAGCAAAAGTATGAGACAGACTATTTTATTCCAAATCTGCCTTTCTAAAGAATAAATGCAGTGGCTCAAGTGGTTAAGATGCTGACTCTGTTGATTTCAAGATCGGCAGGTTGGCAGTTTGAGTCCCAGGTTCTGCATGATGGGCTAAGCTCCTGTTACTAGTCCCAGCTTCTGCCAACCTAGCAGTTCGAAATCATGCAAATGCAAGTAGATAAATAGGTACCACTTTGGTGGGAAGGTAAACTGCATTCTGTGCAATCATGCTGGCCACATGGTCACAGAGTAGTCTCTGACAACTCTGGCTTTTCAGCTTAGTAACGGAGATGAGCACTGCCCCCTATGGTCGGACACCACTTGACAACCTTCTCAACGGGGAATACTTTTACCTTTTAAAGAATAAAGACTTACTCCAAAAAATGATAAACATGCAGTTTTTAGTTTAGAAACAATTAATAATTACTTTAATAAATAAATACATAACAAACTAAATGCTATCCTAACTGGTTTGGGTATAGCAGGAAGACACTGTTAACCTCACTCAGAGGAGGCTGTTACTGTCTATCTAAGGAGGGAAAAGAGAATGCAATGCATATATAATCCATCACTGTGCCATGGAGATAATGATGACAATGATGATTACTCACCTGCTGCTACCACTACCATGCTCCTTGCAGCCCCTAACTTCACCCACAAGGCCAGGTACCCTTTTGACATCATGGGCCATGACTGTGGCCTGAAAGGAAAATGGCTGTATTGGCAGGTAAGGGGACACATGGCCACTGCATTACTGGCTTTCTCAGTGGAGTTTCTAAGAAACACCACCATAAACAATTGGTTATTTTAAATCAGGCTATGGGCCGGTTGGGCTGGGATCAGGCTGGATCCATCAAAATGGTATCCAGTCTACCTATTTTCAGCCCAAAGCTGTTGGTTTGCATTGTTTGAGCAGGATGATACCAAGCCAGGGAGGAAATGGGTCTTTTGGTCCATGTGTATAGCCCCTGAGAAGATTCCATAGGCCTCCTAGATTGACTTTCCCATTTGAGAAGTGGAGAAAGCTTGTAAAAAGTTGCAATGGGCAAACTGAAATTCATTTAATTTTCTACTCGCTATTTTGTCCTATAAACTCAAATGCTTATTAGCACTGTAAATATGCCTTTTTATTGGCTGTCTGACAGCTCACATGTTTCCTGCATTGTCTCCTTAAACATTTATGAGTGTTCATGAATATGCAAAATTCGCAATCTAATGCCTGTAAAATGGCTGCAAGTACAAATGCTGTGTTAATATTTCATACAGCGATGGAAGCAAATCAACAATCATAAATTTTGAACAAATATGTTGCTTCATTAATAACTAATGAGCCAGTTGCAAAGGAGCTTGCAATTTGGCATTTAATACTAAAAGTGGTGTTTAAAAAGAGCTTATGTGATGGCATAATCATTCCTTTTAAAAGGCATTGTACCAGGTTGGGGCAGAAAGCAACTGCAGTGCTTTCCAAAAATTAAAACTCCTGAATGACAGATATTCTCCCCCTTGACACAGTTGTAAAGAACAGCTGAAGAAAGTTATAGTAAGACTGAGGAAAGAACAAAATATATTCCTAAATCTTACTACTTTCTGTGTGCATTTGTTTCAGTTTCACATAGCAACATGTACTTTTTAAAAGGGAGAATCACTAAGCATGGAAGCACATTACATGGAAACTATACTGTCAGTGGAACTTTTATCCAACTGTCAATATGGAGCATTATTCAGAAGGACCTGTGCTGAAACAAGAGTGGCCAAAAGAAGACACAGTTTTGCACAAATGGCAATGTGCTAAATTATATGTATGGATCCAAGCTGAGAAATAATTGCTATAATAGAAATAGATATGCATCATATCTCACCATAGTGGGGAAGACTATGACCAGTGAACAATATGAACCTATTCAATCTTACTGCCCAACTGCTAACTGATGATGGCCAACTTGGGACTCCTTTTTGGGAATGCCTGACTTAGACTGAATAACTTTGACTTGGACTGGATAACTCTGACTTGGACTGGATATTTCTTGAAACAGCAGATACTTTGCAATACAGGGCTGCCCTTTCTTTCAACCTTTCAAATATATAACAATCTTTTTTTTAAATGACACACAGACACCCTAATAGAAATTCCCAGGGAAAACAGTTTCATTCTTATTACAACTTCATCCAAGGTTTTGGAAGACCTTGACATATATTTCAATGTTGTCTGATTGGATCAACTCAAGACAGCTTAGCTCCAAGAATGTTGTTGTTAGCTGCCCTTGAGATGATTCTGACTCATGGCGACTCTGTGAATGAGACATTTCCAAGTATCCTTGTCTTCCACTGCTCTGCTCAGGTCCTGCAAGCCCATGCCTGTAACCCATCTGATTGAATCCATCCAGTGGTCTGTGCTCTTCCCCTCTTTCTTCTACCCTCTACCTTTCCTAGCATTATTGTTTTTTCTAGAGATCTATGTCTTCTCATTATGTGGCCAAAATATAATAGCCTCAGCTTGATCATATTGGCTTACAAGGATAGCTCTGGTCTGATCTGTTCAAGAACCCATTTGTTTGTCTTCTTGGTT
>CM034703.1:17935248-17950439 GCA_020142125.1 Phrynosoma platyrhinos | reverse complement strand
TCTGCTTCCCCCCTCACTCTCTTTTATAGGCTTCATGATTGTCATGGGTTTGTAAACAAGTAAACAGACAGAGTAACATATAGAATATTATTCTCTCTCTCTCTCTGTATATCTGTGCCTTGAAGTCACCTTTTGACTTATGATGACCCCATGAATTTTGTAGGGTTTTCTTAAGCAAGGAATACTCAGGTGGTTTTGCCAATTCTTTTCTCTGGAATATAGCTGACAGCACCTGGTGTTCATTGGCAGTCTTCTACTCAGGGATGACCCTGCTTTACTTTCAAGATCAGATGAATCTGGTGCTATTATTATTATTATTATTATTATTATTATTATTATTATTACTTCCCTGCCTCTCCCCATGGATCAAAGCAGGAAACAGATTAACAAATACACAACATCTGTAAAAAAACAACAACACAATACCATGCTAGCCAGAAGTGTAAGCCAAAGATCTCTGGGGAGGGAATCCAAAATTTGTGTTCCAAAAGAAAAAAGTCCTATTGTGGATGGATGGCGAATGGACAGAATATGCCTCACCTCAACCCATGTGTTCATGTTTGTTGAAATTCTTAACCAAAGCCATACATCTAATGCCTAAATAAACCCATCATCAGAATGAGAGATTTTAGAAACTGATAATAATCAGAAGCTTTTCTTTGCAGTTTCACATTGTAGTAAAAGAGCAAGCTACACATGACGTGCAAATATAATTAAGACCTGACCCTTGTTCTAATGAAAAACAGCCTGAGGGGCTGAATTCTATCAGGTCCATGGTGCAAAGATTGCTTGAAACAATTCATTCTGACAGAAGCTGCAATGATTTTTAAAATGTGGATTTTTTTTTAAAGTCCTTTGGAAACATAAGTCATCTTTCTGGCTAATATTGATGGTTTCACTGGGGGACTGTATTGTATGCAATCAAGAGGCATGGTTCAATTCACTTGAAGATTCCTGTAGCAAAGATCAATAGGGTTATAACAAAACTGTGAAAACACAAAACATATTTCCTGGTACATTCTCCCCACCCACATTTGGATCTCAAAGACCAGGAGAAAATATGAGGAAAGATAAGTTAGCACAACTATTGAGGCTACACAACATCATTATTAATTGAAGGTCATGTTTGGTTTCTATTTCTTTGCTTTATGAAGTTTGAGCCAACATGAGATTGCCTTATAGTGCTATGATTCCACACTATCATGGCAGTATCCCATGAAATCCTGGGATATGGCATTTAGGCAGGGCTATTTAGAATTCTCTGTCAGAGGGCTCTAATACCTCCCCAAACTACAAATCCAAGACTTCATAGGATGAAGCCATGGAAGTTAAGAGTGGAATCATAGTGCTATAACTATGCAGTGTGTAGGGCCTTTGGTCTTTAACAAGCACATTTTTCTTCACCATCAAATATATTTTCAAGCACATGCTTTCAGCTCCCACAAAATAGGCCAGTCCACAGCCATATGAAGCCAAGGAAGCCTGGGTTAGCTGGATTGAAAAATACCGTACAATCACATCCCAGTTGTTTTCACAAACTAGATACAGCCACTTGTACACCTGGGCTCTGTCTTCATGGGCCAGAATACACTGGTGGTAGTCTGGAATATCAAGGCCTTGATCTCTATCCCCTACCCAGGGCCTTCTGTTGTAATAGTGGGAAACTGTTGGCATCCATGTCCCACTGTGTTGCCCAGTAGGGCCATGGTGGTTGTGGCTCGCTCACTCTGAGTACCGAATTCTGACCTCTTTCTTCTGTGGTGGACATATTAGGTGGCACGGCAGGACACACATGTAAACAGCCAGTTGACATCACAATGGAGGGCTCCAGATCTTCCAGGAAGGCCTGGAGCAAACAATGAGTGGGGGTGGGGGTGGCAATTACCCTGGGTTTACACCAGCCAGTGTGATGTAGTAGTTTGAGTGTTGGACTATGACTATGACTCTGGAGACTGGGGTTTGAATTCTGGATCAGCCACAGAAACCCACTGGGTGATCTTGGGCAATAGCAAACCCCTTCTGAAGGAACTTTCCCAGAAAATCCCATGATACGTTCTCTTTAGAGTCACCATAAGTTGGAAACAACTTGAAGGCATGCAACAACAAGCTCTGGGTTTGGTGTTGAATAGGCTGAACATTGTCTGGACTGTTTGCACCAGCATGAGAAATTGAGCTGTGCATCGTCCAGACTTCCTGTCAAGGGGATAGAGAGAAAATGTTTTTTATTTGTCCCATATAGATAGGGTCATACACATATCTCTTTGCTCTGTGTGAAATTCTCAAGTGGTAGAATTCCTTTTGTGCTCAGAACTACTGAGCACAAAACTACTTTAGGGCCTCAGTCTGTGCAAAGTGCTGAATCCCCTCTTCTCTAAAATGAGTCAAGGAGGCTAAGAACCCAGAGAAAAAGGCCTGAACCGACAAAAGTACACAAGACATAGAGAAGTATCTGTGATGAGTATTAGAATAAGCATTGTCAATGCTGTGCCATCTGTTTTTGCAAACCCCCAATGGGTTGGGGAATGAGTCGGGAGGGAGAGGGGAGTGATGCAGCAACCTTTCGCACTGCTGCCTTTTCAATTGCTACTGTTAATTTGAGTAGTACTTCAAGCTCTGCAGACACATCACCTTAGATGGAAAATAGATAAAGAACTGTATTCTATATATTGATCCTGTCTGCATATTAAAGTCTCTACTTTCTCTTTTCCATTCCCACCCACCCTTCCTCTCCAGGGATTTCAGACCCCCCCCCCCCTTTCTTTTTCTTCTTGGTCTGCCTGTTTATCTACAATCTGTCTATTTAAATTCCTTCTAAACAAGATGGGAATATCTTTACGCCTGTTTGTAAGAATATTCTGCCTCCCATCTGTTATTTACATCATTCATTTTCCTGAGGTGTCTCCAACAAATCCTGGCTGCATGCACTGTATGTGTTATTAATAAAACAGCTGTAAAAATATTAACTGTATGGCCTAATTGTCAGGCCTGATTAAGAGCCATATTTATCCCCGGACAGATGCTGAGGTGCAGAACATTGACTCTTACCCGTATTTGACCTTTGCAGGTTAGTACGCAGTTTGAAGAGGCTGAGGGTTCTAACAATGATAGAGGAAGACAGAAGTCAGGGTTCACTCTCACATTCTGCACTGGTGCAGTTTCTTTTTACTCTCAGGGCCACCTTTGCAAAGGACAAGTAGATACCCATTTCTCATTCCAGAAGCTGACAGGATTACCAATTGCATCTCACTGTAGCAACTATGATGATATAAGATCCTCTGCCACACTTGAGGATGGCAGACCAGTTTAGGGAAGGGCAGATAGAGGTTTTTCTGTCCTCCAACCAAGGAAACCATCCAAAGAATTTCCATTGCTGTATTGCAGGTGCTGTCTACATGACCAAGATCCTTTGAGGGCAGTCTGGAGTATCCTGGCCCCAGAGTTGCATTGACTTGCCCCCATTACTGGCCATTCTTAAGCTGAGGTAACTCTGCATGGGCATCTGACTGAGCCACCTTGTGGGTCCATAATGACCACATTGCTGGGCACTTCATTCTGACCTCAGAGTGAGTAACTCACAGCAGTGGCAGATGTGCCAGGTGGCTCAGCTGGATGCCTAGGTGGACAGCTACCCCAGCACAGAAATGAATGGCTCCAGATCTTCTTGGAAAATCCAGAATAAGAGGTAAATTTTAAAAAATTGTTTTAAGAGTGTTATATCCAAGTGTAGCGCTGAACATGCCAGATGTTATCCAGCTGTTTTCACCAGAACTAGGGTTCTGAAAAGGATGCCACTAGTATAGGGAGAAAATTGGCCTTTTGACCTGTGCAGACAAGACCCCAGTATCCACTCTCTGAGGTAGTCACATCACTACCTAAAGGTAGGACTGGTTCCTTTTTGTTTGAAGGGTATAGTAGTAAAACTCTTAGAGAGGGTTTTGCTAGATCCAAATTTGTCCCCATTGAACAACAAAACACACCAAGTAATCTTAGAACAATCACTCCCTTTCAGCATTACAGGCAAATCTGAAGATGAGGCAGGGAAGAAGAAAAGGCATGTACACCATATGAGCTCATTGCAGCAAAGTGGAATATAAATGTAACTAATAAAGCAATAATATGAAAAGTTCTCACTTTCTCCATTTCCCTCTGAGTTTCTATGTATGATGAATGGAAAGTTGTCTCTTTTAGCATAGTCTACGTTGCTCTAGAGATGGTCTACAAAAGCCTCAGATCCTGGGAAGAAGGAAAACCTGGAACTGGAAGCCCATTTACCTTGCTACGTCTGATTGAAAGCCAGAGCTGCAGCTCCCTGGAGTTGAAGCTGATCACCTCTTTGGAGCTGGAGCTTATATCTCCTGCTATGCCTTGGTATCAGCCTTAGTTTGAAAAGCTTTGAAAAAAGGAGGAGATGAGAGAGAAGTTGGCTAGACAGGGCCTACAAAAGGCACTCCTAATCATCCTTCAGCAAGTGGAGTAGAAGCTTATGCACAGATAAACAGGAATGAGTTCATTCAGGGGTAGTTGTAATAGCCAAATAGCAAATTCAAACAAAAATCCATCAGTAATATCTTTATTGGCTAACCAAAATGCACAATATACTTCTTGCAAGCTTTCAAAGCTCCATGGGCTTCTTCATCAGGCAAGATGTTAAAAACCAAACAGTAGAAAAACAATTGGAGATGTTAGTCTGATGCTTACATGTTGTTTCAGTCTTTAGTTAGGATGGTATATGGTAGGGAGGATACCTTTTTCAGGCAGGCTTCTCTTCCTTCTGGCCATATGGTTATAGGGATATTTTCCAAGTCCAGGAAATTTAAAATCCATTTGCATCTCAGCAGGGACCCATCTTTTGCAATCCAATATGCAATCCAACAGGAATGAGAATGGTGAACAAACAGAATTATCTAAATCTTGTAACAAAACAACTCTATTTTTCTGGGATCCAAAGTAGACTTGCACGAGTGATGTTTCTTTGCTTTTCAATCATATATATTTCTCTCTCACCCTGATGAAACTCAGGGCAAGGTGCCTGAACACTGGACCCCTAAGGGGGCTGCCATCCAGAGGAACAAAGATGTAGGCTTGTGAGCCCAGGTACATGAAAGCCTCCCCTCCCCCTGAGACTAGAAGGGCAATGGGCAAAGAGGGAGGCTTCAACTCTGCAGCCCATTTATCCAGCAACTTTTCAAAAACAGCAAGCTCCAGTTTTTGAAAAGGTGCTGGATAAGTGCGGCTGGGGTCCGGGCTGCATCTGGGGTACACTTGCCTGGCTGCCAGCATGTGTGATAACATTCAATTTGGGATTTTAAATCCCAAATCTATATTGGGAGTATTTCTCTGTGTGATAATCTCCATGGAGTGTCACCAAAAATACAATGGAATTAGTCATAACATTAATAAACTTGTTGGTCCACCAGGAGCCAAGGGGGAAAGACAGGAAAGGGGCATGTATGAGGGGCCTCCATGATCATTCTGTACCAATGTGCCACTGGGTGCACCGATGTTCCATATAGGCAGTTGATCACTTCTGTGATCTAGTAGGTGGTTGCACTGATTGTGCTAATTGTGTGGGACATTGAATGGATTGGCAGCTGAGCTAGACAAAGGAGGAGATTGTGGCTGCTAGTAGTTCACCCATGCTCAGGTGCACATGTGTTTGGGGTGGGAGAGAAAAAAAATAATGGCATGGCATAGCACTGCTTGTACCTGTGAATGTGCTATTTTGGTGGTCTGTCCTTCCACATGAAAGGGGTGGTGGAGACTGCCTGTGCATGTTTGGACCATTGTGGGAGCCAGTGATGCAGTCAGTGGGTTCTCCCTGAGAATTGGGAAACCCCTAGCTGGCTTTTTCCCTCCATCTTTTCAGACCCTGTGTCTTTCAGATGACAAGAATGAGAGCACAGGCTAATTATTAATATTTATGAGCCTCTTTGAAACCTTTGGGGTGGGGACTGAAGAGTGGTGTAAGAAATTTAAATAAATAAATGAAGCACCTAGTGCCACTAGTTCAATCTTTTATGGATCCACATTTTATATGGCTTTATTTGTTCTAATGAAATCAGATTTCAACTGAAGAGCTTTGACACTTGGCCAGTCATTCCAATCACCTCCCATTTTAGCCTGTTTTAAAAATGTATGTGCCAGGGACTCTACCTGGAACTGTGCAAAGCTAAGAAATATCAGGATGGCAAAAGTTATTAATGACAAAGAACATGAAAGCTAGGAAAAATTGCAGCAATTTGACTTTGCCTGAGCCTACCAGGAAGGGCAAGATTCTGTTCCCTCTTTTTTTCTCCTCCTTGCTTAATTAATTGATTGCAAACTACTTTTGCAATTGCAGTTTAGTTTGTACCATTGGAATGAAACTCAGAGAGAAAAATGAGGAAAGTGAAAGCAACAGAGAGAAACTGGGATATTTTAACAGGAGCAAAAAAGTGGGATGACAGAAAATTAATTGGGATGGTTCCCGCCAGGTTGAGACAACTGGGGAGTATGAGTGTTATGTTGGAAATGTTTCTTTCACACACTCTTTCTTTGTGATCTTGGCCTTCTGCTGCTGCAGTGTGCTTTGCAAACCAGTAGACTGTTTTCCAGTATAGATTGTTTTCTGTTCAAAGCAGAGCAGACATTTATTATCTCTTGCCTAATGACATCAACAAACTCTCTAACATAAACATGAACCATTCCTCAGTCTCAGATTTGGGCCCTAAAATCTCAGGCCCTAGGATGCACCTGACCTGGCAGTCCCTAACCACATGTTCTCCATGCTTTCTTGTGCTTTATCTCACTCTCTGTTTGTGGCCAATGTGGTGTGGATTGTGGATGATTAAAGGATGGGATCGGGCACTGATGTGTGAAAAGTGCTGTCTTGGGGCAGCGGGCTTGCATTTAATGGCCTCCTGTTCCCAACCAGCTCTGCGAGTCTATGATTCACATCTTGCTCACATTAGTCAGGGATTAATGGTTCCATTCCAGGTTAATTGCATATAGATTTAGGAACCTGATCTTACACTAAGTGGTGGCTGGAACAGCTGTGTCTGGAAGTAGCAAAATGTTAGCAGGTGCCTTACAAACTCCGATATATGCTGCTCCAATAAATCAACCTCTGTTCTGAGTGGCATTCTCTAAAACAACTCTGCTATTCAAGAATTGGGCCTCACCTCATCAAGAGGACCATACAGGGCATGCAAAATTGAGAAGCAGTGCTAATTTTGTTTTCTTTCCTTTTCATACAGGAAACGTGAGATTAGGTCTCATCGGTTGGGCCTGCAGTTTGAAAGCACTATTCACATTCTATGTGGTGGTGGGGCATTTGTAAGTTGGTGACAACAACCACTCCTTCTAACTCTGACCAGCTATAAAGGAACTGTTTGTATAGGCAATCTTCCAAAAGGCAACACCCCAAAATGCTACTTCTTGGCCCATTCATTCAATATATTCTGTGAACAAAGGCTCTGTGATGAATTCATCTGACTCACAGCACACACTTGCATACAGAGAAAGCTTGTACTGTGTTTAGAATGGATCATTTCCTTGATCCAAGCCAAGAACTCTGGAAGATTTAAGTCTACTGATGGCACATCCATCCCAGGACAAAGGCTACTCTGGGATAAAATCCTGGGGCCTTTAACTTAGCAAAGAAGGACGTAACATGGGTTGCTTCCACACTGCATAATTAATACTTTTTGATGCCGCTTTAACTGTCATGGCTCAATACTATGGAATGATAAGATTTGTAGTTTGGTGTTTCTCCAGAGCTCGCTGATAGAGAAAGCTAAATATCTCACAAGACTACAAATCCAAGAATTCCATAGGATGAGGCTATGATAGTTAAAGCAATGTCAAACTGCATTAGATCTGCAGTGCAGGTGCAGCCTTAATAGTAGAGTGCATGCATACCTTCCAGCTGCCCTAGTTTGGCAGTGACAGTCCTGACTAGTCCTCTGTCATCTTACTTTTTACGCTGTTGTTAAAATGTCCCAGTTTCTCTCTCTTCTTTCCATTCCCCTCCCTGCTATTGTTCTCAGCTTACTTCACTTGTTGCAAAGGGATTGTCCACATGGGCCCAGGTTTCCCCTGGACTCACATCAGGCCTAAGCAGACTGCCAGAAATAGTGCACATTAAATTGAGTCACTGCCCTGGCTCAGTGCTAGGGAATCATGGGAATTGTATTTTTTTCTGAGACATTGAGCCTTCTCTGTCAGAGAGCTCTGGTGCCACAATAAATTACAGTTCCCATGATTCCCTAGCACTGAGCCAGGGCAGTGACTCAATTTAATGTGCACTATTTCTGGCAGTCTGCTTAGGCCCATCATCTAGTTTAGATGACTCAGGCTGAACCCCCCGTGGTGGAATTCGGCCTGATCCCACCAATACAGACAAGGAGCTGGAGAGCAAGGAGGCCCTAGTTTTGCACAAAGTTTCTAAGAAACGCCATGGCAAAACTGGGATGTTATGACAGCGCCACCCTGCTCCTTATCTTGCTGGCATGCAAACCAACTGGGAATCCCCCCAGTCACCCTGTCTGATGCAGAATTTTTGGGGCTATAGAGAAATGCAGCCATAGAGGTTAGAGAATGGGTGCAGGCAGGCACCCTGTTTCCACATCAGATGGAGTGACTGGTGGACTTCTCAGATGACTTGCACTCCTTCAAGGTAAGGAGAGGCACTGGGTCCTGGGTCTGTGTGGGAATGAATGTGTGAACACTTGCCCTTCCCTGGGCCAACCCAGGGACTAACCCATGCTGTCCTGCCCCATGCTGTCCTGCCCCATCTGCTGAGGCTCAAACTGAGTTAAAAGTGCAAAAATAATCTGCACTGCAATAACTCAGCATGGGGAGAGAACAATAGGGCAGAGTCTTGTACCTTCTCAGGTAAAAGCAAACTTGTGGAGGCTCTCCTAGATTTTATATTTCCCCTCATTAATCACTTTTGACACAGTCTGATATTGCTTGGCCATATGTGTCCCAGTTCTGATCTGGGAAATATTGGAGGGTATGTGAGAAGGAGTCATGTGGTGCGATTTCAATGAAAGGTTATGGTTGTGATTGAAGTCTTGACTTTGGCTTTTTACTGAGGTTTTACAAGTATTTTTGTCTGGTTGCTTTTTATACCTAAAACTCAGATGTCTTTAATGCTTTTATTTGGTTCTGTTTTATTGTATTTTGAATACGTTAACCTTTATTTTAACATATTCCAACTACACAATGAGAACTGTGAATACTACCTTGTGCAGTACTTATACCACACAATAGGAAGAAGTCATATGGTGTGAATTCTACTTAAGGTTACTGTGGTAGTTTAAGTCTCAGAATTTAGCATTTTTACTGAGCTGCTGAAAGTATTTTTGTTTTTATAATGCATAATCTTGGGTGTTCTTACTGCTTTTATTCAGTTCTATGTGCTTTTTTGCCTTTTGAATATGTTAACCTTTATGTTATTTCTCTCTGGATGCTCTAATTTCATTCTGGTTAGATATGTTTGCTTGTATGCTGTGCCCTTGAGGAAGGACCCATACCCTCCAACATTTCACAGATAAAAACCAGGATGTATCTAATTTCAAAAGCCGTTTATATACTTTTTAAATTACATGGTTTTCATTATGCAGAACTCTAAATAAAACTAATTTTCTCTAACCTCTATGACTGCATTTTTCTTGTCTTGATTAAATATATCCTTAAGTAGCATATAAGCAAACCAATTAAGATCTTCGCCTTCCTTAAGAATTATCTCTCTTTATTTAAACTTCCAGCTGTCTTGTTCAAGATACAAAAGATCATCAGAAAGCAACCATCTCCAATTTTAACCCATTCTTTCTTTTAAAAAAATCCTTCCTGTAGTGAAGTAGCTAAAATTATATAAGGAAAAAGTATCTGTTTATACTGATGCAAAACACATAAGGAAGCATTTATAATACAATGATTTTTTTTAATTCTGCAGTACATTGACTTTGTCATACCAAAGGAAATCATGCCAACCAAATCTTCAATTATGACTTTCAAATTCCAAGAGTCTCATATCTCTAAATAGAATCCATTCCTTCAACCATATAAAACAACAGTTTTTGCAATACAATTTGACATTAGGGACTCCCAAGCACCCCTTTCTTTAGCATTATACAGTGTTTTAAATGTTATTCTGGGTTTTGTTGCTTGTCAGACAAATCTGGAAATCTCCTTCTGCCATTGCACAAAAGGTATTCCATTTCCTTTAACAGGAATCCTTTGAAAAAGAAATAAAAGACTTGCAAAACATTTGCTTTTATTACTGCAGTGGTACCCAAAAGAGATAAATTTAACTTTAACCATTTTCCCAAATTTCTTTTTATTTCTTTCCAGACTTTTTAATAGTTGTTACAAAATAATAAACTTGTTCTTCATGATTGTAACTTCCAAATATTGAACCCCCCCATTCCACTTTAAAATTTGAAAGAGCAGTTAGTTCATTGTTCTCTCCTTAAGTCGTATTTTTAGACAGCAATTTTATTTTGTCACAATTAACTTTGAATCCAGAGCTTGTCCCAAACATCACAGTTTTTCAGAAGAGCCTTCATTGAGTCCAATGGGTTTTATGTCATTATCACAAGATCATCTGCATAAACTCTCAACTTATACTGTTATTTTATTTTATTTTATTTTACTCTTAGCCCATAGATTCTATCTTCTTATCCAATATCTCTCACTAGGCTCTCTAATGGCAAGATAAGCACTAAAGGTTAGAAGGGACAACCATGCCTAGTCCCCTTTTGTATGTAAATTGCAGGTGTTGCTTTGCCATTTACTAAAATCTGGGCATTTAGAACTGAGCAGGTTGTTTTGTTGTCCAAATATTTTCACCCAAGTCCATACTCTCCAATACTTGAAACAGGTAATTCTAAAAAATATTGTCATTTTTGTTGCATCTATAAATAAATAAATAAATAAATAATCAAAGCAGCATTTGTAATTATGATGTTCCAACCAAAAATTCAAAACCAGTTTTTACATTATTCTGCCTTAAGTCCCTATAATGGGAGAAAGGCAGGATATAAAATAATAAAATAATAGTAAAACAACAACAACAACAACAACAACTTGTCTTTTTGTCAAAAAGCCACTCTAATCTTCATGCATATTCTGAAAAATATGTTTTCTCAATTTGCTTGCCATGATGATAGTAAATATCTTGTAGTCATTATTTAGTAGTAAAATAGCTCTATAATCCTCTGTTAATGTCTCACCTGCACTTTATTAATCACTGCATATAAGCATTTCAACAATTTGGCATTCACCCTTTTTCTACTAGTTCATCATACACCATTTTTAATGTTTGAAGTAGCTCATCTTCAAATTTCTGATATGCTGCAGCCTGGCACTTTTCCAGATTTTTTTTTTAAAATACCTCAATATGTTCCATAGTTGTCACAGGCCCATTGAAACTTAGCTTTTGTTCCAAATATAATTTGTCCAGTTGGAGATTATTTAAATAGTCTTCCATATATAAAGTTTTGTCATTGCTCCTCACATACAGGTCTCCTTAAAATTCCTAAAAAGCTTTTAATATTTTCAAATGATCTATTACAAACTGATCTGCCTGCCTGATCTTTGTGACATTTTTCTTTCTTTTCCTGTTTCAGATTATAGGAAAACCACTTCCCAGGTTTATTTGTTAATTCAAAGATTTTTTGCTTAAAGGCCTTAGAAAATCTTAGAAAATCTGTCCATTGGATGCCTTGCTTCTTCCATTCACTTGAAAGTCCTGAAAGACCCTGTGTGTCTGTGTGCAACCTCTTATAAATCTTTCTCTCTCTCTTTCTCCCTCCCCTTCTTCATTTTCTCTCAGATATCTTATTTACTGGGTTCCCCCCCCCCACCTCTGCAGTCAGTGGAACATGTAATTGTTTATTGCACATTTCTAAAAATACCTTTCATTGTTAGAGAGTTAGAACAATCCCTACTTTAAGAGGAGCACTGTATATTTGAGAAAAGAATATTGCAGAGTTGCTGCATTTCACATTTGAAAGTGGTTACAAACAGTGAACCCAAGTGCCAAGCTTGTGACTTCACTATCTAGTTCAGTTATGAGCTTCAGAATACTGCCATAAACATACAAGTATCACCTGATTTCAGAAGCTAAGAGTCGGGTCTGGTTAAAGCAAGGTAATACTAAGAATTTCCAGGTACAGCTAGGAAATAATTCTTCTTGAAATCCTTTATGGCTGCTGCCAGTCAGAGTGGATAATAATGGGCTAAATGGACCAATGGTCTAACTCAGTATTACTCAGCTTCCTATGCTCCTATCATTTATGATTTCTCAGACTGGATCGGACCAATGACTGAACAGTTCTTTCTGGGAAACCATCAAGCAGGGAAACAAGGGATAGGACAGTGAGAAAATTTCTTGTTAATTCCCCCAACATCTGATAATTATAGAAACGGTTTCTGAACATGGGTAATCCTCTTAGGGTAATAATAATGATAATAATAATAATAATAATAATAATAATAATACATATATCTTCAATGAATTTGTTTACTTCTTTTAAAAACAGATTTTCTTAACCATCTGGGATAATGAATTCCATAAATTAATTTTATTTCTTTTCCTCCCCCCACCCCTCCGTTGCAAGCAGATTATGTTGCTTCCTTGGAACAGAAGTTGAGAATATGTTGTGTAAAGAGATAATGTTTCCTAACTGTAAGGTTTAATCTGGACAGCAGTCCCTGTTTCAGCACATTGCCGATGTCGACTGGAAACAATGGAAATATCCCAAGATAAGATAGACAGCAACAAATAGTGGCAACTGTGATGATAGTGAGTCAGAATAATGAGAAATTAGGTTTCTATAATAGTAGCCCTGCTTCACCAGATTTCCCCCCCCCCCAAAAAAAAATGGCTGAAAGAGTCGTGGTTGCATTAACCTTGATCAACAGAATGGCTTCCCTTTTCCCAATTAACCCAATTAACCATTCTTCCCAAATCTGTTCTGGAGAGTTGAAGAATACAAGAGGCAAGCAGGAAGAGGAAATTCCATTGTGATAGCAGACATCTGCTTGCAAAACTATTGGCTGCAGATCTTAGAAAAATCACTTTTTGGAGTCCAAATCCTCCTGGCAACATGGTCAGTGTCCATGCTGGCTGGGGAATTTTGGGAATTAAAGACCAAAAAAGTAATTTTTCTACACTCTGGTTAGATTTACCCGTGTCTGTATTGGAGAATTTTTCACCACAATGTAAAATAAATAGACAAAGATTTTCAACAAGATATCCCCACGCCTATGAAAGAGAACAGGGAGCCAGTGTGGTGTGGTGGTTTGTGCACTGGACTATGACTCCGAAGGCCAGGGACTGAATCCTTGATAAACCATGGAAAACTGCCTGGGCGACCTTAGGCAAGTTCCACTTTCTTGGTCTCAAAACAAAAGGCAAAAACAAATCCCCTATGAACAAATCTTGCCAAGAAAACACTGTGATATGTTCATTTTGGGGTTGCCATGTCATAAATGATAGGAAGGCATAAAACAGCAACAACAATAAAAGAGAGCACAATCTGTCCATCAAGATAGTTGGGAACATGGGCTACATCCAATATCACAAGAACAAATGTCCACTGACTCAATACAGTTCACTTTGCCATCCCCTCTCATGAACTCTCCCCAGGTTCCTCCAAATCCCCTAATACTCCAGAGCAGATTTAGGCCTAAATGCAATTGCTAGTCCCAATTTTAGTAGATCATTGATTTACTTAACTATTGATTAATTATTCAGTAATTGATTCAGTGGATCTACTGAAGCTGGGACTAGCAATTGGATCTAACCAAAGTGCAGGGTTTTGAAGGGCTGTGTGGGAAAACTGAATCTTTTCAAGACATTTCTGTTCTGATGGTGGACAGAAAGTGTTCAGCACAATCAGCCATGGATCCTGATTTCTTGAACAAGAACATTTAGCCTCCCCCCGCCTTATCTTTTTCAATACAGTTCAAATTTTTTGTTGAATTTAGATCAGAAATTGCCTCAGAAATAGTTATGTTCCATTCCCATTCGAGTTCATCTGGGGGCTATTCTTGGAGAGTGACCATTTGTGCAATTTCTGTGTTACCATGGGGATTGCTATAGTAACAATTCTCCCCTAACCCTGTATTTATTAAGTTAGTTTGATGCAAAAGTAAAGGTAAACCACAAATCCTCCAAAGACGCAATAGCTTTGAAGAAATGCTGCCATTGATGCAATACGTGTCTTAAAGTTATGATAAAAGGGGCCCTGAGTGTCAGTTTAAAGGACGACATTTACAGATAATTTAATACAGCCAAAGAAATGAGATTCCACAAGGTTTCCTGTGAGACTGGAAAACAACAGCTGATCTATGTCATAACACATTATAGCATTTGACAATGCAGCAATCCTTTTACACAGCTCCCTTCAGCAGCTCCCTACTCCTTTCTTCTTTTCCTGAAGCAGCTCCTTGCTTTAAACAAAATAACAAAAAGAGCCACCTCCTCCCAAATGACTACAAGAAATTAGTCAACTTGTCACAGATACCTTGAGGAACATCTGGGGAAAGTTAAACATCTGTAGCAAGATCTCTTTTTCAAAATGATTAAAAAAAAAGAAAAGAAAAAAGAATCAGGATTGACCTTGTTTAGTTTATAATTTTCAAATAATCTGTTGCTCAAAGGGTGCATCTACAAACAATGCAGTTTGATACCACTCTAAGTACTGTAGATCCATCCTATGGAATCCAGGGATTTGTAGTCTTACAATTCTTTACAAATCTTTAGCCTTCTCTGTCAAAGAGTGGTCATGCCTCACAAAACTGCAATTCCTAGGATTCTGAAGGATGGAGACATGACAATTAAAGTGGTTTCAAATTGCATTATTTCTACAGTACAGACGTAACCAAACAGAAACAGACACAACATGAATGCTAACTTAAGTGTATCCTATACATAAAAGAGTGTGATCCATTTCCCAAGTTACTTCCATGACAATCACGAGATTAATTCCTGGATGCTTCAGCATAATGTGAATTCTTATAATTGCTATAAGTAATTAAGAAAAAATTCCAATAGCACAGATTATAGTTACATTTTCCAACCATTCATAAAATAACATGAGCAATATTAGAAATGGCATACTGTTTCTCTTGACCTAAAGAAATTTTGTAGCACCTTTGAGACTAAGGAGGGTTGCAGACTGCCAGAAATAGTGCAA
>CM034703.1:17884503-17895710 GCA_020142125.1 Phrynosoma platyrhinos | reverse complement strand
TGGATGGCCCTTGTGGTTTCTTCCAACTCTATGACTCTATGATTCAATACTAGTGGCTGACATATCAGTGGTGCTGTTAATTTATTTGAGATTCTACTCCAAATGATAAAAGGGATAACCAAGGTGCTAGAATCTAACCCCAAAAATAGGTTTAGCACCTTAGAACAATTCTTTAAAATTCAGTGTTAAATCTAAAGATACCCATATATGCCACCTTGATCCCTTTGAGGAATGGTGTTTGTAAACATAATTTATGAGCTGGTAAAGGGCGGTCATGATCCTAAGCTCCATAGTGTCATGCCACTATGAATATAGAACATATTCTAGGACTGACCCCTGAATTGTTTTGCAACCTGAGGTGAAACAATAAATAGATTTCTCTACTCATTCAAGTCAAAGTACATAGTAATAGTAGCTTACTACCTGTGAGTTGACTGCAGCTCATGGTGACTCCATGAATGAGACACCTCCAAGACTCCTTGTCCTCAGCCACTCAGCCCAGGTCTTGCAGGCTCAGGGCTGTGGCCTCCTTGATTGAGTCTATCCACTTGGTCTTCTCCTCTTTCTACTGCCCTCCATCTTTCCAAGCATTATTTCTAGTGAGTTATGCCTTCACATGATGTGACCAGAATAGAAGCCTCAATTTATTCATTTGGGCTTCCAATTGAGTCTATCAGCTATCTTCACTGTCCAGATCTCACATCCATACATGGTGATGGAAAATGCAATGGCTTGTACATTCCTAACTTTAGTGTTCAGTTTCATATCTTTGCACTTTAGAATTTTGTCTAGTTTATTCATAGCTGCTATTCCCAGTTCTAGTCTTCTGATTTCTTGTCTGCAAACTCTATTCTGATCAATCACACAATAATAGCTACATGCAATCCTTTGGATATAGAAGGTTGAAAATCTCACAAGTTCTTTACTTCTGTCCTGACAGCAAAAATACAATAAAGGAAATAACAAAAAAAAAGTACCCTTTTTCATGTTACCTCAAATCTCCTGCTCTAGCTGGCTGCTTCATTCTGTTCAATGGTAGGTCAGCTCTCAGAGATCCTTCCTCACATGGAGTTACCATATATGGGATCTGAAGCCCTATGGGTATACTAACACAAGCTGGAATTCACAATCAGTTATAAATGACAAACTTGACTTACACATCCATAACTGATTTGTATTCATGATCCCTACACAGTCAATAGTGCAGGGAATTTGTAAGTTGTCCAATCCTGACTTACCAGGTATCCACCATCTTGAGTAAACAGAGGTCTGTTCTCCTGTTGACTGGATTGCAGCAGACTAATGTTTTCACCACCCCTCCCATGAGTGATCATTGGTATCAGGAAGAAAGAGATTTTGCTTTGGAATGTCACAACAGAGATCACTAGTGAAACAGGTGTTGAGATGTTAATCTGCTGTGTCCTGAAGAACAGGAGAACAGACCCCTGTCATCCATAGCAGCTGCTAATGCTAGGTAAGTCAGGATTAGGGGCATTGATCAAGGAAACACTACTTAGTTAAACAACTAAATAGTTATGTAACTAAGTAGTATAGGTAGAATTCCAGCCATCCCTTTGAAAAAGTATCTGGAGTATTCTATTTATGATTGAAAGATGTACTGGCAAAATATTAAAAGGAAACTTCGCATGTGTTGTTCAGAAGAGGCTTTCATACTCAACAATTTAGAGTGACTTCAACCTGTGCTGCAAAAAATAAAAATAATAATTTTTTTTAACCCAGCTGGAAATATTAGACTCCTAAAGGAGAGTACTTTTAGTTATTTTTATTTTTTGCATACCTTTCTTAATAGATGAAGGAATGTGAAGTGCGGTGACACATGCAGCATTTATACTCATAACAAAAATGTACCTTCTGCTTAAAATATTCATACCTTAGTTTACAGGCTGACACGTGTAATACTTAAGAAACATAACATTCCTGAGGGCTTCAGCAGTGTAATTTTAGCTTTTCTAGGGAATTACCCATTGAATAATAAAATTCAATGAATTATTGAAAGTCTTTGCATGTAAGGCTCTGGAATACAATTCCCACTTTGGTGCGTGCTTTTAAGTACATAACTTTATTACGACTTCAGAAAGGCAAACTCACACCTTGCTTGTCACAGCATGGTTTAGAGTATTATTCACAATAGAAGAGTGCTGACATCCTTCTTTTCCTGCCACTGAGGTCACAGGTTCAAATCCCAGTGGAGGCCAGGTGGAGGCTTCCTTCACCATCTGTGAATCCAAGATGAAATATTTCTACTGCTTTTATAAAATGCTCAGGTTGGTGTTTGTAACCAAGGATGGATTTAAATGCCTTTGCAATTTTCCCCCTACCTGAACTTTGGAAAGGAAGAAAATGGGGGGCAGTGGTTAGCACAAATTGTTGAGAGCATCTAATGCATGGGAATATGGGCTGCTATAATACAATTTCATATCTAATTGCTAGGTACATCAGAGCATATGCAAGCTTCCATATCAGTAGTAGAGTTGTCTCTGAATTTCGCATCAAGGGAAACTTGGGAAGAAAGAAACATTTTAAATAAATGTGGAGTTTTTTTCCCTCTGGCAAAACATCTGAGGGGTTACAAGGCAAACAAAGAGAACTTCAGATACTGTTGTGCATTGTTAAATAATGGTTACCTTTTCCATTGCTGAATACAATACCTTAGCTGTTAACATCTCAGTCCAGAAAGGTATTGCATTGATGTAGTAATATTCCACATTATTTGTTTTCTTCTTGCTGTTTCAAATATTTTTATACTGAGCTTCATCAAATTTAATTGCAGCTGGTTTGTAAAATAAAAATGAAAAGCACAAAATACAAGTACATCGTATAAATCCACAAAAAGGAAGCCATAAACAGGGATTGCTTGAGCAAAGAGAGGTTTTGCCTGGCACTAAAGAGGAAGTAACTTTGGTACACACCAAGTAAATCCCACAAGACATTCTACAATTGGGAAGGGCACTGCAGAAAAAAAAAACCCTGTCTGGAGACTAGGGTTCAATTTCTGCTTGGCCATGAAACCCACAGGGTGACCCTGGGCAAATCAAATGCTCTCAGCCTCAGGACAAGAAAATGACAAACTTACTCTGAACAAATCTTTCCAAAAAAACCCATGATAGGGTTGCGTTAGGGTCACCTTAAGTTGGAAATGATGTGAAGGCACATAACACACACACACACAATTATCATTCGCTTCTTGTTTTCCATCAGCAGGATGTCTAATTTGGTGGAAGCATGTTAATCTGTGAGTAGGTGCTCCTTTGGCATTTTAAAAATCAAAGTTAGTACTTCCCATCCTGCATTTAATTTTGAACTATTATGCTTTGAGACAACTGAAGCTTCCAGGAAAACTTCAAGACAGCCTTGTATTTGACAGTATTAATCTAACTGGAAGTATCATTTCTAGATGTAAGCACATGTTACTACTGCAGTGAGAGATTCAGACACGAAAAATCAGCAGCTGTGCCGAAAAGGTAACAGACTGTTAATATGCAAAAAATAATCTGTGCATGGGATCTATGAATTCCTAATTTGACCATAACCTATGTCTGACTTTGCCTGCATGTCTTTCATCTCGAGATCTTGAAGCAAAGAAAAGGAGGTGTGTCCAGCTTTCTGACAACTGCCGGATAAAGGGACCAGTAGTGGTAAGTGGCATCCATATAAGCCGGGTGGTGAATTTGCTCAATATTAAAGGAGCTATCCAAGGTGCTGTGCTTCTTTGAGGCAGGATTCCTCATTGGATAGGTCCTTTAAAGTTCGCAGGATTCCTCACTGGATGGCCCCATTCACTTGATGCCACTGGAAGGGGCACTAATTTGGCAGACCATTTATTTATTTATTTGAGTTATAGTCTGCCATTCTCCCAGTACAGCTTCCTAGAGCAGCGTCCAAAAAAGTTTGTTTTTTTGAAAAAAATAAAACTCTTAATACAAAACTTAAAATACAATTAACTACCATTGATTTTAAAAGCACGAGTTAAAACAGCCTGAAGATATTTTAAACATAATAAAATAAAAACATAATGCCCCCACCCATTAAGAATTCTATCTGTTAGCACAAAATGCCTCATTAAATTTAAAATAAGTCTTCACCTGCCAGTGAAAAGAGAGCAAGGAGGGGGTCAACCAGATCTCCCGTGGAAGGGAGGATTCACAGCTTGGGAGCAACCATGGAGAAAACTGTCCTGAGACCTTATCAATTGCATCTGTGAAGATGGTGGGACTGAGAGCCTAGTTTGTTCATGCTGTTTCCTGAATAACTGCCCTACATGAATTTTGTTCAGGATAAGTCCCAAGCTGTGAAATTCTCTGCAGCCCAGGATTCATCTCAGTAGGGTTTCCTGATGCTCAAGAAACACATTTTTAGAACCATTTCTAGAGTATTGTCAAATATTATTCCTATCCCTAATATGATCACTTTCCAGTTCAATTCACTGGATGGTGACAATTCTACAAACAAAAAGTGCTGTGGAGGTGAGCATGAACTGAAAAGATAATAAAGAACTGTAGAAGCATAGTTGTGTGTGAATACTGGGACCGCTGATCCCACATCAGCAAGCAAAAGAGGGGGCTTTGCCCCTACTGATGTAAACTAGCTCTCAAAAGACTCTTCAACTTTGCAAGTTCTTTGCAAGTTTTACATATCAGGATTTAACATGTTCTCAGAAAATGAAGTGAAAAACCAATCATGACAAACTGTTTGAAGACAGACTATTTGTGGATATATCCTTAAGGATAAGACACTTGTCGCTCATTTTACTAATCTGTAGCATGCTTCATCACAAGGACTGAAGGTAAGTAACAGTATAGTGGATTCTCTTCTGCGTAGGTAGGCAAAAATTCCCATGGTAATTGAAGAGACCTGTGCCTCTTCACACTCTTAGCAAAATTAAACCAATGTTATAATTTACATAGTTATAACACATAATCAGAGGGTTTTTTTCTCCCAGTTGTGTGAAACATAATGTTGTCCTAATTGAAGAACTTTTTTTTATCTCATCATAAAGAGCAATAGAACAAGAGGATTAAGGAAAACTCTTTGGGGAAAAAAATAAGAGTCCTTGTTATTGCTTCTAGATGGACTAACAATTCATATCTAATTGATCACAACATTAATTATACTTAGTCTCTACGTACTAGGGTAGTCTTGTGGGACATTTCTAATCAAATTAAAACTAATTCAAAGCAGTGTGGGATTACAGAATGTTTTGTTTCTATTTTAGAACTCAGAGTCAAGGGATAGGTGATGGATGTTACATCTTGATCTAAGATCATGAAGTATAAAAAACATCCTAAATAAAAGGCAAAAGGGGGCAAAGTGAGTGACAGAAAGCCTAGAAAGGGGATCCTTCACATTTTGGCATTGATAGCAATAGCATTTAAATTTCTATACCCCTTCATAGCACTCTCTAAGTGGTTTACAATCTGTAAGCCAATTGCCCCCAATAGGATGGGTGCTCATTTTACCAACCTACAAAAGGATGGAAGGCTGAGTCAACTTGGAGCCCTCTGGGATCGAAGTCAAAATGTTGTGGCTGCAGTACCGGTATTTAACCACTGTGCCACTAGGGCTCCTCTTATGGATGATAATGACTTCACTATTTAATGGTATAATTATATCAAATAATCATGGGTTTTCATACTCGTTGTTGTTGTGTGTCTCCAAGTCATTTCTGACTCATGGTGAAACCACATTGTGTAACCACCATTTCTGATTCATGGTGACCCTATCATGGGGTTTTCTTGTCAGAATTTTTTCAGAGGGGGTTTGCCATAGCCTTCCTCTGAGCCTGAGTGGCTTGCCAAGGTTGGTTTTCATAGCCAAGTGCTGCTTCAAACCCTGGTCTTCCAAAATACTGGTTCAGCACTCAGACTACTATACCAAACTGGCCCTTAGTCTCCTGTCAATTTAGGATGGCCCCATGAATTTTATGGGGTTTTCATAAGGCAAGGAATGCTAAGAGGTGGTTTTCCATTGCCTTTCTCTGAACTATAACCTGATGCACCTGTTATTCTTTGGCAATCTCCCATCCAAGTATTAACTAGGGCTGACCCTGCTTAGCTTCCAAGATCAGACAGACTATGGTGTTCAGTGTATTTAAACTCCTGTCACAGTGGTGTCACTGTACAGGGTGTCATCCAGTGCAGGGGTGAGGCTTCCAGAGGGCAGGGCCAAAAGGGCATGCCCCCTCACTTTGCTGCCATGTGCTGCTCTATTTGTGAGTAGAACTGTGGCATGAAGGTGGGGGGGTGTGCTGGGCATTTTCCCTTGCTGCTGTATGGCACTCTAATTGTGAGTAGAACAGTGTGTGGCAGGGAGGTGGGGGTGCAATTGGCACTCTCTCTCACTAACAAGCACAACTCTATTCATGAGTAGAATGGCATGTGGCAGGGAAATTGGGGTGCGCTTGGCTGGATGTCACCCCTCTTCTGGGGTTTCACCTGGTGCAATCAACACCCCAATGCACCCCCACTAGTGATGCCATTGCCCTGTCAGTAAGGCTGAAATACATTCCTGCATTTTTACCAAACCATTTAAAGAGACCCCCCCCCAATGGAAATCTTTCTGTACTGGAGTAGGGAAGTAATTCCACAAAAAATTCTTTACAGTGATGGGACATGGGTTCGAAACTTCAAAGTATACTGATTCCCATATTTTACAACAACCAAGACATCACTAACCCATTCCTGCACATTGTACTAATTGCCTTCCATGAAAGCAATGTAGGTAGCAACGTTAATTCAACACTAACATCAATACACTGACATTCAAAACCACAGTCCAAAGCACTGAACAGTGTGGGTCAATCTGCCATTACTGGTTTCAAACACATCCTGATTTTAAAAATCTCAAATTCTTGCCACTTACAAATCAAAAGAATTCAAAAAGTGTATCAAAATTAAATTAATACTTCCCTGCAATCCCACATTCATCTTTGTTAACCTTTATCACATTAATAGTGATCTCTTACCCATGTACTTGGGAGGATTCAAGGTCTTGGGACTTTTATTTTTGCTTATTTGTGTTTTATGTTATATTTATACAATGATTTGGCATTTCATAGAATCATAGGATCATAGAGTTGGAAGAGACCACAAGGGCCATCCAGTCCAACCCCTGCCATGCAGGAACTCAAAATCAAAGCATCCCCAACAGATGACCATGTTTAAAGACCTCCTAAGAAGGAGAACTAAAGCGAATATCCTTTTCCAGTTATTTATTTATTAATTTCTGTACCACCTTTCCTCCAGTTTAGGACTTAGGAACTGAATAAATTATCCACCATTTTAGCTACAAATGTTTCTATACTAAACAGGGGAGAGACTGTAGCACAGCAGTACAACATATGTTTAGGTCCTGGATATCCATTTGGAACTGGAGGAGACACTGACCTCCAGGGGATCTGTTAATGGTCCTACTGACCTCAATGAACCAATGACTTGATTTGGAATAAAGTAGGTTTCTTCCTTCCTATAAGAGAACTCAAGATTCTTTAGGCTAATGTTCACAACCAGAAAAGTCCTAATACTTCCATTGTAATCCATACATATGCATTTTTTTGGAATGCTTAACATTCCTAGTATTCTCACAGATGGTGTTATTGAGCTTTTCAAGACCAGTCTCCCCTTTGACCTCTGCTGGCTAGAAAGCCTTTGAACATTGTTAGCAATGCAACTGGCAGTATGCTTAGAATAACAGAACACTTTGGAAACATCAATGAAGGTGGTTTATTGAGTCTAATTAAATCTTTTTTTCTTCCCAAAGTATAACAGCACTGGTCCTAGTTAACTTTAATTTTGGTCTGACATTTACTTCCCAGCTAAGAAGTGGGAATTTGGGCTGGACAATTCATTTTAATTTTGGTGAAAAATATCATTTAAATGTCAGAAAACTGCATATTTAACATTTGCAGTAATTAAGCAGCTTTAATTTAATAATAAATCTCCCGGCTTTCATTATATTTACACTCTTTCTACCCTGTCCTGGTTTGGCAACCTTCTATAGCTATTCAACTACAACTAATTGCTTCTTTACTTGAGCAAATACATTTTAATGCACTTTTCTGCCCAGTTAGCACGTTTACCATTTAATTGATAGCTACTTGTTTCAATATTTTTTTTCCAATTTCTCTCTCACATGAGTTTTGTTCACATGTTAAAACAGATCACAAATTAGTCTGATGCAAATTATTTAAAAGCTCAGAATATACCAATTTTGTAGCTCTAGAAAACTATACCTTTTTCTGTAGTATAGTATATTATACTTTACTATAGTATAATTGAATTCATAGAATCATAGGACGTTATCACATGGGGAGTCACGGGGAGAAAGTGGAAGTAAACAGGCACGAGCGGAAGTCTTTAATTTACGGGATTTGTCCTGTTCCACCTCGTCTGATAACTAAATTCGAATTTAAAAGGGGGTTAATTCAAACGCAAACCTGGTCTTTTCATTTTCGGGATTTTTGAGGATTTGAAAAGATCAGGTTTTTGTTTGAATTAACCCCCTTTTAAATTCGAATTTAATTATCAGACGAGGCGGAACGGAACAAATCCCGTAAATTAATGTCTTCCGCTCGTCTGGTTTATTTCCACTTTCTCCCTGCAACTCCCCGTGTGATAACATCCATAGAGTTAGAAAAGGCCTCATAGGCCATGAGGTCCAATCCCCCTGCTCAATGTTGGAGATTCGGCTAGAGCATTCCTGGTAGATCTAGCCTCTTTTTGAAATGTCCAGAGAAAGAGAAGCTACAGTTCTATTCATACAGGCTCAATAGAAACTACAGTTCTATTCATGTGAGGTGGGGGGTGGGGGGTCTTGACCTCAATTGCTCTCTTTAGCCTTTAGTAATATCATTGCATGAGTAAGGTTGATTGGTTATGTATTGGAGGTTGGTCCAATAGGACAAGTCAGACACTGCCCTTTCTCAGGCTCAGCCAACCCACTCCTATCTTCCTTCTTACTAGTGGCAGAGAGCAAGGATCCCACCAGCAGTGGCAGCTGTTGGGTTCCATATCAGGGAAGTAGTGGGTCCACTATGGATTTTAGTCTGAACTTCAAGGGATCTATTGCTGGTTCTGAAGTCCTGCATCTTGGATAGGTGCAGGCTGCCCTTCACCTGACTCTCTTCTTTAACCTCCTCTTCAGATTCCTCTCCTGGGTGTAGATCCTGACCCATGACTAGCACCTTGGACAATGTATATAAAATTCAGAGTAATGAACTCACTGAAGGACATTGGAGACACCAGCTGATGCTGCCATATGGCCTACACCAACAAAACAACACCAAGTCAGAGCAAATCCCTACCAGTAAGGAGATTATTGCATGGCCAAATAAAGCTTTCCCCCAATGGGATAAGGTCACGTTATGGGTTGCAAATGGATGTTATCACATGCTAAAACACCAACTTTGTTGCAGGGCAACTACAACCCATCTCCCAGATGTGCTTAGCCCACCAATTTTCAAGTACAGAAGCTTCCTATTCTTGTATGTTGGAGGGCTAAGATGGCTGGGAGATGGGTTGTAGTCATCCTGCCACAAAGTCAGCATTTTAGCATGTGATGACATCCATTTACTATGTGTAACATGACCTTATCCCATTGGGGAAAGGATGCTTTATTTGGCTGTGCGATAATCTCCTAAATCATGAACCTAGTTCTGAGGAGAACAGCAGAAAGGCAGTCACACCTAGTAGTATTTGTACATACCTTTCTCTTGCCTTGCTTCATTATTCCAAATCATTCTCAAAATAATGCCAATTTAAAAAAAAATTGATGCTGGTGCCATAGTTTTCTCATTTCGCTGAGCACTCAGGTTCTGTGTCCATATGTTACAGCTTTAAAATTCTCCATGTGTCAGAAGGCTTTTTAAGCAGAGTTTTCTTAATGATACCTATTATTCAGGAAGTGTAGCTTAGTTTCATATTTTAATTAAGCCATACCTTCAGACACACAGTGTGTAGCAGAAATCTGATGGCCATATGGAAATACAGCATGAAGATTCTGACATGGTGCATAGTATTGTGTATAGTGGAATATGACTTTCATTGAAAAATATAAGCTATACAAGAAATAAACCCAGTGATTCTTCAGGTGACATTCCATTTTCTTTGCTATCAACCACTGGAAATAATACAGTATTACCAGTGCGTCCAATGGAAATTATACAGAATCTAGAATCTTGTTAATGCCATTTCCCATTGCAAAATAAGACAATAGCAGCCATCTTGGCAGATACAAAATTGATTGCACAATAGCTGTATTCTTCAAGAAGGTGGTGTAGTTTTTCATTATGTAAATGCAATGCCAGACCTTAGCCAGCATCCATTGTGCAGAAATGATAAAACAGTCCACTCAAGATAGAGATACTTGGACAATCCACTTTCAATTAATTTTGATATAAGCTGTGCTGATCTGCCACACTTAAAGTAAGGCATGACTTGGAATTTAGTTACTCAGATTTTATGGAGAGAGAACAGACTTCCATTTGATACTCCAGGAAGAAAATGTCTTGGGTCAGTGGTGTGAGAGGATAGTGCATGAAATGAGGAATGTCCATTAGGTATTGTGTAGTAGGGAAAGTGATAAAGGCACTTGATGGTTTCTATATCAGTGGAGTGGTGAATCCACTCTGAAACGTTAAGAGACTTTACAGGGAGTAGTAAAAATTCTGAACTGATTTAAGGAATAAAGGTAACTATCTTGAGCTGCTGTCACACTACAGAAATAAAGTAGTTTGACAGGACTTTAACTGCCATATCTCAGTGCTATGGAATTCTGGGATTTGTAGATTTGTTAGATATTTAGTCTTCCCTGTCAGAGAGCTGTGGTGCCCCACCAAACTATAAATCCCAGAAATCCATAACATTGAGTCACAACAGGCAAAGTGGTATCAAACTGCTTTATTTCTGTGATGTGGCAGCATTCTTGGATAGCTTATTTCAAACTAAATCCAAAAACAGGATTTATGTTGACTTGTGTGATGTGAATGTAAATGTAGCAGAATTCAGAAGCCTGGTTCCTTTCACCAGCCATCCTGGAAATGCTGCTTCCATGAAGACACATTTGTAAATCCAAAGTAAAGCTTTATTGTTGCATAATGAAAACAGAAAAGAACTATATACAATTTATCTTGCAGATGGTAAAGACATAGGATCACATCTTGTTGTTGTTCAGTTGAAAGCAAGGCAAGTTCT
>CM034703.1:17873331-17884403 GCA_020142125.1 Phrynosoma platyrhinos | reverse complement strand
TTTGTTATCCTGTTCAGTGTGAAATTGTTTTGGTTTTAAACCACCTGCTGGCTGAGTCCTCTTTGTTTCCTTAGACACCTTCCCAGAAGAGATTTTTCACACACATCTCTACATTTCCACTTTGACTGTATATCCCATCCATATTCCAACAATTTAGGATTAGGGTCAAAAGGGTTCAGCTCCCCCCTAGGCCATGCACCCTTTTTGATGTTATACCCACTTTATATATGAAGATGATTAAGCAACATAATCTCCTCCATTATGTGTATTTTAATCTTATTATTCTGTTTTCCTTGGTGAATTGAAACCACATATGCATTGCAAATAATAAAATGCAATTTTAAAAAACACCCTAGAAATCAATATCTGACAGTATGGAAGATCTCACCAGGACACATACATGCTTGGGAAACTTTCTGGAGTTTCTCATATTCGTTAAAGGATGTAAGCACTCTCACATTTCTTTTTAAGCTACATTTGTTCATTCAAAGAAATCTCACTCTTTGCAACAGATGTTTCTAAATGCTTACATTTATTTTTTATGAAGGTTTTACAAGAATCAATTCCAGTTTATACGTTTATTCATCCCTCCCTCTCCCTCATCCACACACCCTCTCTCTCTTACACACACACACACACACACACACACACACACACACACACACACCTTTTTTACTTAAGGAAAAGAGAAAACTTGAAGATCTATTTCTGTCTTCCTGTTTGGGTGTTCCACTTTATGTTTAACTTACTGCTTTTAAAACAGTGGAGTCTTTACAAGCAGAGCATGTATTCACAAATCAGTGCATTTTGTACCACAACATATGCAAAATCTAAAAACAGCTAGATACCAAGTGGATAGATTTACAAATCACCAGATGAAGGAATATAAGTAAGCTTGTGTACTAGAAGAAATCTCTTTTAATGGAGGTAGTTCCTCGTCACGTTGGTTAATTTTGGAGACAGACATCACAGAACCAGTCTCACCTAAGATACCATCCTAGGAATAATGGAATCCCACTATTAATTACCTAAAAATTCTGAAGGGCCTTGGCCCATGAAAAAACTGAATGCCCATTCATTCCTGTAAGAATGAATTAAATAATGAATTGTACTCTGACAGGATTTTACAGAGTTCTATGCACTTCAAAAGGACTTCAGCATTTTGACATTTCCAGTCCAACTTCAGCTGAACTATGCTGGCATAGACAATAGTAACAGGAGGGAAGAGACCTTAGGCAATAGTGTCATGAAAAAAGTATGAAATAGGGAGAGAGACTGTTCAAAGTGGGCATGTGATGGCTGAGATCCTACACTGTACTTGTGTAGTGTGAGTTACTCAGTGATTGCATTACACACCTCTTCTAGTGATCATTGACACTATGAAACCAATAATGTGCCTGTCAATGTGCCTTCTTATTGTCTTTTTCTGAAATGAGAAATGTACAATGGCTGTTTCTGTACTCCCAGTGGATCAAGTGGTTTGTTTAAGGCATGGACCAATAGTTACATACCATTAGCAACTGTATGAAAAGTGGTTACACTTGTGGAGCTCACTTCTGCAACCATGAACTGAACAAATCTGTTGAACAATAGCCAAACAAGTACAGCTGTATATGTAGAGGAACTTACACACGTGTATGGCACCAACAAGTTCCAGATTTTGTGTTATTTCCATTGAATGATGCCTAATTCCACATTATTTTTCATGGATGATAGCAAAGAAAGGCAGAATGTCAACTGAAGAATCATTGAATTGATTTCCTGGATTTATTGCCTTCAGAACTCAATTCCCAAAAAAGTGCAATCACTATTGTCATGCACTGATAGGATTCTAGTCCAAAAAGATCTTTAAAAAGTAACATTGTCCATTTTCCTAAATCAAAGAGAAATTAATTGTGCCTAAACCACCTTGAGTAGTTGTTTAATCACACAATTATTTATTTATTATTTTGATTTTTGTTTTGTTATCCTATTGCTGTTTCACACATATGCAAATATCCATGTGGTTGTACTTTTTTGGACATGGCATAAAGCCCATAATCAGTTTACAGTTGCATAAGCAAAGTTCTGCAAGTTCAGGCATTGCACTTGCATGGCATGTAGCTACTAATTTGTGACTTCAATCAATGTACCACTTCATTCATAGGAATTGCAAAACAGCAAGCCCATTTGCATGCATGCAGCTGGTTTAACAATGTCAGAATTCAGCAGAAGGATGGCTTAACACAGCCACTACTCAACTATGTGGGTATAAAAGGCAAAAGATTTATATGATCTGAAGAGAAACCAGAGTATCTATCTATGGTGAATAATAAATCAATGAATAATGTCAAGAAAGATTGGTTGCCAATCACTGAATGTTGGGAAGAAATCTCAGATATAAATAAAGGTCTTCTCTAATTCTATTTGATGGCTATCATGATACCTATTAAGATATCAATGTTTCATAAGATAGGTAATAACTATATTTGTATAAACACATGGAAATTTTTATAAGAAACAAACAATGAGAGACAGAAACTAGTGGAAAGTAAATGTGTAAAAAAAGATGTAGGAACTTTCTCAATTTTTTCATTTTTCTTTTTATTTATTTTTCTCCTGTCATATATATATATATATAGAGAGAGAGAGAGAGAGAGAGAGAGAGAGAGAGAGAGGGAGGGAGGGAGAGAGTATGGTATAAAATAAATTTTATACTGAAGAAAATGTTATAAAATATGCAACAGAGGAAAATTAACAAAGAGGATATATCTTATGTAGTATGATGAACTACACTGAAGTTTGTAAAGAGTTTGTAAGGGATGCCATGGTTTAATGGTTAAGACGCCAATCCTGATGATTGGAAGGTTAGCAGTTCGAGGCCCAAGTGCTGCATGATGGGGTGAGCTCCTGTCACTAGTCCCAACTTCTGCCAACCTAGCAGTTTCAAAGCATGCAAATGATAGTAGATGGATAGGTACCACTTTGGTAGGAAGGTAACAGTGTTTGGTGCAGTCATGCTGGCCACATGATCACCAGAGCAGTCTTTGGACAACGCTGGCTCTTCAGCTTAGTAACAGAGATGAGCACCACCCCTACAGTCAGTTATGACTAGACATTCATGTCAAGGGACTACTTTTAATTTTACCTTTACCTTTAAAGAGAAAAATCTTTTGTTTTGTTTTCAATAAGCATGTATATATATATATATATATATATATATATATATATATATATATATATATATATATATATATATAATATGTTTATAACTTAAACAAAGTTTTTTTAAAAAAAACTATGTGAGTGTAGATTTACATTACTCAAGCATGATATAGGATCATGGCTTTTATTTTATTTTATTTTCTACTTCCCATACTGGAGGCTACAGAATTTGATTCACAGCCTCAGTATTACACTTCTGCAAAGATCTGCCAATCTAGAGGAGGAGGAAGAGAAAGAGGAGGAAAGGTTCTCTCTGCTTGAATACTGCTTCAATGAACTTACTGTCTTTTCTTCCAGCTGCACTACTGTGAGATGAGATCTTCTCCTTTAGTTCCCCAACCTTGATCAACTTAACAAGGCATTTTGTACTACACTTGATTTAGCTCTGCTAGACTAAGCACATTATTAATTGGTTCCCTTTTATTTACAATACTATTGCTTGAAATATATGCTATGCTCTGTAATTGAATTTTTGGAATGCAGTAATTAAAAAAGTCAAAAGAGCAATAAACAGAAGCGTTAGTAAATAATTGCATCTGAGAATGAGCATAAATCATCCAGATTAAATTATTTTATATCATATTTGAACTCTTTAATTTTAATTTATGACTTCCAGACAATTTACAGCTACTGCTGACTACATTTTCTCCACCATGCCTTGATTCCATGGGCCAGATAAATGACTATTTAAGAATTCATAGAGTATGCCCCCCCTTTTAATGTCAGAGGCAGAATAAAGGAGGGAAATCATCACAGAGCAATAAACACTTCAAGCCCACTTAGGTAACAGCCCAGCCCAAACTAGGAATTTTATCACACAAGGCTTGAAAAGTGGAATTAGAACAAGATAGTACCATCTGTGGCCATACCTTATCACATGAAGCTGTGTGTGTCCAGTAGCTGGTCTGTAGTTCATCTGTTGCTGGAGTATACATTGTTATTGATGGGTAAAAACCATTAATGCCTCCCAATCTTTCTGCTTTTCCACTACTGAGACAGTCTGATAAGTTCCTTCCAAAGCAGTTCTGATATGTGGGCAGTCATGTGGTGTAAGTGGGCATGATTATGTTCTTTCCCCTTTCTTCTGCTCTCTATTCCCTAGTAGGCTGTTTAACTTTTCCTTTTCTTTTTAAACCAATGTCTTTTCTTTATTTTTACTTTTACTTAATAAATTGTCATGACCATACAATTATACTAAAAAGAATAATAAATTCAGAATGAAAGACATGCTGGAAAGGCCATAGGGCAGAGAGGCAGGGCAATAGACGGAGGCAGTCTAAAGACAATGCCCAGCACCATGATGATTGGAAAGAACTGTATACCCAACCTGGTATGTTTACATTTCATAGACTAATATGATTGTGGAACCTTATGAGCCTGATGTGATAAAATCTTGGGATCACAGCTTATCATGTTTGTGGAATGTAAAGCACTACAAGCCAGTTAGTTGCATCACTGGGGGGTGCAGGGGGTCCAGGCTGCACCGTGTGACACCCCAGAAGGGGTGGGGTGAAACCTAGTCGGCTCTCTGCCCCCATGGATGCTGATCAGGGCCACGATTACTGCTCCACCCACCAAGGGAGCTCCTCAGGGCTGCACAGGAGCTGTTTGGGGCTGCATGGGTGTTGTTCTACCCCCTGCAGGAACTTGTTAGGGCTGCATGGCTGCTGTTCAGGGCTGCAATTGCTGATCCACCCCCCGTGGGAGCTTCTTAGGGCCTTATGGTGCCCCTCCAGCCTGCGTAGGTGCTCCCATGTACTCCTGCTCCAGAAACCTTGGCGCTGGAAGTCCCGCCCTACCAGAAGTCCTGCCCCACACACCAGGTGTCACCTGGTGCAGGAACACTACTGCTACAAGCACTGTTCTGTATGGCTCTCTTGTTCCTATATACAGTAGCTTCAAAGCAGGAGAAGCCATATACATTTAGTAGTCACCAGAGTTCTGGAAGGATGTCAGCAGTTGTCTTTTCCTGGCAACTGGACACTGCCCAGACACCTTCCTCCCTCCCTAGCCAGAAAATGGTGGTGGAAACATACTTCAATCCTTAGAAGTTGTCTTCTTTGGATATTGAATACCTGGAGATATTGAATATCACCTTCACAATATCCCAACAATCACATCACAGGATAGGTCAGAGGATGTCCCCACTGCTGTGTCCCCACATGTTTTCTTGATAGTGGCGTGATTTCATTCATTCATTCATTCACTCATTCATATTTATTTATTCATTCATTATTTTGAGACTTGTCATCTCATTGGAAACATTGGAGTGGTTGCACATGACCAGTCTACTGGATGTGTCACTTTATACAGTTGATTGGATCCAGACTTGGGCAAACCCTTTGAGATCAGTGGGACTTAATTTAGTTGAAACTAACCAAGTATATTATTCTAATCAGTGGGCAAATCTATACATGGTAAAAATTGCACTATCTGTACCTGAATGTATGTTGGTATTTCCTCATTTTAAATGTCTTTTTCACATGATGGATGTGAAATGCAATCAGGAATCAGGAGTAATCAGGACCCAACACTGAGATCCTATAACCACTTCCCTGGGAATAAGTTTGATTGAAGTCAATGGGGCTTACATCTGAGTAGACATTAATTGCTTCACCCTTCAGAAGCACTCATGAGACAGAGAACAGAAGGGGCTTTCCCCTTCTAAAGCAGGAGTTCTTGTTGAGTTGTCCTTCCCTGCCTCCCACCCCCATTCTCACCAAGATTAAATAGTGTACAGTGTGAAGGGAGGGAAAATATCACATAGAATTATAATCAATGCAGACAGAGAAAGACCATTAGAAACATTAGAAGCTAGAAAGGGAAGTTTTCTGAAAAGTTGGCTGCTGCCACACTGCAGAAACAAAGCAGTTTGACACCACTTTAACTGCCATGACACAATACTATGGAATTCTGGGATTTGTAGTTTGGTGGGATTATTTGGCCTTCTCTGTCAGAGATCTCTGCTGCCCCACCAAACTACAAATCCCAGAATTCAATAGCACTGGATTTTGGATAGCAAAATATGTGGATAGTCAAATCCCATTAAACATATAGTAAAATGCTGACCCTTATAGAAAATGGCTAAAGCAAAATATTTTCAAGTCATGAATGCTTGAATCTGTGGATAAAGAATCCATAGATATGGAGGACCAACTGTAAAACATTATTACTAAATAAAAGATAATACAGCACAGCATACCACTTTGCACATCCTATTCCTACATACTTCAAATCTCAAAGGCCAGCTAGTCTTCACCTGCCAGTGAAAAGAGAACAGGAAAGAGGCCAAGTGGACCTCCTATGGAAGGGAGAGCCACAGCCCAGGACCATTCACTCTCAACAAATGTCCTTGTGAGGGTGGTGGGACCAAGAGAAAGGCCTTCCCTGCCGATCTTAAAATTCAAGCTAGGTTGTAATCATTATTTCATTCCCACTGCTACCAGAATAGACATTGCTACTCCATATCCAGAGATTTTTCATCCATAGATTCAAGCATCCACAGACTGAAAATATTCTAAAAAATATCAATTCCAAAAGGCAAACCTTGATTTTGACATTTTATATAAGGGACACCATTCTAATGTGCCACGGCATTTAATGGGCCTTGAGCACCCATGGAGTTTGGTATCCATGGGGGTGGTGGTGGTCCTGGAACTAAAGCCCAGTGGATAGCAAGGGATCCCTATATATCCTTTTTTTCCTCAAGAGCTCAAGGCTGCATGCATGGCCCATCTCCTTATTTTACCTTATTTTACAATTATTTGCAGTGGGTGAGGTTTCTTGAGAGCAATTGAAAATCTGAACTTGGAACTTTCAAGCCTCAGTCTCATACTCTTAAGTAGTGCAGCACACTGATAATATCTGTTGTGACTGCTGCTGTTTTCCTGGTTCCCAAAATCTTGAGCCAGTACTATATATGTAGTGTGTATTGTATATTAAACTATTAAATCATTGTTATAGTACAGAAATTTACCAGCAGGATTCTGCTCTCCTCTCCCATACCACTGACTAGAAGATGTAGTATAATGAATAATATACCACTTGAAAATGAAGGTACCAAGTGTAGTTAAATGAACATCTTGGTGATGTTGCTGAAGCTCACTTACTCATTCAAAAATTAATGATAGGAACAGGTCCCTTGTACTGATGACAAATAATTCAATGACTTGTTTTCAGACAGGTTGTGGTTGTTCAGTTTAAGCCAAGTAAGATGCTATTTTGAGAAAGTAGGACAGTTAAGAATCTAGAAAGTATGGTAAAGTGGTGACATATCTCATTAATCAGTCCAAAGAAGCATTAAATCAGCAGGCGAACCATCCATTGAAACAGCATTGTCCATCCCAGGAGATCAGCTGGTTTTACAAATGAAAATTTATGCTTTTATCACTCCCAGCAATAGGTATTATTATTCCCACACTGCAGATAAGGAAATGGAAGCACAGACAAATTAAGAATTCAGTCACTGGACCATTTATTCAAGAATTGTTTTGTTGAACTCTATGGGATTGTCCAAGAACAATGCCATACTTGAGGACTTTTCTAAGGGCAATATAATGCCTGAAGCTCTGACAGAAGAAAAAGAAGGCACCTGGTGTCCCATTCCAGTCTGGGATATCTGCAGGCAGAGCTGGTGATATTGCACATCCAGAAATAAAGCCATGCTGACATCCTCCACCCTAAAAATTGGATTTTGCCAATTCCAGGTTTCAGGGGAGAGTGTGAATGAAATGTGTTTGTGCTTCCTCTTCTTGAGTGCATCAATCTCCATCCCATTATTACAACTATCCATTTATTTGCATCACCCTCTAGGCACATTCCTCACCATCCCCTTCTCCCCCATGAAGGGAGAAGAAAAGGTGTGAGGACATTCCTCCTCTACTTGCTCAGAAGGGATGGCATATTGTCTATGAGAGTCTATGGGAGTTGTAGGGCCTTTACAGACCTGCCTTTTGGGGTGGCACAGAGCTGCCCCTGGGAGCAGTGGATTGGGGCTGTAGTAACTGCACACCGCAGCCCCGATCCTTCCTTTTGTCACCCTCAAAAGAGCAGAAAAATGCTGCTCCTTTTAAGGGTGGCAAAAGGCTGCCCTAAGAGCTGGCACCACGGTTCTTCCATGCCCTTTTGGCACAGCATGTCTACAGCATGTCTAAGGGTGCATGGCACCAGGATGGCATCAGGTTGGGGTTGGGGCAGCCAGCCTGCAGCTGCCCCGCCCCAACTCCACCCCCAGGCCAGCCCTTTAGGCCAGCCTACAACACCCAGTAGTCTCAAAACTAACATACCTCCAAATTATGCTAAGTTTCCTGAGGTCCAGAGCTTTGAAGTCAGCCTTCATTTTTCTTGTCCTTCTCTCTCTTTCCCATCCAGGAAATCTCCAGGTTGAAAGTTACAAGCACTATTGTCAGTATGACATTCATTGGCTCTATTTTTGTGGTATTTGGGGTTTTGTTTAGTTATTTTCACTTGATTTTTATTTTAACTGGATCTTGCTTTCAGTGATTTTCCAATTGGTGTGATTGTATTTTGCTGTTTTATGTAAACCTCTTTACACATGGTGTTGGCCACAGTTCTTTTTCTTTTTAATGTTTCTGGTATCAGGCTTTGAATTAAAGCTGCACTATCATGCAAAATTTCAGAGAGGACACTTCTCCATATTCTTACAGGAAGCATAGGATGCTTATTTCCTTTGTAATCAAAGCCCCATTTAGATGATAGATGCAGGATATGTGAAAATCTTGAGAAGTACCTTCATGCCATTGTTGAACATTTTGCATAGTCTTGTACTCATGCAAACTGCACACTCATAAGTCTTACTCCCTACCACTGGGAGCACATATTGTTGGGGTGTATGTGAACTGAATTCAACATATGCAGGAAACTTATGCTGGAACAGACGCCAAAGATCATTCTTCACTGTGATGTTCTACACAGGCTGCAAATGCTGCAAAGAAAAATCTCCCACACAGACAGCTGTCAGCAAGACACAAAACTGCTGGATTCTCTCTTGTCTCATGAAGAGGTTCTTTATTCTTCCATTGCAGACTATGTACAGACTAACAAAGTGCTCCACCAGTATCTCTATATACAGTCACCCTCACATGAGTATCAAACTCACCCACTTATATATAGTATCCCCTTCTGTGATATTAGTCCAGCCCACTCCTGGGATGTCACCCAGTTTCCAGTCACCTGACTGATATGACTCTCCACAATTTAAGGTTTCTGACTCAACCCTCTGCATGGTGTTACATCAGCCCCCTGTGACTCAGGACTGTTCAAATGTTGACTCATCATTGAGGGGATGGGAGGGTTGGATTTTGGGATGAGGGGATGTTTTAACTTTGTCTGTTTTAAATGTTGTAACCCGCCCCAATTGCCGTGCAGAGGGGTGGGCTATAAATAAAATTATTATTATTATTATTATTATTATTATTATTATTATTATTATTATTATTATTCCCAACTGTATGAAGGTAACCCTCTCACTTTGTCCCAGGTTCTTTGCCCCAGTCACATCTATGGCATTTTCTCTTCAGAGTGCATTTTACTCTGACAGTTTGTGTTTGTGTTCTGTTACCCTAAAGGGAGGGGGCATTGGAGATTCCCACCAGCAGTGTCACCATCTCTTTGGGATTTGGGGAAAATTATAGCTCAAAAGGAGGGCTACAAATGGAGGATAACTTGAGGGACAAGCTCCTAGTGAGTCCTTTTCTTCAACTTTCTGTTAGCGTAAGCTGACAACATGTGAAGGTAAACAAATCATGCCAGGGACAGACAGAAACAATGCAAAATGGCATTCTGTTGGAAAGTTATTTTTCTTCATGACCTCAATATAGACAGTTTACATCTAAGAAATTGCGAGGACATTTCTCTCGCTTTATAGCAAACTTGAAACACAGATAAAGTTTTTTTGTTTTTGTTAGTTAGTTATAAGGATTTTGATCAGAAGTTGACACCTGTTTTGCTAACCATTATGGAGGTCTCACAAACTTCTTTCTTACTAACAGCTAACTCACTTTCAAGGAGAACACACACTTTTATAGTCAGCTCAGAAAGAAACGGCAATGCTCTGTTTTTCATTTTTATTCCTTACTTCCTTTACATATGCTTAGCTTTTTGTGAAAGAATGCATTCAAGAGCTAAGGAATCCTATGCTGTGATATTTATTTGAGAAAGTCACCTGTTTTTCATTATTGCATTCTCTGTTCTGTGCTTTGAGATTTGTTCACAAATTTAGCACTGTTCTTTGGGAGCCTACATTTTTCAACCAAGCTCAAACAGGAACACTTTTGAAAGTCTAAGGTTGTCTTATACTAACTGTAAAAATATGTCTCCATATTCTGTTGCAGCTGTAGCTATCCTTTCAGAAATTTTATAATTACATACTGCTCTCTTTGCTAGCAAGGGAAGCCAACCAGTAACTGACCAAACACCCAGTAACTGCAAAACTCTATAGTCATCCCATAAGAAGGGCCAAGGATTCATTTTCACTTACGAAAGTCCTGCAGTGTGTATGACCTGACATTTGAGTTAGCAAGATGAAACCGCTCCTGCTTTATTGAACTTCACAGATGCTCCTTCCTATTCCTTCTTTGAATTCCAAAGAACCCCCTCATATAATAATAATAATAATAATAATAATAATAATAATAATAATAAAATGTATTTATATACCGCCCAATGGTTACCCAATCTGGGCGGTGTACAACATAAAACAATTACAATAAAAACATATCCCTCCCCTCCTTAAAACAGTATTAAACATCAACTTAGTTAAAACCAAATACCAGCTAAATAAAAATCATAATAATTAAAATGGCACAAGGGTAGCCCCATGTAGAGTGCATTACAGAAGTCGAGGCAGG
>CM034703.1:17833671-17863488 GCA_020142125.1 Phrynosoma platyrhinos | reverse complement strand
AGAGCCAGAGGTGAAGAGCTACAACTCCCATCATCCCTGACACCCTATTGCTTTACTAACATGACTTTCAGGGTTGTTGTTTTTTTCTCTCTTTTTAAAAAATAATTTAGGCATTTTGGCAATGTAATCTGGGGGGAGGAAATAAAATAAAATTTTTAAGAAAGGAAAACAAGGCACTTGGGAAGAGGGAGAGCAAGGAGGAAACTGAGATCAGGTGATTGCTTAATGCTGGGATTGAAGCTCAGACCTTATCATACACAAATCTAGTGCTACATCAGTGTTATTGGAAGCAATTGACAGGGAAGGCCCATGAATTAAAAGTTGTGCAATAGTCACTGATGGAGGACAGACCAGCTACATCTCAACTATGATGTCATCTGATAAGATTCCATCATACATGTGTCTATTTCATTTCAATTCCACTTTTTAGCCTCATTTGATAATCTCCTAAATCTGTCCAGTGTGATCTTTTTGAGGTCATGGTTTTTCAAATGCCAAGTGCAGCTGGACTCCTGTTTACCTCAGCCTGCCTGCCCTCCCACTGTTCTTAGACATGGAAATGTTTGTTTTCTAGCACATTTTTTTAATAGAGGGAGGGGTTCTGATAGACAATTTTATTCATTTTATTCATTGATTAAAGCATGTGTGTATATGTATTTGTCAAACGCTTGCATTTTTCTGAATTTCTCCCCCCATACATATTTTTGTCTAACACTTGTTTTGTGAATTGCATCACAAGCTCAGGAATGTAAATATTCTAAGTGCATATTGCATTTGGATCTGCTTCCAGTTGTAGGAGATACCAGTGAATAATCTTGTATTAGAATGAAGAGCCAAAGAATTATGATTTCTGATTGCAAGGAGAGTGGATGTGAATCACAGAAGCATAGAATCATAGAGCTGGAAGAGATCACAAGGGACATTCAGTTCAACCCCCTGCCATACAAGAATACCCAATCAAAGCACTCCTGACAGATAGCCATCCAATTTCAGTTTAAAAACCTCCAAAGAAGGAGACTCAAGTGAGATTTCAAGTTCTTGAGACCTAGGAAATCTGCTGTCAGTTTGAGCAGACAATGGGGGGCTAGACAGACCAATCATCTGCCAAAGTGTAGGACAATGCCATATGGTTTCTGTGGCCAGAACCCTTTTGATGACTTAACCTGGTGTAAGCCTCTGTTTGGCAGCAGATATACTCCATGACATTGCTCCAGGAGGCATCAACTATCTCCTTCCATAATACCTTTGCTCCAGCTGTGTAGTGGTAACTGGATGGCCTCCTGGCACAACTTGGAGCTCAGCCACCTATTGGTCATGAGGTGTGCCCAGGGACCCTCTGAGTGCCAGGAGGAGAAAGAGCAGCAATTGCTCTAGTCTGTGATGGTGGGGGGCAACACTTCTTCTCTTGGTGCACAGTGGCAGCCAGATGGTAGTTGTTGGCCAGAGGTGGAACAGCATCAGGAAGCTATGCAGCGGCCATTGCACAGGTAAAAAAGAAAGAGCAGCCTCCACACTGTCAGATCATATGCATATGCTGACTCAGCTTTACACTCTATTAGTAGTCCAATAGGATCATGGCCTATACTTTAAGTCAAATTTCTCACAGGGCACAAAATATAGTGGGCTGGAGATGCTTTAGTAGGTGAGACACTGCAAATGGGTCATCCTTCGCCTGAATAGCACATAACATCTTCAGAGCTTTGTTTACTTGCTCTACTGTTTTTATTTTGGTTTTGGGATTTTATTTCCTGTTGGGGAAAAGGAGGGGCAGCTTGTCACATCTGAAACAGCCCATCTTGGAGGATTACCCTTGATAAGCACTTGCTGAGGATATAAGCTATCAGTTCTGCTGTTTTGATCTCCCAGCATTCAATCATTTCTGGCTTAAGATAAAATGATGACAAATATCTTGAAAGGGGACAGAAGCTTTATTGTTGTGATTTGAGGATATCGGGATGTCAGGAAACCATGGATGGTCTGTAAAGCAAGTCTGTTATTTGGCAACAAATTTGAGTTCCCCCTCCCCCTCCAAACTATATATCAACTTCAGCTCAATAATTCTGCACATTTTTTTTTGTTTGTTCAAAATAAAAGCTATTCTGTTGTGCTGCTGTTGTGATGTCGGCCACTCAATGGAATCTGACAGTCAGCGTGGTTGCTCGTCTTGAGGCATTTGAAACTGTCACTAGGGAAGAATGGATGCCAGAGGCACATTTTAACTGGCTGGCACTGAGAGCAGTCAGGTGCAGGATCTATAAACATCTTTGGCAAAAAGAGGAGAGAGAGAGATGAGGAATAAATATTCTTCTAATGCTACATCATGTAACTCTAATCATGTAACGGAAACAAGAACAAGAGCTTCTCACAAGCAAGAAAACAAAAATGAAATGATGAGGCAAAGCCAAAGAAGAAACAAAATGAAGCATTTTTTTGACACAGAGGGAATGATTAAACATTGGAATTTGCTGTCACAAGATGTGATGATGGCGGCCACTGGATGAGTTGAGAGATCATTCTATTGACAGCTGTTAGACCAGAGCTTGGAAATGTTTTTTGGATTACAATCTCCAGAATTCCCCAGGCAGAATGGGATGCTCAGAATCATAATCCAAAAAGTAACTTTTCCCAGCTCTGGCTATTGCTATGCTTACATGCTATTGTTAACCCTATCCAGAGAACATCTATGGAATTCACTGGAATGACTCACATTTTGATTCATTATTCAACAATTGTTTCAGTGGAACATTTTGACTCACTATTCAACAATTATTCTGCCATGGTATGTTCGGTAGCCTAAAACTATAGTAGGAACACCGAACTGATTCTGAATCGGTGCAGAGATGCGAATCTCTTAATTAAAAAAAAAGTGAATGATTCCACAGTCCTCCTTCTCCACATGAGCATCCACTTTTACCAGGAACTAAATCCCATTAAATTTCACACATGCACATCTGTCACCTGATTGTTAACATCAAAACAATTATTACGAGTCCAATTGGTCTTCATCTGAAAATGCAATACTATTCATCTTATGGACTCATGGATGCAAGCTAAAGGAAATGAGATTCTACCTAAAAATTAGGACTTGGAGAGTGGTAGAGGCCTTTGAACAGAGGCTGGATGGCCATCTGTTGGGAGTGCTTTGATTGTGAATTCCTGCATGGCAGGGGTTGGACTAGATGGCCCTTGTGATCTCTTCCAACTCTATGATTCTATCTCCCAGGAAGAGAAAAGTAGCAAAAGTGCCCAGAAACCAAATTATAAGTTTTCCAGGCTATGTGACTGTGTTCTGGAAGAATTTATTCCTGACACTTCAGCTGCATCTGTGGCTGGCATCTTCATGCCTGAAGATGCCAGCCACAGATGCAGGAAAAGCACCAAGAATAATAGCCCAGAAAACCCACAGAAAACTATGGATGTTGGCCATGAAAGCCTTTAACTTCACAAATCAAATTATGTCCATTCTCATAGCGGAAGAATGTGAGGAGTGAGGTCCCTAAGGCATCTGTATTAGAAATATTACTGGTACTTCTTAACTTGTACACATAAAAATCTGGATTTAGAAGTGAAGTGACCAAGTTTGCTGGTGACATCAAATTACTCAGGCTGGTTAGAACAAAAATCCATTGCACAAAGCTCTTAGGTACCAGTCTTCACGCATACACCAGTGAGAGCTGAGTTGGCAATGGCTGACCAAGAAAGGGGTCTTTGAGCTTGAGCTGGATATCTTGCTAAAAATGTTAACCCAGTATGTGTCGTTAAAAAAAAGGGGGGGGCAGATTCTATATTGTGCATAATCAGTTCCTGTCTTAACTGTCCTCACATCAACCCTGACTCATGGCAACTCTGTAGATGAGATATCTCCAAGATTCCCCATTCTCCATTGCTTTGCTCAGATCTTGCAAATTCAGTCCCATGTCTACACATCTATGGCATGACCACCCCTGAAATATGGTGCTCCTGAAAGGGGATATTATAGATCTAGTAAAGGTGCCCAAAAAGACAACCAAGGGGAACTTGAATGAATTTAAAAGGGAATTTAACAAATTGATAGAGGATGGAGAATGGAGACTATCTGTGGCTATTAGGGATGGAAAGAAGATTCAAAAAACATTTGGGAAATGCTGAAAAACATACTTATCAAGTGTCGAGAAACCCTAACAAGGAGAATACTGAACAGAAACTTTACCATTTGGTACTTATGCTATTCAAAATTCATATACAATTATTTTGAGCAGAAAATAGCATTTTCTGTACAAGAAAAATTTTCTGTTTTTGTTTTTTTTTAAAAAACATGCTTTTTTCTATGCAGAAAATCTTTTAGTTTGGGACTTTTCTGCACAAGATTATTACATGGCTGTTTTGAACAGTATTTTCTCCACAGGAAGTAACATTTTCTTTGTAGGAAATAAATGCTGTTTTCTATGCAAAAATGCCATGTGCCAACTTTGTGCAGAATAAATCTTGAATTATGAATAATCTTTGACAATGGCACCATTTTTGAAGACTTTCTCAAAGGAAGAAAAAATGGCTAAAACGACTCAATGCTTGATTTGAGAAAAAACAAACATTACATCACTAGTGGCTACTAGTCATAATGGAATGTGTATTCTCTTAAGCAATGCCTGGAAGTTTAAATTTGAAAATTAATTCAATATTGAATACTTAGAGATTGGGGAAATAATTCATTACCATTGAGACTAATAATTTAAATCATTTAATTAGTCAAGTTATTGTTCATTAACTCGTTGATTAAGCCATTAGGTTAGGCACAGCATGGGATTTACACAGAATGGCAGGGATATCATTGTTGTTGATCTTAGGGGAACACATTTCATTACTCGCTCCTTGAAAAGGGTCCTTTTAAAGTTGCCTTACACTTCAACCTAGAATTTTGTGCCTATGAATGTCCCCAGTTGGCTGGACTTTAGTTTGAGAGAGACAGGCCCAAAGCATGGACTCTCATCTTATGCCTCTTCAAATCAGTTTGTCATTTATGTGCATTTCTCCTTTCTTTCCACCCTCACCACAAGGTGATTCTATCACTTTGCTCACTCTTCAAATAGTTTATTAAAGGTTAATAAAGATTTATTTATTTCAATTACAAGCCACTGATCCACCACAAGAACAGCAATGAGTAGATAACTACAAAGACTGGCCAGTGAATCAAGGACAGAGATGCTTTAGCAGAGGGTCATACTTGATCAGCTGTCCCAAAAATTTCAGGGGATTCAGTCAGCATTTGTCTGGAGCCCATTTGAATGGACCCATGCTAAAACCAGAAGGCATAACAAGGGCATTTTAAGCTGCTAAATAATTAGTCCTTGGGTACTGAGTCTCCACTAAAGGTCTGTGAGCAATTCTCATATCAAGGTTTCCTGAGAATTCCTCCAGTCTTCACCTCCCAGAACTCAGTGTAAAATGAAACATAAATGTGATCAGAACATGTTATCAGAAATCCTCACATGCACTTTTGTGCTTGTAATGTCTGGGGATGAGTGCTCATCAACATGCAGACAATGTGATATGCACATACTTCTAAAATGTCTATTAGCATAGTTTAGTCTATGGGTTCATGCATCCACACAATTGCATAAACATTCACAAGAAGTTTCAAGAAAGTCTAATGGAAGCAGTCTAGTGAGAAAATGTAGACGAATGTGCTTGTTTTGGAACTATACACAGTTTATATTCCATTTGCCCTGAGGGGACATAAACTGTGGCAAATGTTTTCTGGGTGACAAATTCCTTTATGCATTGTTGCTAATTGTCATGAAGTCAAATGAGTTGTGGCATCCCTATGAATGAGAGACTGCCAAGACACCCTGTTATCAACAGCCCTGCTCAGGTCTTGTAAATTTAGGGCTGTGGCGTTCTTGATTGGCTCTGTCCACCTGTAATAAGGTCTTCCTCTTTTCCTACTGCCTTCTACTTTGATGGTGTTATTCTGCACCTTCAAGTCATTTCTAGCTTATCGCAACCATAAGGTGAATGGGGGTTTTCCTGGCAAGTTTTGTTCAGAGTTCATAGCATCCTGGTGTGTAGTTTTGCAATATGCATGTAAACTATGTACATGTAAACCACATCCATAATTTTATTTTAAAAATTATCCCATGTTAGTGAGGCAGAGAATTTAATCCATTAGTCCAGACCAGGGGTAGGCAACCTTTCCCCTTTAAGGGCTGAGGGACTTCAGCTCCCAGAAGCTTCAGCCATGTTGGCCAGTAGTCCCATGTTGGCCAATAGCTCCTGGGATTCTGGGAGCAGAAGTCCCTCAGCTCTTAAAGGAGAAAGGTTGCCTACCCCTGGGCTGAGAGAATGAGACTTGCCTAAGGTTACCCAGTGGGTTTCCATGGCTGAAAAGGGATTCAAGCCATTATCTCCCAATTCACAGTCCAACAATCAAACCACTACACCACAGTGATTATTACTTATGGCCATTCCTTTTGTTTTCTTAATGTTCTACTGTAAACCTGCCTTTGCGCTTTTTTCCTTGATCTTCCTCAGTAGCTGACCTGACTTATTGCTATTTTCTGCTAATAGTATGGTGTCATCTGTATATCTTAAATTATTGCTGTGTACAATTTTTTGAGCCTCCTTCCTCTGAGTTTAATACAGTTTTATGTATTATATGTTCAATATACAAACAAATAGGGTGATAAAATGTAGCCCCCATGCTAAACAGAATCCATTCTGTTTCTCTATTTTCTGTCCTGTGGCCTCTTATCCTGAGTACAGGTTATGCATAAGGATATAGTCACTTTTTGTTTATTCTTATATTTCATTATATTTGTAAAATTCCTTTCTTTATAGTGGCATGCATCAATATCTACCTGATACTATGTAGACTCAAGTCTACAAAAGCTCAGGCTACCAGTTTTTTCTTTCTGTTAGTCACAAAGGTGCTACAAGATCCCTTTGTACCTGATACCATGCTTATTTTCATTTGTAGTATGTAAATATGTATATACATGTAAGAGGGATGAAGAGGAGGTGGTCAGTGGCTGGGAATCAGAAGAAAGAGGGAAATGAGAATTGCTTGTTTATGAATAAGACTATTTTTCCCCTAATACAATATTGATTCAAAACAAGTAAAATCTAATGTATGCCTACTCTATATGCTAAGCTTTTGGATTCCCAAAGCAGCAAGACAACATCAGTTTCTGACTTCACTTCCATAAATAAAATTTTGCTAAATACCATTTGGGTACATACGGGGTACTGGAAGGGGGTCTTAATAAAGCAATTGCTGGGAAGTGTGGCCCTTAGATGTTGAATCTACCTCTCACACTGCTGATAATTGTTGAAGACAGCAATATTGTATTTCCAATTGTAAAATGTATGCTAGTAATGGTGTGGATACAAGATGGGCTTGAGTGCTTTGCTGCTAGTAAAAAGGCTTTTGCGTGTGCTATAGATTTGAGGGACAACAAAATATCATAGATTTTCTTTTAGGATTATGGGTGTTTTGAGAGGTTATCAGTCAAAGCAACAGACTTTGTAGGCACATAAGCTGGTTCGCTCCAAGTGGGAACTGCATCTTTCTGTTCATAAAGTTTTGGCCAGAATTTTCTCAAAAGAGGCTTTTATGCCTGATGCATGCCATGCAGAGCACTATTAAAAAGGAAAAAAAAAAGGAAAATTGATCCTATTGTTTTGGATGCAATTAAATTCCCATTGTTATGAAGGATTTAATGGAAGAAGATTGTGGCAGTCTTTGTTAATAAGCAGTTAAGATTAAAAATTAGTGATGGATTTGAACCAAACTTCTCTACACAGCAAGAATGTTTCAGTCTGGAGCAGAGCTTGGGAAGGTTACTTTTTCGATTGCAACTCCCAGAATGTCATAGTAGTTTCAAAAAAATGTAAACTTTCTAAGCTCTCGATTAGAGTTATAGGCTTCAGTAAGAGATGTGGTTCTCAAACATTCATCCTCCAGATGTTCCAGAAGCCATAGAATACCTGATCATTGGTCAAGCTAATTAACACTTTTGGGATCTGAAGTACAAACCAGCAAACTAAAGTCCATCATTTAGATTAAGGCAAATACCTGTATGCACAGTACCTCATGCTCCTCATGCTGGTTTAGGGGATTGTAGCAGCTGTAATCACCCATCAAAGTCTGGGTTCCTCTAGTTCCACATTAAGACTCCATCAACAGTGGCTTGTTTACAAGCAAACTAGAGTGTATCCAGAGTAAGACCACCAAAACAGTAAATGCTCCAGAAGTCACACCTCCATGAGTAAGTTGATGGAGATGGGCATCTTCAGCTTGGAGTAAAGAAGTCTGAGAAGTGATTAGAGTTAGGAGCCTTGGTGGTGTAGTGGTTAAATGCCTGTACTGCAGCCACTCAACAAACCACAAGGTTGCGAGTGGTATAACTGAAAGGAGGTATAACTGTTTTCTGAATGTTAATATTCAGACTGTGAAAATAATCCAGGATGAATCCAGGTTCAATCTCCTTTGTTCACACACATCCCAAATACACTCCATTAAGTTTTTTGGGAAGCTGCCAAAAAAAACAACAACACCTTAATCCAAGATAATCAATATTGGGGTTTTCCCTGAGTTTTGTTTTTTGTTTTTTAAAGATTGCATCATCAGTAGTGTGAATAACTGATATAAATAAATCCAGGATAAAACTGCATGTCTTGAACATGTCCTGAGTGCATTTGCATCGTTGACTACATCTTTATTTGAATGCTTGCATGTATGAGCAATGGAACTTGCAGATATGTACATCAATGTGGTTCCACAGTGTGAATAACAAACCCAGAAGGAGTGGGTGACATCATTGTGTTTAAAAAAACCACCATCTGAATGACAATTTACCTGTTTAGCCTAAACTGTTGTTCATGAGTTGGGATCAAAGGCAACCAGAAGGTGATGAGAGGAACCCCCAGACAGACACATTAGCTGACAAATGGCAAGGAAAACTCGAACCATGCCTCTTTCATATGTTGGATACCCATCTCTGAAAGGTACTTTACTGGTGGATTCTTGAACTGGAGGGGAGTTGGACTAATGGCCCTAAGGGATCTCCTCCAACTCTTTGTTTCTATGAAACAAATAAGAGAGAGAGATCATTTCCCTAAGCTTTACTCAAAGGATGGATAATTGTAGAAAGTGTCTATTCCCCAATTTTAGTTCAATTAAAATATGTTTCATTACCTAAGATGCTTGGAGGTGCTATGACATAAAAACATCTGGTTCACCACAGAGACAGCTTCCTTTGTTCCCACACATCTCCTTGGCCAATTTTGCAGCATTTTTTGCCACTTTGATGAATAGGAGAGGCCTTAAAAACGAGCAGGAAGTCAACCAGAAGTAGATTTCTGCTTGACTTCCTGCTTTAAAGAAAAGGCCTCTCCTCAGCCTAAAATGCCCTGAGGGAAACACTCACCCAATTTTTAAAACTTTTTTAAAAAAAAAAAAAACAAGTGTCATAGGGTACTAAGTGGTCCTCAAAATAGCCTTGGGGAGCAAACTTGTGAATCCAAATGCTGAATGACAGAAAGTGAACTCTAAATCATTGCTCTCCTGCTCTTTTTTGAAGCTCATCCAATGGTTCATGTTTGGAACTATGGCTGGAACAAGCTTTGATTTTTCATAGTATCTCTCTAAGCTGAGCCTATAGCTCTGGGTGAAATGATAAAGACTACTGTAACTTTATGGGCTTTGATTCCCCAGCTTTCCAAATGTGGAACAGCCTGGCTTCAAAAACTGTGTGGCAATTTTGTAGTAGCAAAGACTCTATTGGAATCTGTCAGTAGAGTCTGCCAGTCCCCAGTTAGGCTGTGTCACATTTTGTTTTCAACTTGCTGTATATTAATGCAAGGGGAAAGCTGTGGTCCTCTGTTTTCAAGCTTGCCATGCTAGCATATTTGACAATTATGGATGAATATTAGCCATCTGTATGAGATGATGATACTGTAACAGCATCTTTTCTGTGGACTCAGTCAATCCACAGTCATGTAAATTGGAATATTCAATTGGCCTGAGTTTCAGTGCCCATGAACTTCATTCTGCTATGGTCAGCCCATTCTTCTGATGTTTCCTATATTGTTGAGAAGGACAAATCATATACTCACTTTTTATAAATATATATGAGTCCAAATGGCAATTATCTGATGCTTAATTGACCAAAATGTCTATGTAGATCAAGAAGCCAAACTCTGTACTAAAGCAAATGTTGATGTTCAGAGCAACAAATATATTTCCAACAGCATTTGATATAACCAGGGTTTGAGTCTATAAAATGTTCTCTCCCTCCCTCAATCAGATCAAATTTGGGTTTAAATCCAAGTTTGGGTTGTCTCCATAAATTGCTACAACATAAACCAAGCTTTCTTTATAGAACTGGAGTAGAAAGAGACAATAACTCTACATTTGTGCATTTGGAAAGCACACTCACCTTTGTATAGGGTTGAATTTATCACATTAATTAAAATAATACCTAACTAGGCATTCCTATGCCCACTATCATTTCCTAAATTTATGTCCTCCCCAACTGATTTCAGAATTAAGTTAGAAAGGATGCAGACCTTTAAAGAATGGGATTTCTGAAATTAATGTATGGGGATAAATGGACACATGTAATCCAGCAAATAAGTGCACACATAAATAAGAGCCTTATCTTATTTGACAGTAAGAGCCTTGTCAAATGGTTTGGTAGAGTCACAGTTTTCTCTGTGTCTCTCTGCATGCCATCAAAGCACTTATGTTCTCTTCCTGAAGGAGATGGTCATAAAAGCATGCCTTTGGCCACACTGGAAAAATCTGTTTGGCAAAAGGCACCCTTTTACAACCATCTCCTTCAGAAAGGAGAACGAAAGTGCTATGACAGGATGCAGAGAGGCAAGGAGAAAGCTACTACTCTCCCAATCCATTTCGGCTTTCTTTTCTCATGTGATAAGGCTGTAGGTAAATGTGATAAGATTTTCTTACCTTATAAAGTAGACAGGTAATTTAGGGCTGGATAGCTTCTGTTATGGTTGAGATTTGCATTCAGTATTAATTTCTTCTATTTAAGTTCTATGAGTCCTTGGATCAATATACACATCTCAGTTGTTACTAAATTGTTAACAAAAATCAGTTACGCATTTACAACATGATGGTATTTTTGTTTTGTTTTAAAAGTTAGAAATAAACTGTATCTTTCAGAACATGTGCTTTGGCCAACTACATAGCTACATTATCTTCTTGTCTGTCATTTTAGTAATCTGCCTGAGAGTTGTTCTTTCAACCAGAGGTTTCCCTATTGCAGACAATGGAATCTGATTTCACTTCCGTTTTTAGTTCAAGTTTAAAGGGACCTATCAATAGTGTTGAATTATATGTATGAGAGGGTGTCATAAAGTTTTAATTATCACCTTTTTAAAAAAAAATGACAGAAAGTTTGTTTTGATTTGTAGTTGTTATCTTATCTCTATGTAGTCACCATCCAGATTTACACATTTTCCCAGCATTTCTTGACCCTCCGAATACCGTTATTGTAGAAGTTTGTAGATTGTGCCTTAAACCACTCCTCCACTTCATGAATGATGGCATCTGTGGGCCTCGGCAGATGGCTAATTGCGCCGTCCTCAAGGGAAGGAAGAGGAGGGGCAGCCGCACGCTCGGTGCCCCTTCCTTATCCCGAGGTTGCCCTCGGAGCTGCCTGCCCTCCGCACGGCCGGCGCTCTGAGGGCAACCTCCCGCCGCAGCGTCCGCACACGCTGCAGCGGATAAGTCAGTGAAAGTGTGCCCTACACTTTTAGGGTGCGCTTTCACTGACTTCTGAAAGGAGCGCTGATTTTGCGCTCCTTTCAGAGGCGCCGACGGTGCACCACGGTGCGGATGCTGCGGTCCCACGGTGCACCATCCCGCAGCATCCTGGAAGCTCTCGTCTGCTTCCCCCCTGTGTTATCAAATCCGTTACCCCACAAAAGAAAAAGTCACTTGGTGATGATGGCACTGACAAAATTTCATCAATATACTTTAATAACCTCCAGGTGATAATTATTTCTTTATGTAACCCCCCATACAAAAAAGTTCACAACCATGGGTGGATCCAGGCTAAAACTCAGAATGGGTTTACCATTTCACTGATATGATGTCACCACCAATTGCCACTGACAGCAGTCATTAGAGACTTATCAGCAACGAAAGAAATAATGACAGAATTGTTTTGTTTTGTTTGCTGGTTTTAGATACTGTTTAGTTTAGTATAACCTGCTGGTAGGTTTCATGCATCATAAGGCCTGCACTTCAGTAAATGCAGCAAAAAATTCTCACACAATTTTTTCCAGTTTGTTTCATTGCACTTGGATGTTTAACATACTTTGGGTCAAAACAGATGTGATGTTAAACACACCACTGAATCCCATGGCTAGAATGCCTCTTCTTTCAAAACTTATAGCCATTTACATTTTATAATTTGCATAGTTCATCTAAATTTTAATCAAAAGGTATTGTAGATAGATTGTGGTATGCTGGTGTAGATGAAGGGCCCTTCAACCTTTTGGGGCAATAGCTATATAAATATAAATACACAGATATACAAAAGGAATCCTGTCAGTTAAAAAATGGTGAATTAAGTTTACAATCTCTTAACTATTCCCTAGTCACATTTACAATAGTGCTGTCATTGCTATAATCATAAATGTCCTGAAACCCACCTTAAAATCCACTGAAGAATAGAATTATAGCAGACCTTTATCATACATTCTGTTGAATAATTTTGTCTTCTACAAATGTAAATTATAAAACCAAATGTAAAAAAATAAATAAAGCCAAGCTTATATTTGCTTTAAATCATTTCTATACATTATACAATGTTTCAAAGGCATTTTCCTTCTCAGCAATATAATGAAAATGAATAGCCTAAGCTAATTACATTTTAACATTCAAAGTATACCTAACTCACAAATATATCTTTAACACTTCAGTTTCAGTACTAACGTCTCTGTTTTCTCTGCCTGCCCTTTAAAAAAGTTTTTTTTCTCCCCCTTATATTCTTATATCCTTTGCTTGATATTTTATGTTCTGCTGGATGTGCATTACCAAAAATACAACTCTTTGGTCCACCAGAGGTGCCAACATACAGCACTATCTGAGGTATACGCTCTCAGAAGTAGCTTACTATAGCAAAGTATGGAAGCACCAGTTCAGTTTAAGTATTGGCAATACAGTGACCAAATTCCACACTTTGAAATATTGTATAACTCACAGACACTTGTTGATATCTTTCAAGTCCTTGGAGGTTCTTTATCATAAGTTGCACTATTTGCAAATATGTACAAACACTCCTCACAACTCACAACAACTTAACTCTGTCTGTAATCCAACCACCAATCATTATCTCCCAACCACTACCTCCAAACCACATGTGCCCTGAGTCTCAGTACGCTTATATAGAGAATTGCCTAATAGTCATTACCTCTTGCTGTTTAGCATGATGCAATTTCAGTTGAAAGCTTTTGCATCATATCAAGTGCTATGACTTAGTAATTCTAGCCACACAAAATATTTTACAACTGGTTAAAAGAACATTGTTCCAGCAATATACTATTTCTTCATAACCCTCAATTCTATCTCTACTTTAACTTCAGTTAAAAGTGTTCAATTTCCATTTCTTTCTCTTGTATTTTTAAAGCAAATTTCAGTCTCTCTCTACACTGTTTATCATGTTCCCATTGATGCTCCAAAGAATGAAGTTCTGTAGAGCATGCTAGTGGGGCAATGAGGGATGATGCAGCTAACCATCTCCTTGTTAACACCCCCACAGCCAACAGGGGGTGGGACATGTCATCCTTCAACACCTCACTTCCCAGCACCATAGAACCCCATCTGTCAGTGCAGCTGGCTAAATTTTAAGGTGAGTTTCTGGCATCAGATCAGGAGACAGATCATAGCCATGACATTGTGGCTACATGTCTGAGGCAGGATCTAGGCCACAGTTGTTATGTGTTGGATGGCGGGGGGGGGGGGGGGGGGGGAGAGAGAGAGAGAGTTTAAACAATACTCTATGCTAAAGCATTGGAGTCCAAGGGAGGGATATTACTAGTATGAAATGTTGGGGATAGTAAGGAAACTGCAGGCCTTGGACTATATGCAGTTCCCAGCCTCTCCAGGTGTTCTTTTTCAGGCCAAAAATAAAATGTGAGTTACCTCTCCTGAAAGCCTCCATAAGCAGCAAATCACATTTTAAATAGGTTGCAGCCACCTCACCAACAGTATTTTATTTTATTTTATTTTATTTTATTTTATTTTAAACAACAACAACAACAACCCTCTGTTTCTCAAAACTAGAAGTAAACCTGTGGACAATAAATTTTGTTAAAATTGTGTAGCATTTTTGGAAGTCTATGTGGCCAAAGGATAGAAAAATGGACCCCTGATTTACTACAGTTAAATAAAGAACCTCACCAGGGTTCTTTATTGAAACTATTTTAGAGTACTTGTCTATTTCAGAACAGTCCTCATGGGCACGACATTTGAAACTCCATGCCTAAACCTAGTAATAGTTCAGAATTGTCATAATGTAGTAGAAGAACAAACTTTGCTTTTCATGCAGAGGGCCCAAGAGTCTAATCCTGGCAGGTGATAGATAGATAGATAGATAGATAGATAGATAGATAGATAGATAGATAGACCTTATTGGAAACACTGAAGAGTTGCTACTGTTCAAAACACAATACTAGGCCTAGATAGTAAAAAAAAAAAAAAAAGAAAAAGAAAAGAAAAAAATGGCCATATATATTTTTATTTATAAAACAGCTTCCCTTGTTCCTAAACATGCCATCCAAACCTTGTATTCATTTATGAGCTAAAGTTTCAAGCAATTACATGAGAGAAACTTTTGAATTGCTTCTGCTATCAGCTGGTTGTAACATACTCTTCCAATCTGTGTCCAAGTTTAGAATTCCAAGAGATGCCAAATTTTAATGAGAGTTGATTGCCATCGGTGACAAAGATGCTTATGCAATACCTTTGAAGACAAGACCCTTCAATGACAACTCTTTATGACAGTCAGGCTGTCTCACCACTAGTTTCTGTTGAAATGCAACTCCATTCAAAGCCAATCTTTTCCTACTTGCCAATCAAGTCTTGTTATCAACTGACCCTATTAGCAAGATTCTATTTGGGGGGAAATAATCTTGCCATAAAATGTACACAATGTATTTCTTCATCTCTTTTTTGTTGTTTGCTCCACTGTAACTTTCAAAATTCACTATTAACAAAGGTTGTATTTAAGATTCTTCTATCTACTGCTTAACAACACCCAAATTAGCCTCGATGGAATTAACTGTAATTAAGGACATTGTGAAATATGGTTGGGGCAAACAGAATTACACTATATTACTTTATTAATAATATTCTTTAACTACACTGTAAATTGCTATTAGGCCTGCATATTACCACGTAGATATGGAAATAGTCTTTTGCTATGCTAATCTAACACAATTTTCTTTTAAATGTAAACAAATTATACTCTATTAATATGCTGTTCTACTTACATAGTTAATTATTGTAACAGTAAGGAATAAAATTGTTCTGCTTTTTCTATTTCTGATGGAAAAAGGGACACATAAATAGTTTAATAGCGAACTAATTATGCAAAAAAATTAGATGCCTAAAATGTGTTTGTAATTACATTAAAATGGTCTTCTGTTCAAATATTGGAAAGCCTACTAATTGGAGGCTAGCTGGAAATTTAAATATTGTGAATCAATGATTTTAATACAGTACTTTGTTTGGTTGTGTTTCTGTTCATATTTGTCTTTGGAAATGAAGTGAATATTTAACGGTGTTTAATAAGAGGGGTTTTTGAATTTCATACCAATGAAGTTAGTAAGTGGCAGGCATGAATTTTAAATATCCACACTGAAGCATTATCCTTAATTTAGACTCGGGGTGTGTCAAACTGCTCGAAATTCTAGCAATGAAAACAAGAGTACAAATGGCTCAGAGAGTTAGAGAAAAAGAGAGAGCTTGAGAGAAAGACTACAGAACAAATAAAAATGTGGTGAAAAATGCAATATGACAAGTTAACAAGAGCCGATCGGCTTGCAAATTTCTAAGCTGCATTTAATAAACACATGTTAGCACATCACCTGCCCATTCTCAGAAGACTGTAAAGAGATATCTTCCACATCACTCTTGTGTCTAGGAAATTCCACAAAGCTCTAAAGCAGTGATGGGAATCATGTGGACCTCCAGATGTTGTTGGACTGGATGCTTCACACTCCTGCTCTGAAGTACAGCAACTTCGGTATCAAGATATGTGGGGGTAGCTGGGAAGAGTATGATATCATATGGTTATATGACAGAGGACAGTTCTCTATTTGAAGATGGTACCATAGGGGGAACTGTTTTAAACGAAGCCATGAAGATGCCCATAAGTGACTATCACAACAACAGACACACAGAAAATCTAGTCACAATCTTTCCCCTTTATGGGATGTATTGCATTTCTGTTTAAATTATAGTCCTTATTCTTAATGTTGCTTTGATATATGCATATACAAAATCCATGCAGATCTGAGCCTTTGTTCTCTTTCTGATGACACATTTCCTCTCTTTTGGGGCAGGGGGGGGGGAGCAGAGGGAGTGTGTAAGTATCTTCTCTCAGTGTGGAAGGAGATCATTATTACTATCCATAGGAAGGCTTGCTTTGGGGGATAAAGTCACTTACGTCCATTCTTTCAGTTTTATGTCTTACTTATAACTCTATTGTCACAGGATAGGATAATGATAACAGCTGCTATTTTGGATGGCTTTAGACCCAGCATATGGGCATGTGTGTGTGTTACATGCTTTCAAGACGCCTATTGAATTATAGTGACCCCCATGAATTTCACAGGATTTTCATAGGCAAGGAATCCTCAGAGATGGCTTTCCCAGTTTCCTCCTCTGAAATGTAGCCTACAACACCTGGTATTCCTAGGTCGTCTCCCGTCTAAATACTAACCTGGCCTGCCTTTGCATAGCTTCCATAAAACAAGATATGGTGACTTTGGGGGTATTTAGGCCCTCATTGGAAGCCTTATTATTATAGCCTTGGTTGCTAATTAGATAGATAGAGATAAACAGATACTCATTATTATTTTGGTATTTATTACAGATTACATGTACATGTTCAAGCACTGTTGTTGTTGTTGTTCTTGTTGTCGTTGTTGTCCCCCTTTGTCATCAGCTTACTTACAGTAAGTCCAGAATGCAAACTTTAACTGTCCTGGCTCAGTGCTAGGGAATCATGGGAATTGTATTTTTTTCTGGGACATTGAGCCTTCTCTGTTGGAGAGCTCCGGTGCCAAAATAAACTACAGTTCCCATGATTCCTTAGCCCTGAGCCAGGACAGTTAAAGTGGCTTCAAGTTGCACTATTTCTGGCAGTCTGTAAAGGCCCTCAGCTAAATTAGCAGGAGGGAGAGGAGAGGAGATGAGGGGTCAAAGTCTTGTCCTTCCTAAGGACGTTATCACACGGGGCCCAATCCAAACGGAATCCAAATGAAATCCCGACCGAATCCGGATTATTTGCCCATGTTTTCACATGACGTCGCACAGCACCCCGACAGAAAGTGGACAGAAAGTGGAAAGAACCGAGATCTTTTGAAATTCGGTTTCTTGAGGAATTGCAATTGTTCAATGAGGATCATTTCACATTTACCATAAGTATGATAACCAAATACGTATTAGGGAGCATTTCCCCGTCGTTACCCATGGTTCCCACGAGCATTACTCTATCTGCACATGTGCAGGAGGCTCATATCTGCTACATTTACAGTTTTTTTCTCTTGTGTGTGGACGTTCAATGCAGTTACTGTAAATGCACAATGAAGGTAATGACATTTGCGGAAACAAGGTTTATTTCCCATTTATTTTCGGGATGCCTCATTTCCACTTTATTTTCAGTTTCTGGGCCACGTGTGATAACGTACTAAGAGGCAAACCCAAACTGCTGTAGCCTCCCCTAGCTTGATCTTCTTCTTCATTCATACCTTTTGTCATCTTGACCACATTCTGATGTTGCTTGGCCCCACATATTCTGGTGTTCATCTATGAAATATTGGAAGGTATGAAAAACAGGGATTTGGTTTTTTGACTCCTAAGATCCTGGGCTGCATGTTAGCCTATTGGTGATCACATGCTGCTGAACATGTGCAACTGTTACTCTACTCACCTGGTGCTGGCATACCTGAAATCCCACTGGGACTGTTCAGGGTTTATTGTCTTGAGTCACAGTTGGCTCATGGATCAGCATGAGACATCTCTGTCTGAATGGCAGCACCCACATGTAACAACTTGGAAGGGAAATGTGGAAACAGCTTGTGGTACAAAGCAAGGGATAGATTTCCAAATGGCTAATCTCCAGCCACCCACACAAGTTTTGTCTCTCTTTAGCACCTTTCTTGGTTGCTAAGTCTCACATCTAAGATGGGGAAAAACAGGGAGAGAGAAGATGCTGAAGATTATATACCAAAATTATACAGAGGGGAGTAGAAAAACAACATAAAAAATGGTTTCTCTTAGGGAATGCAGCAAAACCAATAATTTCTTTAAGGCCATGACACAGGACATTGCCTGGCCAAAAGCACAGTGAGACAAATGGGTGGAAGCCAATATACAAGGACCAGATGTAGGCGGTCTGGTGCTAAGAAAGAGGGTGAAAATTATGGAGTAGCAGGTTGGCAGGTCTACAATTACTCCATCAGATCAAGGGAAACAGGGAAGGCAGCCAGCATCTTATAGAAGGTCTCAGCATTAAGAACAAAATAGTAAATTTCAATTTCATATGATCCATCTGGCAAGGGCTCAGTCCTAAACATCTGAGGGCCAGTTCAGACTTTGGCTTTGACCACTTTGGTCATTCTCTGGGATGATATGAGACACAGACCCTGTTTCTAAAAGCCATTTTCTTACCCTGCAAAGGCAAGTTTAACAAGGTTAAAGCCTTAAAAATAACCCCAACATGATAGGTTTGTACAGAAACAAGCAGACCTTTATACATTTCAGATACAAGAACCAGGGCAGCCAAGCTGTCATTTCTATTGAACTGTACACTGATCTACTACATCTGACAATAATGCCTGTGTACATTAACTAGCAATGGCCAAGTCACTAGTGAGTAGACTTTTTGGAACTTGCTACCTAAGATCCTTTCCTAGCATTTAAATTCAGCATGCATTCAACTGCTGAGCTATGGCAACACCTTTTTTGTAAAGTGTCTGGCCACAGATAGTGAAAATTGTTATTATTATTATTATTATTATTATTATCATCATCATCCCGCCCCTCTGCGATGCAATCGGGGTGGCTTACAGCATTTAAAAACATCCATAAAACAACAATACTCTAACCCACCCTCCCCTTAAAAAAGTACTAAACTAACGATTTTTAAAACAAATACAATAAAACCAAAACAACAAAGAAAAAATAGCTCAGCGGTTAGGTGAAAAGTTGTAAACTGATGTGCTAAGTGTTGTTGTTGTTGTTATTATTATTATTATTATTATTATTATTATTATTATTATTATTATTATTATTATTATTTCTTACCTGCCTTTCCCCATGGATCAGGCAGGGGACAGCAACAGACCAACAAATAAATAACACCAGTGAAAACACCTATCAAATATAAGAACAGGCAAGACACATGCATATTAAAACAATCCACATTTAAAATCCACCATTTAAAATTTACAGTTTAAATCAAAATTTAAATTTGGACAGCATATTCAGCTGTCAATGCACTTCTGGCAGGTTGTTCCACAGTCTAGGGGTAGCTGAAGAAAATGTTCTCTGGCTGACAGTTACCAACCTTGTCCTGGCTGACTTACATAAATGTCCCTGCGTGTATAGTTATGGAGGGAAAGATAGGGAAAGACAGTCAAGACCAACAGACTATATCCATCCAGTTTGCACCACTGGACAAGCACTAGATTCTATTTGTCACTCTGTGGGCAAGACCCTAGATAAAACTCACAAGTACCATTATACACACTCATCGCCCCATCCCTTCCTACCCTAAACAGTTGCCAACACCCTTAGAGCTGCTGCTATAGCTGTTAAACAACTGGGAAAGAAGGGAGGCAACCAATAGTGAAGACTACTTCTTGTTCCCATTGCCTTCCTTCTCTTCACCTCTGTAACCATTTAATGAAGGTGTTGTCCATGGGAGTGAAATCTTTAATGGTGGTCCAAGGAGCTGGTGGTGGAATCTGGTGGTGCAAAACTGGCCCCTGAACCTATCAAATTTGGCCTTCCCTAATCTAGACATGCAGTTTATTGGTTTAATTGGCATGAAGACATAACAATACATTTCAGTGGTTTTATACAAAATATTTTTGATGCAATATACCATATGAATGTGAAAGTTGGAAGGGGGGAGGCCAGGAAAAAATAATAATTTGTTTGAAATATAGTGCAGGAGAAGAGGTCTATGGAAACAGAGGGAACCCAGCATATTACTGTGCCCAGTCATTGGTCAGGAGAACAAAGTGGCATCCAAAAAAAACCCCTGACTTCTCTTGTGAATTGGAGATGCCAACATTGCATTGAGAGGTGTGGAATACTTTCCTATGCAATGTCAAAGTACATACAACCACTGTAATTAAGGGTTGTACAATTGTATATTAGGAACAGAATCCTGGCCAACTGGGATAGTACACCATTCAAAGAGCCAGAACTGACTACAAGTCACCATTTGATGTTTACTGGGCAGTAAATGTAGCTTTATTGCTGTATCACATGAGAATCACCCCAACAATATAACATAAATAGAACACAATAAACCCATGTTTGAAAGCTTACTTTCCAAAATCTCCAAACTGCTTCCTTGACATTTCAGAAAAGAGATCTTCAGACATCTTTGCAGTCTTGTCTGCATGTCTGACAGATGTCTATGCAATGTTAGAAACTACACCGATACTTAGAATATAAATATGATTGGTCCTTCAAGATTCCCACTGCACCATGTTTACCAAGGGGCTGATTAAATCAAATGTGATGCATTCAATCAAATGTGATCAGGCTTTTGTCTTTCATGGAGCTCTGCCAAACAAAATTTTAAAAGGCCATCTTGTTCTAGTGAACAAGAGAAGTCTGCAGGGCAGCAGAACATAATGATAACTTAAATCAAAATGTCCTCCCTCACCACACAATGTAACTGTGTTAAAGGTGTTTGCATTGTTAACCATGTAGTGAAAGGAGTGCAGTGCAGAAAGGAACTCCATGGACTGGAGCAGGGGTAGGCAACCTAAGGCCCGGGGGCCGGATGCGGCCCATCAAGGCCTTTGGACCGGCCCCAGGCCAGTCATGCCGCTGCTGCTGCCGCCGCCGCCCGCCATGATGATATTGATTATTGTTGTTATTACTTGTTCTTGGGGGTTTTCTTTGCAAAATCTCCACAGGGGTTTTGCCATGGCTTTTCTGGGGCTGAGAGAGTGTGCATGCATATTTTTTAATTTTTTAAAAAAATATTTTATTTATTTATTTATTTTTGGGGCTTCGCCCCCCCCCCAATTGTCTGAGGGACAGCAACCCGGCCCCCTGGACTGGAGGCTACAATAGCTTCCTCCCTTCTTCCATGCTACTAACTGAATCAAGATCCTATAAACTCTCTCTACCACCATGGCCTTACTAAACCACTTCAAATTGTTTCCTAAACCCTTCTAAACAGTAGCTGTTTTATCCTTCTACAGGATTTGAGAGTGCATTCTACAATCCTTACCATCAGCGTGGTGCTCTGATACTCTCTCTTCATCCTAATATAAACTCAGCCACAAGTGTACCACTGATTTCAAAGCACACAACTGCTTCTAGAAGACTGTGATGTACTGGTAAATTCTAGAGTTCAGGCCCTCATTATGACTTCCCTGACAGCAATAATAATAATAATAATAATAATACAAGATCAATCCCAAAATGCAGGAAGGCATGCTGATCTATATAAAGAAATTATTTTTAGCAGTTTGCATCTCTGCTAGTACAAGTGTGGGTTATGCTTACTCATCATCAAGATACCTTAAAATATTTTAGATTTAAGCAGGTGTAACTCATAATAGAGGAGCCACTGTGGTGTAGTGCTTTGAGAGTTAGATTAGGACCCTGGAGATCAAGGTTCAAATCACTGCTCAAACACAAAATCCACTGAGTGACCATGGGCAAGTCACATTCTTTCAGACTCAGAAAAAGGCAAGGGCAAACCCCCTCTGAACAAATATTGTGAAGGAAACACCATGATATGGTCATCATAGGTCAGAAATGACTTGAGGGCAAACAAAAGCAACAGCAACACTCATAATACTAAATTGTAGCTGAATTTTTTTTATCCAGCTACTATGAGGATTATGGATACATTTAGGAGGAACATGTGAGACTGGTATAGCACATGATTTTATAGTCCCTGATAATAATAATTTAAAAAAAAGAGTTTCGACCCTACTGGCTCCATGGTTCACCACTGGCTTCTTCATACTCTGGCAGGAACAGTCCCCATTAAATCTTTGTTGTCCAATTTTTTCAGTTGCTTTTAAAATGTCTCGCTTTCTCTCTCTTTCTCTCCCACTTTTCTCTTTTTGTCCTCAGCTTACTTCCATTGATGCAAACTGATTTCAAAGTGCAAAAGTATTTTGAACTCAACTCAGCAAGGAGAAGAGGCACAGGAGCCTTAGAGGCATTTGGGGCAAAAAAAATTGAAATATATTTTCTATACATACACACAAGAGCCAGTGTGGTGTAGTGCTTTGAGTGTTGGACTAGGACCCTAGATACCAGGTTTGAATCCCTGCTCAATCATGAAAAACCACATGTTGACCATGGGCAAGTCACACTCTCTCAGCCTCAGAAGAAAGCACTGGCAAACTCCCCCTGAAACAAATTTGTCACTTTAGGGTTGCCATAAATCAGAAATGACTTGAAGGGGCACATCAACAACAACAAAAACCACTGAGGCTCCTGAGGCTACAAAAATAGCCCTGGGAGCCATATGTAGCCCATGAATTGCACAGTGCCCCTTCTTGTCCCAGATACTATAGCAACCTTTCTGAACCCAGTTCTTTTTTTAATGGACTTTTAAACTAGTCAAATGAGAGGCATGCCATTTTAAAATTACAGAGACAACAAGGACTGACTGTAGGAGAGAATATGTCACATCTCAGAAAACTTTTCTTGCTCTCACTAATTCTACCCAAGCATCATGACAGAAGAAAAATGGATTAAAAATTAATTGAAATAAGATATAAATAAATGAATGCTCCTCCTAGAAAAGAAAGAGAATGGAAGTTTCTAATTATTCTTCTAGAATTAATCTGATAAATTTTTTAAAAATAGTTTGGCTGCATTTTATTTTCATCTTTTCTGTGAGCCATCTTAGGTTCTAAATTGGGAAAAAGACAGGTAATTCAATAACTCAGTAAAATATATAGTCTCTGAATATATCCTCCCCTTTGATTTGATTAGAAAAGCCACTGAAAAACATTGTGCTTTGTACCTATTCCCTGAATATGTTTGTTTCACTCATGTTAAAATCCCCATTTAAAAGTCTATTTTTTTCTTTTTCTTTTTGCAAGGCAAAGCCGTCCTTATACTAATGATACAATAATAAATAATACAACACAATAATAATAAACAATAATAACACCACAACAAAATAAGAAGTTAAAAGCCCATCAGAGAGTTCAAATTGCATCTATGTGCCAGAACAAAAATAGCAAAAAAAGCCATGCAACATAAAAAAAGGTTTTTTTAAACAATAATTTGATACAATTGTATTTAATCTAATATAATTATCAATAAATATAAATTATTAACCATGTTGGTTTTGTCCCAAGCGATGACCTCAGTATTTTATGGCACAATCTAGGCAAAGAGAAGCACTTCTCATGGAAATGACGAGCGATTTCAGCAGTGGTGCTTTGCTTGCTTTCCTGAGAGTAGGCTTCAGTGGACACAATAGGAGTTACTTCTGAATGACCAGACACAGGATTGTGAGGCTCAGCACGTCCTGAGTTCTCCCACTGAAGCTGATCAGAGTAAAAAGTGCTTTGCCGCGGTTGGATTATGGCCTTTATATTTGTTTTAACAATGCACTATTCCCTTTATTGTCTTACATTGATTTGTTATGAAATGTGTTTGTTGTGCAATGGAATTATAATGAAATGGCTCAGAGCATGTGTGTGAGTGTGTGTGTGTACACATGTGTGGATGGATAGATAGATAGATATTCACCATATCTTTTCCTGTCACTGAAAAACTGAAGGGAGGAGGAAAACAGAGAGAGAGAAGCAAAGAAGAGGGAGAGACTGAAAGAGAGAAGAGCCTCACAGCCCTTCCATTGCTTTGATCTTACATGCCAAAAGCCAGCTCAGTGTTATGGCTGAGTAATAAATCCCTTTAAGATGTTATTTGACTTTGTAATGGAAATGTTGACAGACGCTTCACCACAGCCACGGAAGTGGGCAGTGTTATAATGCAGCACACAGTCAGATCCGTAATTGCTCCTGACTGGCACATCATCCAGAGTGTTCAGAGTGTTCAATGCTCTGGGCACTGGGCAGTGTTTGTTAATACATCTCCTTTCACCTGAAACAAATGGGGTCTAATTAGCAAAATCTGGGGAAAAAAATCAGTGCTCACCAAGTAATATGATTAATGGACACTTTATATTCTGCAAAGATCAGACAAATGGATTTGGGTGTTGTTGTTGTTTTTCTTTTGTGGGGGGGGGGGAGGATTTATATGGAAATGTTAGATTTTAAAGCCCCCTTTTTTCTCCACGTATGCACATTTGTATGCATGTGTGCAGTGTGCCAATAGGTAAACCTAGGAGTTTTTATTAAGAAATTCTTCACATATCTACCATCCTAGAACATCAAACATTCAATTCATTTAGTAAATGTTTCAGGTTATAATGAGTATCCTGGCATATTTTATAAAATATCATCCCTTTTACATAATCTGTGACCAGCCACCAATTGACTTCTTTTAGGAAATTTGTTCACTTTTTCAAATGAAAGAGTAATTTGTAGATCTGAAGGAAACATTGTCCCATTCCACTCATCCCTGCATGCTAGCAGAGGTAACAACTCTACTAATGTTTATGTGTTAACTCATTGCTAAACCAAATGAGTCTCTGGCATTGTCTGACAGTCCATGGAATGATTTGTAAGAAACACAAGAATTTCAGACAAAGCCAGAGATTCTTTCATCTAGTGATAAGTGAGCATCTATATATAAGTAGAGTTGTTATCCCTAGTATGTGGAGATGGGAGGAGGGAAGTATTCCCTATGGACCTACAAATGAACTAAGAGTTTAAATTAAATTTGGGTTCTCAGGAGACAGAGGTAGGAGAGGTTACACCACTTCCCTCCATTCAGCCAAATATCTGTCATACAAACCAGACTGGTATGCTCATCCAGAATCAGGCCCTGAGTTGTTCCACTATTTCCATGTATTGATAAATGTAGCTACTTTAATTAAAAAAATTAGTTACTTGCTAATCACAAAAAAATGAGACCTAACATGGAACAGTGGTTTAGCAGACTAGAGATGTTTTCACACGGGGCTTAAGGCAGACGCAATTCTACCTCACTCCGGCCCCAGTCCGGATCCTTTGCCAATTTTTCACACGACGTCACAGCAAGCCCCGCCCCATCCAGTGCCATCCCCGGCGCAATCCTGCATCATTCCGGGTCCTTTCTCCGAGTGTTCACACGACGTCACAGCAAGCCCCACCCCACCCCGCCCCATCCTGTCCCATCCCCGGCACATTTCTGCATCATCCCCGTTCTTTTCAATTCCTCCTTTAAAGAGGAATTGAGTCGCCGTGGCCAGAAGCAATCAAGAACCATTCCGGAATGATGCTGCTTTCACCGGTCGATCCATTCTGGAATGATTCTTGATTGCTTCCATGAGGCTTTGAGACCCCTAGTGTGAAAACATCCTAGGACTCTAGAAGACAAGGTTTCAAGCCCCCCCCCCCAGTGATGGAAACCCACTGGAAACCTTGGGCAACTCACATTCTCTCAGCCTCAGACAACACAATGACAAACCTGCCTCTCAATAAATCTTGCCAAGAAAACAGCAAGATAGGGTAGCCTTAGGGTTATCATAAATTAGAAATAATTTGAAGTCACACAACAATTAGTACAAAAAGTCTCTCTCTCTCTCTTTATGCAGATCTGGTGTGATGTAGTGGACTAAGCATTGGACTGAGACTCTAGAATACCAGGATCAGATCCCTGCTCAGTCATAGAAACCCACTGGGTGACCTTGGACAAGTCACACGCTCTCAGCCTCAGAACAAAGCAATAGCTTGGCAAAACTCAGGATAAATTTTGCCAAGAAAATCCCATTATAAGCTTGCCTTAGGTTCTTCATTAGTCAGAAACAACACATATTAATATATATCAACCGTACATATTAATACATTGTGCTATTATACAGCATCCTTGATATAGATTTTGTTTGGCTCAGAGAGTGGTTGGTTTAATAAAGAGTACACATAATCATGCTTATCATCATGCAGTGCTCCCCTCTCCTTTCTCAAGCTGAAATCCTTTAACTACAGAAACCAAAAAATTAGACTTATGTTTTTGAGCCCTGGCAGAGTTATCCTCCCTCTATTTTCAAGATGTGTTGTCCTGGAATTTCTTGACTGTGCAGACATCTTTTATCCTCTAAACGCCAGCTATTTCTTTTAAAAAAAAATAGTATCATGCAATTTTAAGGGGGGTAACTACTTGTTTTTAATGTTACTGTTGTTTGTTGTGGGGGTGTTTTATACATACAGTTGTTGTGAGCTGCCTTGATTGCCTTCAGGCAAAAGGTGGGGTATAAAAATAAAGTTTATTTATTATATAAATAAAACTGAAACAATAGCTTTCCATTTCATGGTTGTGCATGTGTGTGCATGTGTGTGCATGTGCATGTCAGCATGTGTATGTTGGCCCAGTCTTCTCATCTCATCTCCCCTCTTTTCCCCAAAGAGATAAACTTCAGAATGCAAGAGTGTCAGGTGGACATTCTACAGCTGTTAAGGAACCATGTGTCAACTTTATTTACTAAAGTATATGATGATAATTATGGTCTCAAGCATGGGGGAGGCAAGTGCGCAAGCAGAATGGACATACATACTTAATGATTTTATTCTCCAGCATTCAGAATCAGTAAGAACAGTGTGTGTCGCTGGAGACATGTCGAAGCAGCCCTGGCAAGCTGTCTGTGTGAAACCCAGCAATGACTGTATGTGGCAGTGTGCATTCAAAGTAAAAAATTAATTTACAAATGGGTTTCAAGATACCCAGCAGATGGAGGAGCAGCGAAGCCCCAACCAGTCCTCCTTCTCTTTTAACCCTTCAGCTGACAGTATACAGGCAAACTGCAGAAAGATAATTGTAGACTTCTGGATCTAATCTTTCTTTTCTTTTTAAATTCCACTGCTTTAAAAGTGAAACACCTATAATTTTATGGCTTGCTAAGAAATACCTGTAACAGTGCATTCAGGAGACAGATGTGCATCTGGAAACATGGAAACTGCTTCAGATTATATAAACAGACATGAAGACAGACCAGTCAATTTTTGCAGAACTCTGAGGAGGCAGGCTATACCAGGAACTGATGAGCTACATAGGTAACTAGAGCTTGAAAGGGTTACTCTTTGGACTGAAGATTCCAGAATCCCCCTGTCAGCATGGCTCAGTTTCTGACCTCTTTCCCAGGTCTCTGGAATATGGCAAACAGGAAAACGATTGCTTTGCAGAGGGGCGGGATATAAATAAATTTATTATTATTATTATTATTATTATTATTATTATTATTATTATTAGGAAAGCAGTAATTCTTCATGTGTATTTTATGAAGGTAACTTGAGGAAGAAACTTGGAGTACTATGGCACTGTTTGTATAAGTCAGACAACTGATTGTGGATGGTGGGGGAGTAGTTGTAGTGACTTACAATACCTGTGCCATGTTTGTTTTCTTGCCAAAGGATGAGAAGGGTTATACCTACACCAAGTGCAATCTGGCTGTTTCATTGGAAGAACAGGTGTGGCAGCTTGAGTCCAGTGTATCTACACTTCCGCTTTCAGGAAGAATAAAGTTCTTTTGGAAAGAGCAGACAGACTTGCCTGGAAGGGAAACCCATAAAGGGTGCTTCTAGGGAGGGGTACATAGGAGATAGACACTTGGAATAACACACAGAAACATGACTATCAAGCACGATGCTGCAAGTTTTGGAGCTACATAATCAGTTCCAAGCAGTCCCCTGATTAGCAATTATGAGACACAGGAACAGGAAGAACAACTTTAGTCCTCAGAGAAAATGGAGGTGACCTAGAGGATCCTATGGATGGAAGACTCCTGCCAGTTTTCAGAGAAGAAAGAGACCTATGGTGGTAACTTGATTCTCCACTCAGAGGAACAAAAGGAGTAACATGCAGGCCTGATAAGATGTTTCAAGAGGTGTGCTGCTCACAGAGGTGAGGATCTATGATGTAACAGAGAGGCTGAAAATACTCATCAACTGTACTGACCATTACCCCTTCTTTCTTGCCTATATGGGAACAAAAGATACTGCAAGATATCAATTTCATCATATAGCACAAAGATCTGGCTAAAGAACCTTAGGCCAAGGGTTGTTATTTCATCATTTCTTCCTGTTCAAAGGAGGTAGTCCAAAATGAGAGAGAAAAATATCAAATGAGAACAACTGGCTCCAGAGATTGTGCAATTAGGAAAGATTTGACTTCTTGGACCATGGTCTGCACTTTCATAAAGAAATTCTAGCAAGAGATGGGTTATCAGAGTGGCTGATAAGCACACATTTGCTAAGTGTTTGAAACGCCTGATTTAGGGAATGAGATAATATTCCAGCAGTCAGAAAGCATCAAGTATTTGGAACAATGGCCTCAATGATATAGGGGAAATTGGACCAGCACTATAAGAGCACAACAGTGGGCAGGAGAAACACATGGAGCAATGTCTATGCACTAATACACAGGGTATGGGAAACAAACAAATAAACTTGAACTCTTCACACAAAAAGGCAAATATGATTTTATAGCCATTACTGAAGACTGGTGAGATGAGTCTCATATTGGAAAGTAGTAATGGAAGGATAACCAGTTGCAAAACAAAAAACAAACAAACAAACAACCCCCCAAAAAAAACCCCAGATCAAATTGGAAAGGAGGAGGAGGAACATTATATGTCAAGGATGTGAAGAGATCCATTACTACAGTTGGAAAGCAGGTTGAGAGCTTTTTGGTAAAAGTCAAAGAGGAGGAACCTGGCTGGATGGGGGTGGGGTGGGATGGTCAATCTCTCCCAGCTTTGTCCACCAGGTGCCCTGTCCCACAATGAATGTGTGTTTTGTAATGTGGGTGGTTGGAACAGAATAAGGATTTTGTTGGTGTACCACCCACCCCACTGCTTAACAGTCTCCCTTCCTGAGCTGGCAGAGTTGGTCTTCATGGTGGTGTTGTAGTCTCCTTGTCTTGTTGTACTGGGGATGTTAAATCTATGTGGAGATTGCTGTGTCAGGAGCAGCTCAAGATTTCATAACTACCATGATGACCATGAGGCTGTCCCAAGTAGTATCTGGTGCCACCCATGCTGCAGGACACATTCTAGACCTGGTTTTCTGTTCCCTTTTGCCTCTCCCATTGGACAATGAAATTGCATGCAAAGCAGATGAAGAATCTGTTGGACTTCCATTCTTGGCCGAGTTCAACTTCTACTGAATATCAGGACAGTTGACATCTCCCATTACTACCATATATCTGCTTTAAAAACTGCCTCCTCTCCCTTCCACCAGGGCAGAAGAAGAAAC
>CM034703.1:17815089-17828056 GCA_020142125.1 Phrynosoma platyrhinos | reverse complement strand
GCAACCCGGCCCCCGGCTCAAAAAGGTTGCCTACCCCTGATGTAGAGAAATGGACCCCATGTGAAAAGAAGCTCCACAAGCAGTTGCATTTTTATTTGTTGAGAGAACTAGGATGGATCTGAACACTAGGGGCTTACATCTCAAACTCATCCATGCTTCTGGTCTGCAGATTAAAAAAATAAAACAGCTGGAACATTTAGAAAACAAAATCTGGATCACAGATATGCATATAATGATGAGTGCGGCAACAGCTGATGAATGGGAATAATTTTCCTACTGGGATCCCCACCTGGGTGGGGAACTTTTGCTGCTTCATTTCCTCTCAGGCATGCTGGAAAAGGTACACATGGTCAGTAAGCAAAGAGCATAAAGTGGGCCAAAATCTTTCTGAAAGCCTCTGTGAATTCTGAAAGGAGAACAGGATGTGTGCTAATCCTCTCATAACTCATCAAGAATGCTTCCTCCAAGCCGTTCCCAAGACACACAGTCTTTTCCAGAAGGGGTTTATCTGTGAGTTACATTTTTTTTCATACTTGCTCTTGAAGTTTTTGGTTTTTTGGGGGAAATTATGAATTTGGAAAAGCAGGCATCTTCTCACACAAGGAGTTATGAAACATTCATTGTGACAGGGTCATAATACATTTGTGTGCTCTTGGCAGGAGGTTCTAGCATCATCCCAGTCCTTTGTTGGGGTACACACAGAGTGCAAAACATATGTAAACAAATAAACCTTTATGTTATTGATTGACTGCAAAACACATTGCATTGCAAAAAACATTGGGGCAACCAAAACACCATTAATAGTCCTTTTTAAGAAGGATATTCACAGATTAGAGTGAACAGGATGGTAAGAGTAGTTCAAACCAAGTCTTAGGATGTGTTTCCAAGAGCTGGATATGTTTAGCCTGGAAAAGAGAGGGCAAAAGGGAGACATGTCAGTAATATTCAGGTGTTTTAGAGGCTGTGATGAAGATAATAAAACACTTCTCTATTGCTTCAGACAGGGCAAAATCGATTAATGATCATTGAAGGGAAGCAATTTTAAACAGTGAAACTTCCTAACATTGAATGTTGTTTGACATTGGAGCAAAAGATTCTCCTTTCCTAGAGCTATTTAATCAGGGGTCAGATGGTTGTATGCCAAGGAAGCGATAGCTGTATGCTGTACAGCAGGGACTGGACTAGCTGCCTTCATAGGCATCTTCCAACTCTACAATTCTAGGACTCAACACTGGGCCATGTGCCTGACACAGGCAGTAACATGGGAACTGCTAAGCATATGTACTATTAAAGGGAAGAATGACCAACAGAGGATATAAAATTGCATCCTCAGCTGCAGACAACCCACGAGTTACAGCATAGCCAACATCCTCAGTGAGAAGCAAGAGAATATGAGGCACATGTCTTGGCCTGTGGAGAAAATGGGCTCTTGTCTTGGATCAACCATTCATCTCACCAATGAAAATGACCATCAGCTTGTGATGAATGAACTTTTCTTGGATGCTAAACACTTTGCAAACCTGGCTTTAAAATAAATTAAACCGGCTCTTGCTCACAAATATTCATCTTCTTTTCTCCTCCTTGCAATATCTACATAATTTTATTCAAAATGTTTCCAAGGAGATTGGAATTGTGAGGTGGGGGGACACAGATTACAGGAAGGAGGAATTCTGCTTCCTCCCAGCTCCTTCACTACCTTCAAAAGTTTTATTCATTAGCCTGACCTGTATTGCATTGAGCAGCCTTTTCCTATGAAAATTCTGAACCCATTTTAAAATTCCAATTTATTTAATAATTTGATGCAGCTGCTAAAATGTTCTCCCTCTTTTGATCACTCTTATTAATGACGTGTTGTAACGCATACAACGCTTGCAATCAAAGCTACTATTTCTTACAAAGATCATTATGTACTGCCTTTATCCTCCTCTCCTCTCCTCCCCCTTTCTTCCCCCTGTATTTCTGATGAAGCTCATATGTTGTTGGTTTGGGGGGGGGCTTGCAAAGTTCATCTCAGTGTTCAAATTTAAAAGAAATTAGGAAATGTGTAGGCAGCTCCTCTGGGGTAATTACAATCTTGATGTCTAACCCTTCGTCTCATCTTCCTCCCCTCCCCCATTGCTTCTCTTGTTGCCTAATTTTAGGAATCAGGATAGTCTCTCTTACTTTACTCTGCACAATACTATTCAAAGAAAAAATGCTCCAGAGGAATGGGGAAAAAAATTCTCACCCACTCAGCAAAGGATTCAGGGCACTGTGTAGATATTAAACCTAGTGTTAAATATTCAATGCTTCCCTCTTAATGAAGCCATATACAAGGTTTCTTTTGACTGGTGTTTTCAAAATGCTGGTCTTTCATTTTAATCCAAAATCAGGTAGTGGCAGAGATAGGAAGACTATTTGAGGATAAATGTTGATGGTCCTTTGTGTATTTACATAGTTGCAATACCAAGGAAAACCTATGAATACAGCAACAGGAATCATACAGGGTGGTGAAATGGTTATTTATGTTATGTATAAATCCTGAGCTTCCTTTAAAAAGCTTGTGGTGACATACAGGAGATTGTCCTATTTTTGCTTTGCCCCATACCAATGGGATAGATTAGATAAAGGCATACTTAGACTAACATCTTTTACACTATAGAACAAGGAAGGTATAGTGGTTTGAATATTGGACAAGGACTTCAAGAGACAAAAGTATGAATTCCATTTTAGGCCTTCTCTGCACTGGCCAGTAAGTCTTGGTCCAATCTGGAGCTTTATGCTCTGGAAACAGCCCTGAATTAGCCACAATGGTGGCTGCACACACTGAGCCAAACCTGGTGCAATGTTGTCTGTATGGTCGACCGCTACATCAGCACAGCTGGCCCAAACCATGACCATTATGTCTCTTACCTGCAGGAGCTCCAATGACAGGCTTGCTAGTGTACTGTTCTTTCTCTGGAGGGGGGACATGCCCGTGTGACCAATGACAGGAGAGGGTAAGGGATCAACTCCTGATCAAGTGGTGAGAGACTTCAGCTATCTCCACCATCTGATTTGGGTGTGCCTCTATCCTATCTCCCCATTGGTTACATGGGCAAGCCCACCCTCAGGAGGAATGGTCTGCTGGGTGGCCATAGAACTGGCAGTGATGTTTCTGGGGAAATGCCATCACCTCTCTCCATGCTGCTGAGCATGGGTAATGAGGATGGCATGGTGCCTGGTATGTTTGTATGACATAAAATTCTGTGCTAACCCCAAAATTTTGGGGAAATACCAGTGCTTCTCATGACTTTGCTAATTCTGGGGCAAAGTGAGGTTACCAGGGAAACCTATGGTATTTCACTGAAAATTGCTGTGCATCAAGGAAACAGACTGCACTGATGCCAGAGTTTTTTGGCCATGCAGACAAGGAAATCCCTGGGTGAGCTTGGGCATGTGACACTCTCCCAGCCTAATCCTAAGGCTGTCTCACTTTTTCAGATGCCTTTAAAATGTCTCATTTTCTCTCTGTTCCTCTCGTCCTCCATTTATATCAATTGTTGCAAACTGAATTTGAAGTGCAAAAGTAGTCTGCACTAAATTAACTTTGCAAGGGGGAGAGAACAGGGGTGGCATCTTGTCTTTCTCACTGAGAACAAGAAAAAGCAAATTGCTACAACTACAACTGGGGAAAAGATGGGATATAAATAAAGATTAATAACAAGTACAACAATAACAATAACAAGCCCTGGTGGTGCAGTGGTTAAATACTAGTACTGCAGCCACAAGGCTGTGAGTTCAATCCCAGAGGGCTCCAAGGTTGACTCAGCCTTCCATCCTTTCATAGGTCAGCAAAATGAGTACCCAGCTTGTTGGGGGCAATTGGCTTACAGAATGTAAACTGCTTAAAGTGCTGAGTTCACTGGTAAGTGTTACAGAATTGTACATGCTATTGCTATGCTATAACAACAACAACCCTTTTCTGCTTTACAATGTGCCTGATTTAAGGAATCACTTCCAGAGCTGCTATTATCATGGCAAAGGAAAACATACAAGCAGCTATACATTGGAAGGGGAATTTAGATTATGAAACTGGCATGAAAGGAACCTGTTTGTTTTTTTAAAAAAACTTCCTACAACATCATCTGTTTGATCTGTAGTGCAATCATGTGAGAACTAGCTTTTTCTAAACCCAAGCTCAGTTTTTTAAATGTATATGCTATTTTATTGCCTATAGTTATATTTTAACATAACTTGTTCCCATTGCTTATTGACAATTGTTTTTAGCTGATTTTCTATTTTTAAAAAATCACTTAGAAATACAATGATGTCCCCAAATCTACCAAAATAACCCCTTCAAAGCAACATTTTAAGAATTAAAAGAAACAAGTAAAGACTATTTATTACAGTAGCATATTTTAATGAGATTACTAGTGGTTGTTTTGTTAAATAGCATCTTTTAAATGAAAAATTGTAAGATCTCAAATTGCATGATGTTTTTTTTATTTTTAAAATAGTGAAATATAAACAAAAATTACCAAAAAAGAAGAAAAAGAAGTGTAATACTTAACACATATAGATTAAAGAAACTTGAAAGGAAAAGTAATATAAATAAAGAAATACAAACAATTCAGTGATCTGTATTCCACCACCCAAGTGAATCTTAAGACTTTGACTACATTTGCACTGCAGAAATAATCCACGTTGACACCATTTTAATGTTGCCTGTTTTAGAAGACACATCGGACTGTTTTTGCCCTTGAGCCTGATTCAGAAGAACTTTGCTGTCATCTGACATCAAGGGCCATGAAGAGCAAAAAAGCTCAAGGGTCATCAAATCTAATTCCCTGCCATGAGGGGTGTTTTAACTGTGAGTCCCTGCATGACAGAATGACTGGAAAAAATGGTGGACTTTGCTAAACTAGCAAAATTGACTAATTTTGTTAAAGGCAATGGCATAAATGATTTTAAAAAGAATTTGAAAACCCTTTAAGGAGTATGTTAAAGGTTTAAGAGGTGACATCATGATATTAGGATTCAATTTGTGAGTACTACTTGAAAGTTTATTTTTAGAAGAAAGTAAGAGAAATAGAATAGATAATTTATAAGGAGCTCTGGTGGCATAGTGGTTGAATGCTGGTATAGCAGCCACAAAGTTGTGAGCTTGATCCCTGGACTCCAAGGTTGAATCAGCCTTCATCCTTTCATAGGTCTGTAAAATGAGTACCCAGCTTGTTGGGGGCAATTGGCTTCCACATTTTAAACCACATAGGGAGTGCTGAGTTCACTGATAAGTGGTATAGAAATGTAAATTCTATTGCTATTTTCCAGTTCTATGATTGTGTCTCTCATTCCACAGTCATCTATTCTAGATGGCAGATTCTTTTGCTTTGACCTTTTATTCCTTACCACTTTCTCTCTGTGTACATTTCTTTTTTAAATAGACATCTCATCCTCCAAGTATATTCCAGTCGGATCTCTGTATCCATGGATTCTGCATCCACAGATTCAACCTTCCATGGCTTGAAAATGTTTTAATATTTTCCAAAAAAACAAACTTTTATTTCGCTATTTTATATGAAGGATATCATTTTACTAGACCATTGTATATAATGAGATTTGAGCATCCATACATTTTGGGATCCATGTAGGTACCTGAATCAAACCCCAGCAAATATGAAGGGCCCACTGCATCATCATCACCATCACCATCACCACCATCTTTTCTACTCATTGTGATACTCAAATTAATGCCCAACAAATTATGTACAAAATTTCCTTTAAATATATTTAAACACATTTTAAAAGCCAATTGAGAAAAACAGATTTAAAAAATAAAGGCCAGATGTAATAACATAATTTTAATCAGTGGACAGAAACTTTACCACAATGTCATCCTGATTTCCCTTGGGAAAGAGTTCTTTAATCAAGGTGCTGTTATAGAGAAAAGTGTCTTGTGTGCTCACCAACCTAGCCAATAAAAGCCAGGATCTTGGGAAAGATCTCTAATTCTTAGCAGGGTCACACAGAAAGAGGTGATCTTTCTGATATCTCATTTGCAAGTCTAAAACTAGCTAATGGTGAGACATGTAACAGGATCTCCCATTTCCAATAAGCTTGTATGGAGGAAAGTTAGTTATGAAATATTCTAGACCCAAGCCATTTAAGACTTTATGAGTTTGAAAGCAAATTGAAAATTAGCACATTTAATCCAGAACAGATTGTAATCTGAGTCAGTGACAGCCAGCATGGCATGGTGGTTTGAACGTTGAACTATGACTTTGGAGACCAGGGTTCGATTCCCTGCTCAGACATGAAACCTTCTTGATGACAAGTCACACCCTCTAAGCCTCAGGGAAAGGCAATGGCAAAACCTTGTTTGAACAAATCTTGCCAAGAAAACCCCATGATAGGTTTGCCTAGGGTCGCCATATATTGGAAACAACTTGAAAGTGCATAACAACAGTAAAATCTGAATCAGAGAAAAAATGTGATTGCAATAGCTTTGCACACCCAGGGGAGAAATTCTCCTGGCTGAACAAATCTGTTATGAATTCCTAGTTGAACAAAGCCTAGATGGTCTCTAGAGTACACACGAGACTGCTGTCTGGTTGCTGTATTTTGCATAAATTGTACCTTCTCAGTATTTTTAAAGGGATGTTTCCAGTAAAGTATATTGCAGAAGTCTAGCTGAGTAATAATGTACCAGTTGAATCTGGGCAAAGATACTGATGGCCACAATAGCTAACTCACATTCTAGGAGCATCCCCAAGCTGTGAATTTGCCCTTCAGAGAGAGCAAAATCTCATCCAGAAGTTCTTGTAATCCAATGCAACATGTATCTCATATAAGCCACACTGACAACACCGGGACATTTTGTTAATACTATTTATTCCTTAATTTGTTTATTAAATGTATAGCCCAACTTTCTGCCAAAAGAAAAACATTCAAGTTAGAGTGAAATAACCCCAGTCCCTGAGTTCCCTCTTGGAAGAAGGCCAGGATGCAATTATACATCATCTTTGCCATTACCTCCACCCCATTAATGGAATCCTAAATGACGATCTGTATTGAAAAGATGTGCAAGACATTTATAGGTTTCGTTTTTATTTTGTTGTTGTTGTTATGTCCCTTTAGATAATTTCTGACTTATGGTGACCCTGAGGTAAACCCATCACAGGGTTTTCTTGGCAGAATTTGTTCAGAGGATTTTGCCCTTGGCTTCCTCCAAGGCTGAGAGTGTGGCTTGGCCAAGATTACCCACTGGGTTTCCGCAGCCAAATGGGGATTCAAACCCTGTTCTCCCAATATCCTATGCCAACACTCAAACCACTACATCATGCTGGCTTTCTCATTTCTAGTGGCACAATTATTAAGAATTTATTTTCTGGGATTTAGGGTGATGGTGATAACCAAGCACAGATTACCATGAAGACTTTAATATTTATACCAGAGGGGGAATCCCTCCATGTTTTGGTTGGAGAGATCCACAAATTTGGCTGAATGGTCCAAGCCCAGTCTTGTTCCTGACATGCTTGCATCTAATGAGCAGGGTTGTTTTTCTTAAATAACCATTTAATCATGTGAGCCTCCAATTTTAGTATAAAATGGAAGAGCCCAGATGCACATTTGTGAAATCCAGAGATATATGAAAACAGAGAAGCATGCAAAAGTTCAAAGACTATACCCCCTTGCCTGGAGACCCTTGAACACACATTTTATTTTCTTTATATTTGAGTGGAGTTTCTTGAACTCTCTTGTGCAGGAATGAAATCAAAGCAATGTGCCCAAACATTTCCAGACTGCATCACTATTGTATATTTTGCAACAGAACAAAGGCAGAAAGCCCTGATGTGTCTACAGCTGGGTTTGCCTTCAGAAGACTGTTTGCAGGCATGTGTTGCCCTCCAAAATGAAACAGCCATTAAAATGTATATATAATACAAGAGGCCAATATATTTCCCACTCTTTTCCTTCGTTTTGTTTTTTTTTAAACTACTTTGCTGTACAGGCAAAACAGGTGCTGAAACATGAAACCCTACCGAGGGATTTCCTTTGCAAAACAGCTTGGCGTTCAAGCTCATGGCTTCAAGTTAGACATGCTTCTGAGGTAGAATGTTTAAATAAAAATGCATTATCAGAAAAGGACCCATGGTCCTGGAATGCCACAAAAAATGTGTGGGTACAGGGGGGAAAGGGAGGACTAGAGAGGGGAAAAGGCATCCTGTCACTTTAAGAAAAAATAAACTAAAATATGAACTACCCAAAACCCTGCCATTTCCAGCCTGGGCTTGATTAATGATTTTTCTATCTAATAAAAGGTTCACAAACCATCTGTTTTTCTCCCTAATGCCTTGCCCAAAGGTTTTTCGTTCCTATTTCAGGCTCGGGGCCAACTGACATTCCAGTCTTTTTTTCCCAGCCTTGTAAACAAACCCTTCTCTCTTTTTAATCTTCCAGTGCTGTTTCCTACCCATCGTTATGCATATTCATTGCGAGTAAACATTTTTAGTGTCTACACTTAATCTCTTCCACTGGCAATTACTGTTCTGTGCTGTTTTGTAATGCAGAAGGGCCAATGCTTTCCCTTCTAATAACAGCTGGGTCGCAGATGGGGCCTGCAGTCATTGTAGAAAATAAAAATTTACAAGATGCCAGTGGAATTTATTTCAGTTTTATGGAGTCACAGGAGGAACCTTTCTGTTATCCGCCTTCAGTGAAATCTGCAGGCAAAAGGCATGCTTTTGACATTTAATCAAAAGGAGGTTCAGGTAGGGTCTGGAGCAACACAAGGAAGAAAGCAGGTGGATCATATTAGGCAGTGCCATGGTTAATTTATTTAGAAGTGATTGGCTTAGAAGTATGCAGCCAATATTTGACATCATGTATATATCTTGTTTAGCATCCTGATTCCAAATTGTTACCACTGTAGAGACACTGCGTTGCTCCCACTGACTGAAGCAGGTGTGAGGCTGGGAGGCTGCTAAGAGGTGCTGGTAGAAATGAAAATCTAATAGCAAAAAGAGCTGCCATGCTCATCAATGCTGCTCCTTTACTCACTCCATTTTATCAGCTTTGCCAAACCCCTGTAATGTTTCCCAAGCAGGGCTCCAGAATGTGTGAATCAGTTTTTGAATGAAGGATTCAGTTTAGACAAAAATGTTTTGTAATTTGAACATGATCTGATTCCAGGGAGGGAAGGAAAGATCGTGGCCTGAATATAATTGCAAGCCCCAGCCATGTTTGACTCTTTGAATCAATATGATCTTGGTAAATCCATAGTTGAGTAAGCTCCATTAGTTCAGTGGATCTGCTATAGGAATTGGACTAGTAATTAGATATAAGTTTGGGCATTATATTGAGTGCTCCTCAAGCCCACTAACAGCTCTGCCTTTAATTCTGTCCTACACTATTGTGTGTGTGCGCATGTGCCTTCAAGTTACCTGTTGACTTCTGATGACTCCATGAATTGCACAGGGTTTTCTTAGGAAAGGAATACCCAGAGGTGGCTTTTCCAGTTCCTTTCTCTGTATAGCCTATAATACCGGTAGTCCTTGATGGTTTCCCATCCAAGTATTAACCAGGGATTACCCTGCTTGGCTTTCAAGATCAAATGAGATCTGGTGCCTTTAGGTATTTAAGCCTCTACACACCATTACCCCAGCTTAAACAGTCTCCTGATACCAGCAGTGGCTGGTGGTTTCTATGTCAGTAAGATGGTGAATGTACTCTGGATTTTGTCCTGAACTTTAAAGAAGCTATCCAAAGCGCTGAATCTCACCTCCCAAACCATTTTTTAATCTTGACTAGCTCCTTTAAAATTTGGACTAAAACACAAAAGAGGTTCTCTCCAATGACTTGGAAGCCAACAACTACCATTCCTTGAAACTGCTATGTAGCTATGAAGGGGCAGTATTGCCCACCTTTGGACATGATAGCAACTTGGAGGTGATTTAAGATGGAGAAATTATTTTAAAAGCCAATAAAGGGGGACAGTACTTAACCTTGGGGGAGGGGGGCAATTATTCACAGGAGGAACCACAGAGAAACCATTCACAAAGTTCCTGAGCCACTAGGTTTGTCAAAAAATGACTTACATTTTTGGAATGCCTTTCCCCACTAGGGTGTATCAGTGTCCAACTTAGCTGGTGCATTTCTTGGGAATTTCAAACTGGAACTATCACTATCCTTATTCTCTTCTATTTTTCTACCTATTTTCCCCTGCATATTCCCTTTATGTTTTGAATTACTTGTGTTCTACTCTATCTTTTTTAATCAATGTTTTAATGAAGAGTTTTTATATGTGCCTTTCCTTAAGAAAAAAATGAGTAAGAGGAGACAAGACAGAGATATATAAAATTATGCATGAGGTGGAGAGATTTGACAGAGAATAGTTTCCCCTCCTCCCTTATAATACCAGACCCTAGAATAATGCAGTGAAAGTAAATGGGGGGAGCCAAATATTTTGGACAGCCCTTTTTGTAAGCAAGGCACATGCATAAAAACTGATCATTCAAATATGAATAGCTGCAAAGTTTCTGAAAAATAGATAAAAGAGGTGGAGAGTCTGCCTGCACTGCAAAGGAATGTAATATCCTCTTTCCAAATGACAAAGATACTTCACATTTATGGACATAGCCAATTGTACGGATGTACATAAAATAATAAATTGAAGTGTTACAGAGAGAGTCACAGTAAGAATCTCATTTAAAATTATTTTCATTTATACAGAATTCTGTTAAAAAAAGCAATGTAATGAGAATGTAAAAGTTCACTATTGCCTGGAGAAAGAAAATTTCTGAATAAGGCACCATAGAAAGGAAAGGTTATTGATTCCACTCAAACTGATCTTTGTTAAATGATGTTCTGTTCACTCCATTTTATTTATTATTATTATTTATAATACTATTTTAAAACCTTCTAGGCTATTTACAATTTCTTTAGTATTCCTTAATTTCTCCATCTAATGCAATGCCTTTTTTAAAAAAGAAAAAGAAAGAAAGAAAGAGTTCATATTATTTTGATTATTTGAGGGAATTTAGTTCTGTCTAAGAGTCCAGCATGGATAAGTCAGTAAAAAATTTTAAAAAGGAGAAAATAGGTGGGTTTTTTCCCCCTGCTTCATAAAGACCTGAAGTCTAGAGCTGAGAATTTTAAAAGGAAGAGTAAAAGGTGAGCAATTTCAATAAATAATACCTAGATATGCCCTTTTATAAATTTTCATTATAATGTAGTACAGTCAGCCCTCCACATTTTCTGCTTTGACTTTTGTGGATTTGATTGATTCACAAATTTGATTCATATGTTTTCTCTAGGAATCTCTAGCTCTTCCAGTGTGACTCTATGGTCAATGTCCACCAGAAGCTGCACTTGAGTGCCTAGACATTCCTAGAGAGAATATTTCTCTAAGCCTTTGTGACTCCAACATAATTCTATGGTCAGCTTATGGAGTATATTGACCACAGAGTTGCATTAAAGGACCTTGAGATTCCTAGAGAGGTGTTCTGTCAGGTAAGATAATATTCCGGTCAGTTTCGGCCAGGACAGGGGAAGGAGGAGGTGGATTTCCAGGCCAGTTTCTGAAAGAAAGGAGAAAAAGAAGGAGGCTTTCCAGGCAGTTTCTGCCAGGAAAGGAGAAAGAGAAGGAGGCTTTCTAGGCCAGTTCCTGCTAGGAAAGAGGAAGAAAGCAATTTCCAGGCAGCCATTTTGAGTGGGTGAGTTTTTAAATTCTTTTTAAAAAAACACTTGGGAAGAGTGTGACTGTTACTAAGTGGGTGGGGCTTTGTTGTGTTGCATTTGTGAGTCAATAGGGGGTGGGCTAGCCAGTTAGCTCTATACAACTGCTCCCAGAATTTTATAACTACTACTAATTGGTGCAAAGTTCCAGTCATCAGCAGACTTTAACACTGGTGTTAGCGAAGGATTTTCTTTGAGGAGGAAAGCTGTAGTCCTCTTTCAGGTACTAATTAAGACTTACTATGGACACTGAAGGAACTGCTGCCATCACCTGCAATACCTGTGGGATGTTTGTCTTCTTACCTACAGATGTGAGGAACTACACATGCTCCAAGTGCAAGTTGGTAGCCCTCTTGGAGGAGAAAGTACAGCAGCTGGAGGCACGGGTAGCTGCACTTCAGCATATTAGGGAGCAAAACGCTTTCCTAGACAGAACAGAATGAACGGTCTTGGACGGGGACCACACAGAGGAAGTTGCTGGGGAAGGGAAGGTCACATCACATACACATGAAGTAGACAGCTGGAGGAATGTCAAACGCAGAAGTAGGGAGACCAGGGATCATTCTGGGAGCTTGCAGCTACAGAATCCATTTCAAGCTCTTTCCCTTATCAAGGAGGACAAGGAAGAGCAGCATGGACAGACTTTAGGGACAGAGCAGGGAACCCTGGGAGTTCCACCACAGGGAACAGTCACTGCTAAGCCTCGGAGGAGGCATGTGGTCGTGGTGGGGGACTCCTTGCTGAGGGGGACAGAAGCAGTGATTTGTGGGCCTGACAAGATGTCTTGGGAGGTGTGTTGTCTCCCTGGGGCAAAGATCCGAGATGTGACAGAGACAGGTCAAGCCTACTGACCAATACCCCTTCCTTTTTGTCCATGTGGGAATGAATGACACAGCAAGACACAGCCTTCAGAACATCAGAAGTGATTATGAGGCTCTAGGTAAGAAGCTGAAAGAAATGGAGGCACAGATTGTCATCTCGTCTCTTCTGCCAGTTGAAGGGCATGGTCCAGGAAGAGAAAGGAAAATAGCAGATGTCAACAATTGGCTTTGCAGATGGTGTCGTCGAGAATGATTTGGATTCTTAGATCATGGGCCGTGGTTCCATGAGGGTGGACTCCTGGCAAGGGATGGGTTGAATCTCACACCATTGAAAGAAACGTTTTTGCCAACAGTCTCAAGAATTTGATCAGGAGGGCTTTAAAGTGAAATATGTGGGGAAGGGAGACAATGTCCTGGAAAACAAAAGGACTGAAAAAAAACTGTCATAG
>CM034703.1:17793240-17814989 GCA_020142125.1 Phrynosoma platyrhinos | reverse complement strand
TATGGTCCCCCCTAGATGTTCCAGATATCAATCTGGCTGCCATATTTTTGAACATAAGTGGAGAAGAAGAAGAAAAAGAGAGAAAACAATTGCTAGAAATGAATAATTCTGATGTTTGAGTGGCACATGGTAGTGGTGAGAAAGTATCACAATAAGTTGAAGGTAGCTTTGGATTTGCTGGATACAAACTCCTCTTGCTTCCACAAGAGGTTTCAAAATGATCCAGGAAATTATTTTTATACTTCACTCAGAACTTGGAACATTACTTTTAAAAAAAAAAAAAAAATCTTATGTAACTGATTACAAAACCGAGGGAGAGAGAGAAGTGATGAGTTGCCAGTCTTGTTTCTTGGTTACATTGGCTCATTGCTTCTCCATTACACTTTGATTAAAATTCCATTGAAAAACAGGTGAGAAAATAGTTTAAGATTTGAAACCTCCCCCTCCCAAAAAAAAAAAAAAAGATCCTGACAATGCATGATATTTCCCTGGAAGTAAATGATATTACTTTTCTCATGCTTTCTTTCCATTATTATTATTATTATTTTATTTATAATGCCCTTTCCACCAAAGGGTGGTACATTATAACTTATACAATAAAAAGCAAACAATAAAACACCACTCAGTAAAATACTAAAATAATATACTAATATAATAAAAACAAGCAAACAAAATCCTCCTCAGTCACTATCCATCTTGACCACCATAGGCAGGGGTAGGCAACCTTTCCCCTTTAAGGGCCGAGGGACTTCAGCTCCCAGAATCCCAGGAGCTATTGGCCAACATGGGACTATTGGGCAACATGGCTGAGGCTTCTGGGAGCTGAAGTCCTTCGGCCCTTAAAGGGGAAAGGTTGCCTACCCCTGACCATAGGCATGCTCAGCAACTTAATCCAGTGAATCGAAAAGGAAGGTTTTCAGCCCTCTACAAAAGTGGATTGGATCCTCTTCCCACTGGAGGTACAAAGGAAGGCTGTTCCAGAAATGCAAAGCCAGATCCTGAAAGGCTTGCAGCCTTGACAGAGCCATACGCGTTGGTGCAATCGCCAAAAATTCTTTGTCTGCAGATCTTAAATTTCTATATGGTACATACCATGCTAGCCAAGTTGCAAAATACAGGGGGGAGGTTAAAGTGCAGGGCCTTAAACACTAAGACCAAAAGCTTATAATAAGCCCTGGCCCAAACTGGAAATCAGTGGAGGAATCTACAAGGGAAGAGACATGTGAGTATTTGGGGAGATTTAAGACAACCTGGACAGCACTGTTCTGGATTAGAATTAGAGGAGTAAGAGATTAGGAAAGTAAACATGCCAGTAGGCTATTACAATAATTCAGGCATGAAATAATCAGTTTGGACAAACAAATGGGCAGTCTTGACAGTCAAAAACCTACAGATCCTAGGGATTTCAAAAGATGGAAATTACATGCCATAGCAGTTGCCCCAGTAAAGGGGCATAGGGACAAACAAACATCCAGCTCCAAGGTTTCTGGCAACTGAGACAAGGGCCAGTGTGTAACCATGTAAACACAATGAAGGGCATGAAAGTGGGGCTACTGGGCAGTCATGCTGAAACACTAGAATCTCTGTTTAAAGAAAATCAATATGCCCTCATTACCCTACAAAGAAATGCAGGTTGAGTCTCTCTTATCTGGAATTCCAAAATCTGAAATATTCCAGAATCCAAAATTGTTCACATGGGTGGCTGAGATAGTGACACCTTTGCTGTCTGATTTTCAGTGTACACAAATTTTATTTCATGCACAAAATTATTAAAACTATTGTGTACAAAATTACATTCAGTCTCTGTGTTTAAGCCTTTTAAGGTGATTACTTAACATAAATGAATTTTGTGTTTAGAGTTGGGTTCCATCTCCAAGATATCTCATTATGTATCTACAAGTATTCCAAAATCCAAAAACTAAAACACTTCTTGTCCCAAGCATTTTGGATAAGAGATAGTCAAACTGTAACATGTTATAAACAGCATAGTTCATTTCCATCCCACTCCTTACCCAGCAATCTAGGATTACACTGCCCAGCTGCTGCAATCCTCTACAGTTCCCAAGAAATAAACTTTAGTTATATACCTAAAGTTGTCTCTGTGCAATGTGTGAAATACAGGCAAATTTAAATATGCAGTTAAGGTGTCTTTGTGAAATATGTGAAATGAGCCAGTTAAATGTAGTAGTTTGAGTGCTGGACAATGACTCTGGAGACCAAGATTCAACTCCCTGCTTGGACTTGGAAACCCATTGGGTGATCTTGGGTGAGTTACATTCTCTCAGCCTCAGAGGAAGGCAAAAGCACCTCTCCCCCCGAACAAATCTTGCCAAGAAAATCCTGGGATAGGTTTGCCTTAGGGTCACCATAAATCAGAAACAACTTGAGGGCACACAGTGACATGAAAATGTGTGAAACAGCCCTACTGTTCAATACTAAAAGGCAGCAACCTCATCTGCAATTTGCAGAGAATAAAGAACTGGACTTTTCTATGGAAGCAAGCCCCTTGCCCACAGTAGCACTTATGTGATTGATTTATCACATAAGCGGGATATAAATTATTACTTCAGAGTAAAGATGCATACGATTGGGCTATGAGGTCCCACTGAAATTCTCTTAGTAAATATTTCCATGACCAGATTGCAGTGACCCAAAATGAAAACTTTCGCATCTTCTAATGAACAGTTTAAATTTTTCAAACTGGATTCACCCTCTAGCTTCTCTCTGCGAGCTTGCTTCAACTCAAACCTACTGGAAAGCTGCAAATAAACCACTGTGAAGTTTGCTAATCTTGGTGATGTGCTGTTTCCACTGCAAATATTAGTCAAGATTTACAAGTGCTAATTCATAATTCATAGATGAGTAGGAGAGAACCTCCTGGGTTATCTGGTTTGTATACTTCTGCACTGCGGCTAGATCCTCACAGCTAATCCCTCTCCATGACAGATATTGTTGATGGGAGGGGAAGTGGATGCTTGGGGACTGTGCTCCTGCCACAGCAATGAGAACTGGGGAGAAAGCAAATCCTAGTCACCTTTTGAATTGGGGGGGGGGGGAATTGAGCAGCCTGGCTAAATTTTTGAAAGTCACAATTTAAAATAAAAGGAGAGGGAAAACATCCTCCTTGTTGATAGATGTTGAAATGACCTGCTTGATTTCTGTCCTTTGTCCGTATAGTTTGCTTTCTTCATTTTGGAGATAAATGAATATTTATTTTCAATTCTGGCAGAGTCTTTCTGACAGGCATTTGTTCCACCAGGGGGCCTTTAATTTGGCATTTCTACATAGGTTTTTTAAAAAAAAGAAAGATAGAAGAAACAAGACAGCGGGATTCTATAAACTTCTGTAGGCATTCCTTCAGTCTGCTCTTTGTCAATAAAGTTCATCTGGACATCTGACCATCATTTCCTGAGGAAATACCATTGCCAAATACTATTTACACAGAGAAACAAAGAGCCACAGACAGAAACACAGAGAAAGAGGGAGAATGGGGGCAGGGGTAGTAGAATACATATTCACAACAGTAGATTTGCCTTCCTTGAGCTGAACCAAACTAGAGATCAGAAAGAGGTTATTATGCTGCATTTTAAAAATTACTACCAAGGTTTATAATGTGTAAGGGTCATAATCTGGATATGGCATAACACCAAGCTGGCTATTTCAATATGGCATAACACCCAGGGATCTGGCAGCATCTTTGAGACTAACTGAGAGAAAAAAAAATTGTTTTATAAGCAGTGGTGTATTCAAATCTTTTACTCCAAGTCTCAAATCAATTCTCAACTCTTTACCTTCAAGTCTCAAGTCAAGTCTGGGAGCCAATTTTAACAGAAAAAAATAAGATGGTGATGGTGGTTGAGTGCAAAGTTTCAGTAACTAGAAAATCAATAAGACATGCACAAAATTCTTGGGTGGGATCAGGTGTTAGGCAATGGGCTTGAGATGGAAGGATCTTTCTAAAACTTGTCAAAAGTGAGGACTGCACATTGGACCTCAGCCCATTCAAGCCCATTCACTAACAGATGTACTGTTTCTGGATGAAGTTAGGCCAGCAAGTTGGTTGCTAAAAACAGTCAAGTCTCAAGTCAAGTCAGTGCATCATTTATTGCCAAGTGACTTGAGTCCAACTTGAGCCTGAATCAATAGAGTCTACAACACTGAGTATTAGCTTCTGTAGACTTTGTCTACTTCATCGGTTTGTTGCAATGGTGTTACAAGATCTCTCTATATACTGACATGGACTAACACTTTTCAAATACAAAACTGTGTGTATATGATCAAGAGGAGGATGAATTCAAAATGATTTAGGAGATTATTGCACTAAGAATAAAGTGACTTATCCTCAATGGGATATAGTCGCATTTCGGGTCAATATCTGGTTTTATCACACTTAAATCACTGCTGCTGCTGAGATACCTGCAATCTGGCTGCAGCCTGGGAGCTTCCCGTTTTGGAAAAGCGGCTGGATAAGCACACTGGGATCCAGGCTACAGCTGGATTTGCAGTTGCCTGGCAGCAGTGGTTGCAATTTAAGTGTGATTAAACCAGGTATTAATCCAAAATGCGACTGTATCCCATCAGAGATAAGTCACTTTATTTTTAGTGTGATAAATCTCCTTAGTCTACTGAATTCTTCACATTTAGAAAGAGTAAGCATGGTATAGTGATTTGGATGTTGGACTATGGGGAGTTGCAGACTGCCAGAAATAGTGCAAATTGAGTCCACTTTAAGGGTTAGTGTTAGTGCTAAGGAGTCATGGGAATTGTTTTTTTTCCCCCTGAGACATTGAGCCTTCTCTGTCAGAGAGCTCTGGTGCCACAATAAACTACAGTTCCCATGATTCCCTAACCCTAACCCTAAAAGTGGACTCAATTTGCACTATTTCTGGCAGTCTGCAACCCCCCTATGACTGAAGAATAGGATTCAAATTCACATTCAACCATGAAAACCACTAGATGACTTTCAGCCTCAGAGGATGGCAATGGGAAACCTGCTCTGAAGACATTTGCCAAGAAAACCCTTGTGATAGGTTCACCTTAGATTCACCATAAATCGGAAATGACTTGAAGGCATACAACAACAGTAATTATCTCTGGAAAAGAAGGGTTTTTTGTAAATATAATTTTTCAGGCTCTGCTCCATCAAGTCCTGCCATTTTCAGTGGATAGCATGATGATGATGATGGGAGCTAGGATCAGAAATGTTCTATGGTTACCCAAAACACCTTGGGTAAATCAAGAGTGGTTTCCAGTTTCCCCTTTCTGGCTGTGTTCCTTTACTATTTTGAAGCCACTACCTCAGTCCCAGAGCAGGGGAAAAGATATGGAGGAGGATATAAACTAGAAACATGATGATAGGGAGTTTGCTAAAACCCCTTCTTGTGCATTTCCATTGCTCTTTATGCATGAAGAATGATTCTATAAAACAGAGACCATCCACTCTTCCATTGTGGAGGACCTCCACTAGTATAAAAGTCTTTCCCTTTCAGAAAGTCACTCACTACAGAAAGAGGGAGATGAAAACCCTTGAAGAGGGAATGGATCTAGTGGCCCCCCACTACAAAGACCTACATAAACATTGTAAACATCACCCAAAGAAAAGGACAAATGAAGATACAGATTTATATAAAGGATACACTTGTTAATTTATATGTATAGCTACAAATTTAGGAATAATTGCTCTCAATTAAATAGAAATACATCTTATCTCACCATAGTGGGAAGACTGTGACCAAGTGTCCTATGTTGCCTGGACAGCAAACAGTTTGTGTCATAATTGTTGATGGTCAGTTTCAAGACCTCTGCTTTCTATTTTTATGAAATCAGACATGGGCAGGACAGATAGAAAACATTATTGAACAAGAGGACTGTGATCTGTACAAATGGTACTAAACCACTCTAAAGGGCATTCTTCAATGGAAAGAGGAAGAACATCAATTATGTGATACCACTTTATATCTATATTTACTGCATTTACAGAAATCCTCTGCTGTTAATATGTTATTTCTCTCGTCCTCCCAGGAATCCTGTGAAGTAGAACTGAGTTTATCACCATGTTACAGGTGAACATTGCAGAGCTGATTGGTTCCAGGGCTGAAATCAAACAGATATGCCTTGCTGCCTAATGAGTTTACAGGTGAAGATCCAGACATCTGCCTCATAGTTCATGCTCTCAACCACTACAATGACATTAGTTTTCAACCATAAGTCTGTTTATTCATTCTTCTATTCTGAAATCTAATAACCCAATGTGATCTCTACTTTGTGAGATTTTTTTTTAAATGCAAAAAAGGCATATTTGGCAATTAAGTTTGGTTTTTTCCAGACATGAAGTCTACTAGATCAAAGCAAATACTTTACAAGGTAGCATCTCTTCAAGCAAATTAAAACAACCTTTACAAAAACAGATCTGCTACACAGAAGCACTGCTCTGTGCCAAATACTGTAGTGTAAATGTATAGGCTGAACATAAGTGATTAGTTTAGAATCAGGTTAGCTCAGACCTGTGTGCCTCCTTTGCTGCATTTTGGATTATTTCTTCATAGGGGTTTCATAGTAAAAGACTTCAGAAGTGGTTTACCAGTGCCTCTTTCTACACAGTATTAACAAGTGTTACATGTGGGGCATATATTGGCTTCTGCTACAAAGCTGTAGAGTTTCTCAAACACTAGTGCAGTTCCAAAAAAGTGTGCAGTTTATATCACACTCTTTTTCTTCATGTGCAAGTTTCTCAAGGGATTGGAGAAAAAATTCCATTCCATCCCTGTTTTGAACTCAATACACTTGTCCTGCATTGGGAAAAAAATGTTCTACTGCTTCTGTAGTGAAACTTGAGAAAAATATCAATAAGATTTTGACCTTAATTTATTGGTAATATATTACACCCACATGTTTGTACATTTTGTGATTTCATGCAAAGTGTGTAAATGTGACCATGTGATTGAGCTATTGGCTTGACCTCAATATATTTCTAGTTCTTATGACACATTGTACTATTTTAGACAACTACACAGATTGATAGCTGTAGCCTCATCTCATGTAGTGTCATGTTTAGCAGATCCAAACTGGATAGTATAGGCAAAGTCTTGGGTTCATATCCATAGACTATTTCAAATGGTGGATGTCCTGTGTTTTGGTTGATGGCCCCATTGAAAGCAACCTTGGCATGGGGCAACAAATCAAACCAATCATCCTGCAGATAATTGTCATAGCAGCAGATGTACTGCTTCAGAGAGCAGTTCATTTTCTTCGATTGTCCATCTAATTGTGGGTGATGCAAGGTGCTCATTGCCTGTTCAATCCCCAACATTTTTTGCAGCACCTTCCAGAATTGCGAAGTTAATTGACATCCTCTATCAGAGACAATCTTATCTAGAGGTCTGTGTAATTTGTATACATGCCCAATGAATAAATTTGGCTCTGTTAGGCATGCTACCCCACCCCATGAAGAGTGCCTGCTTTGAGACAAGTCTGTAACCACTCATATGGTGTATTGGTCCCTACTATCAGGAAGGTCTGATATAAAGCACATGGCAGTGTGACTCCAGGGGGTGCTGGGCATGGGCAATGGCAACAGCAGCCTCCAAGGCTTCCCTACCACTGGTTTAGATTGGGCACATATTGGTCACATTTACACACTTTGCATGAAATCATAAACATAAGTCTCCATGTACCGCCTAATTCCATCCCACAAATCTGTTTCCTTATCAAATGCCAAGTTCTCAGAAATCCCCAATGCCCTGCTGCCTTCGTGTCATGGCATAACTGTAAGACCTTGATTCTCAGGTCCTCCGGGACATAGATCCAGGACCCTTTGGACCACAGTCCATCTTTTAAGTCCAGGGTGGTCTGGGTGTTCCTTAAGCCACTAGTCCTTCCTCACCTCCTCCCGAAAGCTTTGGAAGAGAGGATCCAAAGGAGTGGCTTGGTCCATGACCTCCCTCATTTTGTGTGCATGGCTCTGAGTGGTCACTGCCAACCCCCACTGTTCTGGAGTCAGAATGGTTTCCTGTGGAGTTTCCCTCATGCTTTTATGCTGAAGCAATGTGGATAAGGCATCAGTGAGGGTATTTTGCTTTCCTGGGAAGGCTTTTAATTTGAACCTGAAGCAATAGAATTCCTTAGCCTATCGGCTGTGCTAAGGGTTCTTGGAATTAGCAATACTTCCAAGTTAAGACCTTCTGTTCAAACCTTGAAAGGGGGGGACCTCCAGGAATTGGTGCCAGGTCTGCAGAGCCCATTTGATTGCAAAAGCATCCTTTTCCCAGGTGAGTCAGTTCAGTTCTGTTCCTTGGAACTTTTTAGACAAATAAGCACACAACTCCTCCTTGGAGTTTCTCAGCATTGATACTGCTCCTATGGCAATATCACTAGCATCCATCTGTATAACAAAAGGTTGTTCCAGGTCAGGGTGCTTTAGAATGGGTTCTGTGCTAAATAGTCCTTTCAATTTTTTGAAAGCCCTCTGACACTCCAGACTCCACATAATCTTTGTGGATGGCTTGGGTTTTCCATTGGGGGCCTCCAGGGAAATTTTGGTTTTTAGCAAGTCCATGATGGGCAGCACTATATAAAAGTTAGCAAACTCCAAGAAGCTTTTTACCTGCTTTCAGATTTTTGGTGGCACCCATTCCAATACTGTCGGTTCCTTGGCTGGGTCTATTTCTATTCCCTGGGTGGACACTGAATTCCCCAAAAAATCTAATTTGTTAGTATTGAATTCACCTTTGGGTAGCTTAACATGCAACTGATTGTCCAAAAGGCACTTCAGTATCTCTCTCACCAACTTTACATGGTATTCCAAATCTTGGGAATAGATCAGCACATCATCCACGTAGACCAAGTCATCCAAAACTTCATTCACAAGCCGCATAAAAATGCTACACACACACACACACACAAGATAATCCAAAGGGGATGACCAAATATTCAAAGCCCCCCAAAGGGCAATTGAACACTCTGTTGTATTCTTCCCCTTCTTGGATTCACACTCAGAAGTAGGCATCTCAAGTCCAGCTTAGTGAAAATTCTGCCTGTCACTAGCCTCCCTAGGATGTCCTTCATGAGAAGGATGGGGTATTTTTGGTGCTGCATATCCCATTGAGGTTCCTGTGGTTGGTCACCAGTTGTAGGGACCCATCCTTCTTTCGGAAGAACACTGGGGCCCCAAAGGTAGAGGTCAATGGGCAAATAAAACCTCTCACCAAGTTCTTTTCTATGAAGTCCTCAGAGTCTTCATTTCTAGCAGAATCAGACTAGAGTTGAGGCTTGGGGGCTTGTGCTCCAGGCACCAATTTGATTGCACAGCCTGTCTCCCAGGGGAGTGGCAGTTGATCACACTTCTTTTCCTCAAAACCCTCTGTCAAGTCTCAATACACCAGAGGACAGCCCAACTGCTCCTCCAAAACTGTGCTTCCAACCTGTTCCTGCAAAGAGTTGGGTTGGCTCAAGGCCACCACTATACTTTCCCCACATTTGAATTAGTGTCCCAGGTGTGGACCCTGCATTCCAGATCATCAAAGATTGTCCCCCACTGGATCCTGGGATTGTGAAAGTGTGACCAGTCTGTTCCAAGGATCATTTGGTAGCATGAAGTGGGACCCAAAACAAAGCAGTTTTTTCCCCAGTGCTCCACCCCCCCAGCAGACCATCTCTGTTCTTTCCCTAATGGGTTCCCCCCTATGGAAGAGCTGTCCATCTGATGAAAGGTAATGGGGTGCCTTAGCCTCTTAGTGTCAAGCCCCATCTTCCACACTTTCTGGGTCAATGAAGCATCAAGTGTCACTAAGTTCATATTCTGTCCCCTTTTCCAGTCTTCCACCCTCACTTCCAGAGTATATAAGGGGACTCCTCCACTAATCGTTGACTTACGGCACTGTAGATTTATGTCTGGTTTCCCACCACCACCTGAAGTTGGCCACCTTGCTGTACCTTGGTCATTTCAGGCCAGCCCAGGACTTGAGCTGCCAATTCCTGGAGCTCTGTTGCATATTCCATTATGGAGCATGCCCATTGCATGAGCATCATCAACTTGATGCAAGCCTTCTCCGCCCTGAAGGGATCCTCAAACCGGGCCCATAAAGTGATGATGAACTCAGGCAAACTCTCCAATTCTGTGGCTCTGGTGTCGAAGAGCTGTATTAATCAATCTGCTGCTTTGTCTTCCAAGTGGGATGCCATGCACCTCACCTTAGCAACCTCAGTTGGAAAGGTAGAGCCCCATTCCCACATGTTTGACACCTGGTCCAGGAAGTAAGACAGCTGGCTGGCCCTCCCATCGAACCACACTCCCAGTTGTCTGGCCACCGGGTTTTGGGTGCAACTGGACAGGGCTATGACTGGTGCCTAGCTGATGTGGAGAGTGTTCAGCTGCATTACCCCTCTGAGGGTCTGTCTTCTTCCTTGTGTTCACCTCATTCCCTGGACCGGAGTTCCTACTGTGATTCTGGAGAGCTGGGACGCCACCTCTTCAGCCACCATGTCCCACAATGTCTGTTGCCCCACTGGCATTCCCTGTCACTGCGTTGGCCTCACACTGTACATTGGGATCCGGAACCATCTGTCCTTCTTCGCTTCATCCAGAGAGTCCTCTGTGGATTCCTCTCACAGCCTGTCCAATGTTTCCTCATCCCCTTTGTCATCCGCACACCAGTTTCCCCAGTCCTCGTAATGTGGAGACCAATCTTCTCTGCATTTCCACATGGTTAGTGGGGCTTCCTCCCAAAATCGCCCACTGCTCCTGGTGCCTCCTTCAGCTCCACAGGGTTTTCTCATTCCAGCTACCTGGCCAGAATCAGCTCATTCCTCTGGGCTTGCACCACCTGGACACCACTCTGCCCACTCCAGGAAGGCTCCTCTAGTTCAGTTTTGCCATGGGCCAAATGTAACTACATCATACGATGCGTTGAAGGGAGATCTGATACAGTGTCATGTTTAGCAGATCCAAACTTCAAGAACCAAGACAGAATGATAGTGATAGAAATACTACAGCTTTATTCTAGATTCTTTAGACAGAGATGCACCACAGATTTGGTAGTATCAGATCTGAGTTTTCCCAAAATGATTCATTCTTTAAGGATTTCCCCCTACATCCCTTCATTCCTCAGCCCACAGTTCTTGTGCTTTGGAGCACGTCAAAGGGCTCTTTAAACTCTCTGCTTTTCCTTATCACCCTTATCAATCTATCTAACCCAGGAAGTGACGTATCACCCATTTGGTCATCTAAGTCTTGTCCTAAGACATAAACCTGGTCATAAAGTTACCAATTGGCCCGGCTATACCCCATCTGTTTCCCGGGTTGCATTTCATTTGGATTACAACCCTCCCTTTCAATTCCTCTTCATTTCTTTATATTGCTATTTCATTATCCTTTCATTTTCCCATGTCAAAATATCTCTATATTACCATATCCCCTCATATTTTTTTGGTAGATCCACTTCTGGAGCTGACAAGCTGTGCAGGTGGCTATCTGGGACATCAACTGGTGCAACTGGTGAAATCTTTAAAGAAGGAAAAATATCTCAACCACCCCTTATGCAAGAAGTTGCCAAGTAAACATTAAGAACACTACTAACTAACTGGTATTTGTGTTGTGTTCAAGCATAACTGATTAAATATCCCTTGCTCCCATAAGTACAACCTTGCTTCCAAACCTATGGTTCTCTTTGTTAAAACTAAATAATGCCTATAAAGCAGGCCTGTGTTAGGAGCCCTGCCAAGTAGCAATAATGGGGTATCAGGGACTACAACACTACCATCTTCCTCTTCTGCCAAATAGGGGGAGGGGGACTGCTGTACAGACCAGTGATGAGAGAAGTGAATCAGTTGTGCTGATGGAGACTCAGCACATAACACAGATATGAAAGCTAAGCCTTTAGCCATGGAAAGGGGAATGAGGTAGGAGGAAGCAATGCTGAGAGGATGTTAGATTTGACCCAGCTTAGGAAGATTGGTACAGAAGAAGGCAAAGGTGGAGGAATAAGGGAGAGTCATCAGCCCATTCAGGAGGTAAAGGCTATCTCAGGGAGAGGGGAAGGATATCAAGTCTTCAGCAGGCTCTCCTCCAGGGCTTGGTTCCTAACCTCATTAGCCCCAGCTTGATCAGTTTCTTCATCCTCCTGAGAAGTAATAGGAAGCTATGGGAAATCCTTCCCTATACTGGCAGGGGCCTATTTACCATATCTGGAAAGATTCTATAGTCCAACTGTGAAGGGGGCTGATTCAACAATCCCTAGGAAACAGCTAAAGCACCCTGTCCAGCTACATCAGCTGTGGTGAGTAGTTCTCTAGGGCCTGAATCTACACAGACTTATCTTTCTCACTGGGGTTGACAACACTCATTCTTCCCAGATTTACCCTCCTTCAAGCTGCTGATCTTGGTGTAAATTAAAGACCGTTTGTGTTGTAGGGGGACAGCTTGGTTGCTTATATCTCCATTCTGATCTTGTGAATCAGAAGGCTTCACTTTGAGCTGTATAATGATTTGAAACCAATAAACATTTATGGTATATAATTCTGGGTTGTGTCTCATTGGAGGTAGATGACACATGGAGACAGGGGATTTGATGTCCCACTTCCTGTGGAGTAAGCCACCAATCCAAATGTGTAGAGACTGAATTTCAGTAGTCAAGGTTCAACAGACAAAAGAGTATATTTCTGTAGTTAAATAAAAAAAGAAAAGTCTGTAACAAATAGCTTGTTATCATCACAGTTGAATGGAATAACTACAAAATTTTAGATGAAATAAAGGGTGGTCCTCTCATGCTTACACAAATTTTCCCCCAATTAAATTCTATATTAGGATTTTCTGTACATTTAATTGCTGCAATTGTACAGTGGCCAACAAAACTTGTGAGAAATAAATGCCCCTAAAGAATTCAAGGACTTGATGGATAATAATGACTGTGAAAGAAAAAGGGATGGGGCGAGAGACAAGTACTCCACCTCTCATTGCATAAAAGAAGCTAGCTAAATCTTTAAACTAATTTAAATGGAGAGACTCTGAGATTCATCCCAGAAACATTCATTGCAGCCTAAAACACTGAACCATTTTTACCTGCTCTTTATGGTGTGAGGAAATTGGAGCTTCAACAAATATCAAGGGCAAGTAATTACCTTTTATTTTCTTATTAGTAATTGTTGTGAACCCAAGGGTGGGGTAGGGGCTGCCAGGCTATCTTTCTGCACCTGTTACTTGATATTTGCATTCTAACCACAATTTTCTTTGAGCTTGCTGGGTGATTTTTGTGTTCTATTGACTGCAAAGCCTGTACAGTTTATAGGTTGTTGGCATTTAATGAGAACAGCAAATTCTGTTCCAAGAAAGCAAACTGGGGTCCTTATAAACTTAGCCTTAATGAACCAGATAGAGGAAATTGCTTGTGAAAAGAGGAAGGAACTAAAGAAAAGACTATGCCTTCTGAACATGAAAGCACAAGTGGTGAGCAAAGAATCTAAAAATGTAATGGGATCTGATACCAGGTGTCTGTAGAATCCAACCACTGGATTCAGTTTGAACTAAACTTCAGATCTCCATTTATCCCTGCCTGAAACTGATACACTTCATCACAGGGGGTTATTAGCAGGGGTTGAGTGGGGAGGCATATACAGAAATCCACAAGTCATGGATGTAACATTTACTAATCTTAGCTGAATCCTGTCCTGATGGTTTTCTAAAACCAGATGGAAAGAAACTACACACAAAAGTACAGGGGGTAGAAATCTTCTAATTTATCCCAGCTCTATAAATAAAGCACCTTGAGTAAGCATGGACAGAGTTGGGCAAACAGTATGACTGACAGTGAAGAGCTGCATTCCTCAGTCATGAAAAGAAGCCCACAAAAAGAGGTCCATGCAATATATTATGGACACTCATATGTTCCCACAGCTTTCTAAAACAGTAACTAAGGGAAGCATCAAAAAGGTAGTGGCTAACAAATAACCCACACAAAGAAAAACTTACCACCTCCTTAGGCATGCTCTTACACTGTTGGCATTACTATTAGGAAGTCTTCTAAAATTTAATTGAGATCTGCATCCTCATTTGAAGATCATAGTCATGGCCCCTCTCAATCTCTTTTCCATGGAAACATACCCAGATCATTCAGATGTTATTCAGAGGGCTTGGTTTTCAGGCCCCTCAATATTGGTTGCCTTCCCCTGGCTGTGTTCTAGTTGTCAATATTCTTCTTAAAATGTACCCCCCACATTCTGATGATAAATAAAGAAGACAGTACTAGCACTTCTAGTTATTTGGACACTACATTTCCATGTATGAAGCCTGAGATCTCATTAGCTTCCATCAGCTGGTTCACAGTTCATTACAAAGTTCATCACATATTCAGACATCTGCTCTACACATGCCATACACTTAAGTTTTAGCTAGGCCTTCCACTACATCTTCACTACATCTGACTGTATATTAATCAGATGCAATAGTCACCATCAGCTAGGTTGTCTTATTGTGCTAAACTGTCTTCACATGGCAGGTAGCCTTTGCCAGAACACTGTCAAATGTCTTTGAGACAAAGGCAGTTCTACAAACATTTCATTTCAGTTCTGTAATACGCATTCTTGTCTCTGATTCCTGCTTTCTTTCTTCCATACAGCTTCCCATCAACTTGCTGGCCTTACCTAAGGTATGACATTAGATACTTATTAGAAAAGAGGCAACAGCTACCCCATCTAAATGTGCATTTATAGGGAATATAAGACAGCCATGTGTAATGGTTTTGAAATTGACCATACTGCCATAAACCTGCTGGAAGAGTTACAGAAGCTGTTTGACAGGTGGATTAGCTCTCTTGGCTTTGGCTCCAGCATCCTCATCTCAGTCAATGGTGTAAATGTACTTTATGCCATAAAAGATAAGGGTTATATGCATATAGAGTACCTGTATTATGGTTGGCACACTCTTAACGGTTGTTTGTCACGGACCTCTTGTCTATTTAAAGTGACATTGAAAATGTGAAAAAAGGGGTTGCATATAAAATATGAAGCTACTTCAGGCAGTTTGACAAATGCTACAGAGGATAAAAAAAAAAAATCTTGAGCTCAGCATCAATGAGTCTCCAATTTAGCCACTACTGCTCTTAATCCTTTATATAGCAAAAAGTCTTCACTCCATTTTATTGGCAGCTCAGTGCAAGTATACTCAGAGGTAGTTCCCACTAAACTTAACGGGGCTCAGTCCAGGCAAATGGGTATGGAATTGTAACTTGCATTCACCCACATAGTAGTTCTGCAAAAGATATTAAAACTGAGCTTTTTTTAAACAGTAGGGTACTGAGACTGAAATTGCTTCTTGTTTAAAATATCCAATGAAAGCCTTTAATCCAGGAGAAGTTTCAGTCAGTGTGTGAGGGAGAGAACAATTCTTCCCAATTCCACAACCTTCTCCTATTCCTTCATCACAAGTGCAATACTGTTGCAGAAAGATTAAATTTAGGGAAAAAGGAGAACAATCAACAATGGCATGTCAGTGGCTGTCAAAAATTGCTGTTTTTTTTTCCAGGAGTTCAGTGAACAAGTCCTCTGTGTTGCAAACTATAAAAACTTTATTCCACAAACACCTTGGTATTAACAGGAAGACATCTGCAGAAGTGTCATCATTACCTAACACTGGTATAAAACAACTTTTCACCAGTTTCATCTTAATTTGCTTACTAATTAAAACATACCCACCCTTTCTTCTATACCCCACTTACTCATTCAACCTCCAGTCCCACCTTGTTCTCATCTCTACTTCCTACCAACAGAATCTGAGAAGTTAGCTCCTTCACACATCTGCACATTTCTATGCCAGGCTGCAAACATACTTTTGAGCTACCAGCAAGTACTATGTTTTCCATCACTCTCAGCAATTTCCAATAAACCTATAACCTATAAATAACTATTTTGTATACCTCAAACATTAAACATACTACATATTACAACAATCCAGGAACAATGATATGACAGAATATATTACAACAATCCAAGAACAATGATATGACAGAATATACCATGTTCTGACATTGGCTAATGCTCTACTGGTTGAAACTTGGAAAGCAGATGTTTCCTAAGGATACCACTATTGTCTTTGATCAGATTGACGTCTGGGACTGACCACAATCCTGTCCTCTTTATCTATGATATTAGACAGTGAATGTTGTGGTATAATGATTTGAATGCTACACTAGGACAGTGGAAGGCCCTGCTCAGTATGGAATCCCACTGGGTAACCTTGGGCAAGTCTTTCTCAGCAGTGGCAAACTTGTCTTGAATAAATTTTGCCAAGAAAACCTATTATAGGATTGCCATAAATCAGCATTGACTTGAAGGCACATCGGAATAACTATGGCACTGCATGTCCCACAACCTTCTAGGACATAGGTTGATGAAGAAATAAAAGAACATCTGAGGATGGTGACTTTTGCAGAAAACGTTGTTTCTATGAAAGAAACTTGGTTTTGCCACAAAACATGTTCCACAGGGCAAAGTACTTGCTTTTGTCCAGAAAAGTCAGTTTTTAAAAACATATATATTTTTTTTCAAACTGAAAATGCCTTTTTTATACTCAGGAAACTTGCTTTTGCATTGAAAAATCCTATTCTCTATCCAAGAAAGCTGCTTCCTTGTTTTCTGCCTTGTTTAAATTACATATTAAATGCCTTGGTAAAAAAAGAAGGCCTTCACCACCCTCAGGAAGGAAGTGGGATCAACTTTCCTCAGAAGGCCTTTTTCTGTAGTAACATGTAAACCACAGGATTCCCTACTCTAAAAGATCCATCTGGCCTCCTCTTTGATTGAAAGATCATTATTTACTTACATAAATATTATTAATTAGAACAGGATGAGAAAGAATGGTAGGAAAGGTAGAAAACAAAAGATTTAATGAGGGGCACAGGTTGCCATGGGAGAGGGCACATATTGTCCATTTGATTAAATGAATATTTGTATTTGTGGCAGGAATCCAAAAAGAAAGAAAAACCCAAAACCCAGCTGCTGTGGTTCTGTGACCAGACATAAACTGATATGGCAAATACATGCACACAGTAGAAATAAACCCTTGGACCAATGTGGGTACATAATAGGAGTCCCATGTGGCTTTCCAAATCTTTTCATATAAAAACATGTGTATGTGGCAGTAAAGGGGTCAAACTAGGGCAGGGATATTGCACAAGGGAGTTGGGATACAGTATTTGCATAGATTCAGCCTAAGAGACCTGAACTGCAAAAAGCATATACATTAAAAGAATTCTCTCACTGATTCACTTAGGGCTAGTCTACACTAGGGCAAAAATTCCAAATGGAGCCCTGCCCCTACCATGGAGTCACCTCAAATATCTTTTTCTTCACAGGGACATTGGATAGATTGTCTACATTACCTGACTGTCCCTGTGGTATTTCCTGGGTCCACTGCCACTTTTCTCACCATCCACTACTGCCCCCACCACCTATTTATTTTCAAAGCCAGGGCAGATCCTTCCAGGTGCCATTATGTAATGCCTGGTCTGCTTCCCAGCCTGAATGGTGAGGTCTTCTCCTTCTTTCTCCCTGACAGTGCCATTTCTGCTGATGTCCTCATCAGCTCTAATGCAAATGAGGTGCCCAGGATGTGATCTGAGTGTGTCACTTTAGTTTAAAAACAAGTGGGTGTGAGCAGGCTCTGGTAGTGCTGCTGAAGGAGGAGGGAAAAACATCACTGCTTGGGTCCAGGGACTGGCCCAGACATTTAAACAGTGGTGTCTCTCAAACTCTGGACAAACCTCCAGATTGTAAAAACCTTCCATAAGGTAAAACACACCAAATCGGGGGGAATAGGGCCATGTGTCATGAGGCCTTATTGCCCCAGATTTGGCAATAAACAAATCTAATATACCCATATATATATTTGTTGTTAACCATCCTCAAGTCGATCTAAGCCCACGGCACCTCTGTGGATGAGACATCTGCAAGACTCCCTGTCCTCCACTGTTCTGCTTAGTTCATGCAAAGTCCTGTGGCCTTCTTAATAGAGTCTATCCATTTAACATGCAGCCTTCCTCTCTTTCTACCTCCCTCCATTTTGTGGAGACAGTGTCTCAAGGAAAATGTCCAATGTGGGTTGATACACAAGTGACCAGCCATGAAAGGGTCACTGCCAGCCATAATGACACAGCACTTTCCACCAGGTGCTATGTCATAGGAAGTGATATCAGCTGATGGTCACAAGGTTCTGTAAAGCACTGAAATGGCTGCAAAACTGCCAAGTCACCATGGATGAGTGACAGGTGGCCAGAGGAAGAGGCAGGGCCAGAAGGCCACATGGAAACCTGGGTATATAAGGCAGTTGACTCTGGACACATGTGTTGGATTGACGGTGGGTTGATATTAGATTGATGGTGGTTGTTGTTGCTGTAGATCGTGTATATAGCCTTGTACATAGAGGAACCAAGATTAAAGCCTCATCTGAGAGACATCTGTCTGTAGACTCTCTTTACTCTTTCTGGAAGGGGAGAGGTGCTCCTTCAGCTCACAAGCTACTGCCTGCATATGAGAAGGTGGTGACTCTGGTGCTGCACATTGACATGGATCATCATGTGCTCTGTAACCACGCTAACAAGGATTATAGGCCCAGTCTGCACCAATGGATCCACCTAGATGACTGTGTGAGTAGCTGTGTGTGTGCAGTTCTCCAGAAGAGTAGTTTTTGCTGTCTGAGTGCCAGAAGTCAAAGAGTTAATAAGCCAAGCTGCTTGCCATGCTCCTTATCTCCAGCAGATAGTGAGGGCTGGGAAGGATGCCAGCAAGGATTTTCTCAAGTTCCTAAGGCTGTATGCCTGTAAAATGCAGAAAAGACATTCCCCAGAGGAGCATCTGGTGACCATGAAGTATTTGAGTAAAGTAAAGTAAAGTAAAGTAAACCAAACCTGTTTTTCAGATTAAACTGGATCAGTTAGAGCCGGTGAGTACTGATGATGTGGACAAGATTCTTGGAAAAGTGAAGAAGACAATGTGCTACCTCAATGCCTGCCCATCTTGGATGGTCATCCAGGAGGACAATGCCTTGATGGCTTTTCTTAAAAAGGTCATCAGTGCATCCCTTAGTGAAGGAATTGTTCCAACATGTTTAAAGGAAGTGGTTGGTAGACCGCTCATGAAGAAACCTTCCCTGGGCCCTCTGGATCTGAAAAAATATAGACTGGTTTCTCATCTACCATTTTTGAGTAAAGTGATCGAGTGAGCTGTTGCTGTGATGTCCAGCCTGGACTGTTTAAATTCTTTCCTGCATTTTCCCTCATTTTAAGTTCAGTTCTTAAATTGTTTGAGCATAGGAATGTTCCACTGTATTATTTTGTGGGAGGAGCTGTAGGAATCCTCTGCATTTTTCTAGTTTTTGGTTTGCCCCTTCCCAGCAAGCTCTGCTTCAGTTTGGGATTTTTAGTTTTTTCTTAGGCAGGCTTGGCTTTATCTGCTTGGTGGCAAACAGGCGCAGGCAGAGGGAAAGGGCATTTCTTACACCATTTAGCCAATTTACTTACCATTTAGCCAATTTAGTTACCATTCAGCCAATTTAGTTACCACATTAATCAATTTAGTCACCAGAATCAGTTAATTCTATTAGTTATCAACAATAAAGAAGTCAAGAGCACCAGAAGCTGAAAAATCCTGAACCAGCTTCATTGAGTAGGAGACCAAACCCAGAGAGATGACAACTCTGAAGACTGCTGAAACCTAAACTGTAAAGTACCTTTTTTTTTTTTAAGCCTGTTAGAGCTGGGGAGGAGAAACCTTTTTCTTTTGTTCTTCAAAATAAATTTCCCCCTTTTTGGACTTTACATTCAGCTTTGGAGCCTTTTGGGGTATAAGAGTTTGATCTCACCAGGGTACTGGCATTGCAAACCCATATTTGCCATCCCCTTTAGTTGAGTGTGTCTTCACAGTTGCCTTTCAACTTCAAGTGATCTTGGATGAAACCAATTTTCTAGATTCATTTCAAACTGGCTTCAGACCAGGATATGGGATGGAGACTGCCATGGTCACTCTGGCAGATGACCTGCGCCTAAGCATTGACAGGGGAAGTGTGCCCCAGTTGGTGCTTTTGGACCTCTCAGTGGCTTTTGATATAATAGACCATGACATCCTCTTGGAACTCCGGAGAGAGTTAGGAATGGGAGGCACTGTACTTCAGTTGTTCCGTTCCTTCCTCTCGGGCACATTTCAGAGGATGTCATTTGGGGACAGTTGCTCTTCAAAAACAGAGCTTAAATGTGGCATCCCTCAGGGTATCATCCTGTCCCTGATGCTGTTTAATATCTATATAAACCCTCTGGGGGAGATCATCCCTACACACGGGATGGGGTGTTATCAATATGCTATGACACCCAAATATATTTCTCCATGTCTCGGTCAGCAGCCATGATGGCAGATGGCAGTTCTTCCCTCAATCAATGTCTCAAGGTGGTAATGGACTGGAGGAAGAAAAATGGACTCAAGCTGAATCCAGGTAAAATGGAGATACTCACAGTAGGGGCCCCCAAACCAGGTATCAGGTCACAACCTCCAGTCCTGAATGTGGTCACGCTCTCCACTAAGGACTGTGTTTGCAGTTTGGAGGTGCTCCTAGACTTGTTGCTTCACATGAAAGATCAGATGAATGTGACAGTCAGCTTTGGTTGATATGCCAGCTGCGCCCCTTCCTGGAAGTAAGGAACCTAGAAACTGTGGTACATGCACTGGTAACCTCATGACTCGACTTCTGTAACACACTCTACCTGGGTCTACCCTTCTACCTAGTCCAGAGACTACAATTAGTACAAAACATGGTGGCCAGATTGATCACTGGGAAATCTAAGAATGATCATATTACACCTGTTCTGAAATCTCTCCACTGGCTGCCTATTGGTTACTGAGAACAGTATAAGTTGTTGGTGATGACCTTTATCTAAGAGTTTGCCTTCTTCCATATAATCTGCCCTGCACCCTCAAGTCCACTGGGAGGAATTTAATGCAATTGATAAAAACTAGATTAGCAATAACCTCCCAGAGGACATTTTCTGCCACCGCTCCCAGACTGTGGAATGCCTTGCTGGAAGAGATCCATCAAATAACCAACTTGGATAGCTTTAAAAATCTATCAAGATGGATCTCTTCTGGCAGTCCTTCCCGAAATAAACTACTCCACATGAACTGTGCTCCTCCCTAATATACATCTCTGTTATACACTCCTATTGGTGTCCCAGAATGTATGTTGTTTTAATTTTTAATGTTTTTATTATTGTATTTAGTTTTAAGGGGGTATTGCAGGGGTAGGCAACCTTTTTGAGCCGGGGGCCAGGTTGCTGTCCCTCAGACAATTGGGGGGCCGAAGCACCATAAATAAATAAATAAATAAATAAATATAGAAAATAAAAACAAAAATATATTTTTTTAAAAAAATTAAAAAATTAAAAATTTAAAAAATGTGTGCACACTCTCTCAGCCCCAGAAAAGCTATGGCAAACCCTCCATGGAGATTTTGCCAGGAAAACCCCAAGAACAAGTAGTAACAATAATAATCAATATCATCTTGGTGGGCGCTGGTGGTGGTGGGGGGCAGCAGAGGGCAGGGGTGGCAGGACTGGCGTTGGGCCATTCCAAAGGCCTTGGGGGGCCACATCCGGCCCCCAGGCCTTAGGTTGCCTACCCCTGGGGTAATGTATTATGGTTTTATGGCATGTATGTTTTTAATCTGTATTTGTACATGTAAGCTGCCTTGATTACCAAGGCAAATGTGGGGTATAAGAAAT